>CM031969.1:30210698-30535758 GCA_018804465.1 Populus tomentosa
TGTAATTGCTGAAAATACCAAGCCTTTTAAAAGCATAAAAATAAAGGGTAAGTTGCTGAGAATTGTGATAAAATTGGCATTTTGATTTTTGTACATATTAAATATATTAAGTGAGTATATATAATGAAGTTCATGGAATATAGAACTAACTAAATATGTTCTTGGAATTACATTATTTATATAGTTACCTTGTTTTCAATATGGCAACCCATTAACTATGCCATTTTTCCTATTATTTTTTCAAATTGTGTTACCTTGTCAATTTTTCTGGCTGTGCGACTTAAAAAGAACAACTTATGAGTTGGTTTGAGACCATAAAGTCTGTTCTATTGCTGCCTCAAGTGGCTTTTCTTGAAGCAAATCTCGTTAGGAGATTGAGATATGAGACTATTTTTTTTTTTTATCTAGTTTCTTGATTCTTTTAGTTTGTTTTGTATTTTATTCCCTTGTTTTTTTTCAATCCTTTTGGGCTATTAATTACTGCAGTGTATTACTTTGTTTTATGTGTATTTATTATTTTTTCCTTCAAAATTAGGGTGTATTAGTATTTGAGAGTTGCATAAACCTTTTCTTTTGTTGCTGTTTCCCATTAAGGCAAGCTATTTTGTAGGTTTGTGTATTGGTTTTTTCTCCTTTTGTGCTTTGTATGCATCTTTTTCTCCCAGGGATGTTCATCATTTTTCATCCACATTGTTGCTTTAGTTATTATCTGGTCTTTTCTTTTTCGCTTTGTTCGTCCATATTGTGTGCTTTTATGCTGACTCATGATTGTTTGTTGATTTCTTATCCTATGTCTCTTCAGAGCATTGAAACTGCCACTGAATTTTTCTGGTTGCCATCTTTGTTATTTTTTAAGGTAGATGCTATTTTATTTATGTTGTTGTTTACAGTTCAAGTTTTGGAAGAGCATTGTGTGATTTCCTCTTTTGTTTTGATGTTGGTTGGAAGGAAAAGATATAAATGTTGTGAAATTGGTTATGTTTGGTAGCATGTTTCATTGTGCACAAACATTGTTAGGCTTGTCTTCGAAACTATTGTCTATGATGTCTTTGGGTGTCTGTATTTTGGTTCACCACTGTCTTTTCTACATATAATGCATCGTCTTTAGGCATTTTCTAGGATTAGTTTGGTTTCTGATGTTGTCGAGCTTTTTTTTCTAAGCAATGTTGTCATGTAGCAATAATTCTGCAGACCTTAAA
Source organism: Populus tomentosa (assembly GCA_018804465.1). NCBI lineage: Eukaryota > Viridiplantae > Streptophyta > Magnoliopsida > Malpighiales > Salicaceae > Populus > Populus tomentosa. The sequence continues at coordinate 30,211,898 of CM031969.1, forward strand.
GATGATGACATATGGAAGCAAACTTGATCTGGAACTGATTGGGGGCTGCTTCGAGTGTCATGTTCTTTACTTGAGAAGTTCGCCCTTTTTTAGTTTATGTGTTTTCTTGTGTTGGATATTAATATACTAATGGGTGGTTGAGGAGAACACTTGTGGCTTCAAGAGTGTAATAGCTCTTTCACGCTATTTTGCACTGAGTTTTTCTCTTATTGTGTTTCTTTTGTAGCTTGCTTTGTTTAGTTCTTTCTTCTTCTTTTGCATTGTTGTATGTGTGTAATGGATCCTTCATGTTATTTTGCTATTTTTTTTTGACATGGCTGCAGTGTTGGTGTGGTTATAATTAATGCCTTAAGTTATTGTTTCTGTCCAATTTTTTCTTTCTAGGTTCTCTTTTTATCTTTTTGGTTTAACCTCCCGTTTGATCATTTTCTTATGTTCTGTCTTCAACTCCTCTGTTGCTCAAACTTTCGGACCTGTGGTTGCTGCTTTTTATGCTCCTCTTTCTGAAGAGAAATAATATTCTTCTTATTATTTCAATCAATGAAAAGATTACAATTTATATAGATGGTTTTACATTAGGATCCTGTACTATTACCTATAATCAAGCCTAATTATTTACAAACAAGGAAACAAATAATTTAACTATTCAATTACAAGTTTGCTACCTATTCAGTGCTGATTTGGTTTATTGCCTAATCAGTGCTTGATTTCCTTAACACTCCCCCTCTAGTTGGAGGGTATAATACCCAACTTGCTAAGTAAATTCTCAAACTGTGTTGAGCTTAATGGCTTAGTAAGTAAGTCTGCTGGTTGTTGTGTAGTTTGAATGTAGGATGTCTGAATCATTCCTGCTTGAATCTTCTCACGTATCAAGTGACAATCTGTTTTGATGTGCTTTGTTCGCTAATGAAATACTGGATTTGATGCGATGTGCATTACTGTTTGATTATTACAAAACAGAGTCACTAGTTGTGTGTGATTTATCTTCAAGTCCTTTAAAATATTTTTCAGCCATAAAGTGATATTCTGCCTTTGCACTTAAACGCTATACCGTTGTCTGTTTCTTGGTCCTCCAAGAAATAGGTGCTGCTCCAAGTAAAATGCAATAACTGGTAACTGATCTTCTTGTGTCCTAACAACGAGCCCAATCAGCATCACAAAATGCTTGTAACTGAAGGTTACCCGTGGATGGTAACACGATGCCTTGTCCAGGTGTTTGCTTGATATATTTGAGGACTTGATGAGCTGCTGCAAGATAGGGTTGCCGAGGTTTTTCCATGAACTGACTTAAGATATGCACAACATAAGTCAAGTCAGGTCTAGTTATAGTTAGATATATCAACCTTCCAACTAACCTTTTGTATGCTGATCCATCCTCCAAGAGCTTCCCATCATATTGTGTTAATGATACATTTTGGTCCAAAAGAAACCAGGATGGCTTGGGACCCAAAAATCCTGTATCATTTAAAATATCGAGGGCATATTTTCTTTGTGACAAACTGATCCCATTCCATGATCTTGCAACTTTTATGCCAAGAAAATATTTATGTTGTCCCAAGTCTTTCAACTTGAAAAGATTACAATTTATATTGATGGTTCGACCTCATGATCCTGTACTATTACCTATAATCAAGCTTAATTATTTACAAACAAGGAAACAAATAATTTAACGATTTAATTACAAGTTTGCTATCTATTGAATGCTGATTTGGTTTATTATCTAATCAGTGCTTGATTTTTTTATCACTTTCAGTTTTATTTGTTTGTTGTTTCCACTCATTATTTTTTCTTTGTTTGTTTTTCTTTTTTATCCTTTTCTGCTTGACTTGATGTGTTTGCTTTTCAACATTTCTATTCTTATCGTGTTATTGTCTATGCTGTGCTTTCAGTGGGAGACAAAGTACAAAATGTTACTGCAGGTTACGTTGCTTGGAGATGGGTTAGTTGCTTCAGCATTGGTTAGTTGCCTTCTCAACTCTTTACTCAGCTTTGTGAGTCCTTTGGGTTGCATTACAGCACTTCCAACATGTCCCATTCCTTTTCTTTTTAGGTTGACTGATCTTGTTCTTTCCTTTTTCTCTCCAGGTTTACTGGTACAACCACCAAGTGTCTCGGTTGCATCTGACCTGTGCTCGAGATTACTGCCAGAATAAATTGAACTTTCTTGATATGCAGGTAATCCTTATTTTGTTGTTGCAACTCTTACGTTGTTTTACATTCCTCTGTTTGCTCTTTTTATTTCCCTTTTTACCGCGATGCTCATTGCTGGACTAGCCATCTTCGTGGACTTGCTGTGTTCATTTCGGGCATTTATTTTACATTTTTGTGGCATTCATGACATGTTTTATTTATCATATATTTTTAGTCACGTGCTTTCAACATGTCGATTAGATTTTCTTCCATGCCTGTTGCTCATTTTTCATTTTCGCTCCTGTTGTTTTGCTTGTTGCACACCACTCTACACGTATTATTTTACTTGTGCTAACCTTATTTTTTCTTCAGCAATTATTGATGGCCTCCACTATGAAATCAGGGGTTCTTACACCTATGAGAACATATCATCAAATATGGTGATTGCCAATGATGTTGAACTTAAGCCAACCGTTAAGACCAATCAAATAGCTCCTCTTACCACCGTTGTGCCAAGATACTACTTCAAGTTTACTGACTTTTCACATGTTCTCTCCCCAGGAAAAGGCTCACAGATTCTTACAGCTGTGCGCAAACCCTTGCGTTTTTTGCCAAGCCTATGCACTTCCCTTTTTTACAATTAAATATCCAAGCAATTTTAACATGTGTAATCCATGTTTTCATCAAGATGTTCTGGGAAGGATCAAAGCTATTCAACCGCTTGAACAAGTTTTGGTTCGAGGGAAAACAATGGAGAACAAGAGGGAGTTTATACTTTAAAACACAAGGTTGAGTCCATAACTTCACCAAATTTATTCTATGCTTTGCTCTTTTTAAACTAAGCTCTCTTGGTTTTTTTGTAAAGGGGTGATGAGATGCACATGACTCTGTCGGGCAACAACACAAGGAATTTTGATGAAGCCACTCTTCAAACACTCCAATCCCCCATCATAATTGCTTTCTTTCGCTGGTTTTTGTGTCACCGAGTACCAAGGTCAGATTTCAAGTTCATAACCTGGTATTATCTTATAATATAGATGTTCATATTATATTAGCTTTCTATTCCTAAATGTTCAACCAATATTTTTAAAGTCATGTTTTATCTTGGAAAATGACTTTACATCGCTGCACTTTCTATTTTCACCTGTTGTTTTGTTTACATTCAGGCAGGCAAAACCTTAATGGATCAACTGCTTCTATTTGGTACTTAAATCCAGACACTCATGAAGCATTGGCTTGTTACCATTAGTACGTCCCTTCATCCTTCATCAAATGTATTTGCATTCAAAGCATACTTACTCAACTTTCTTCCCTTGCTAACCCAGCTTAACATGCAAACTTTCTAGTCAGCTATGGTAATTAAGCTACCTGTTAAGGTTTACCAACTACCCTCATCATCCAATGTTGTTTTATCACTTGAAAAACATGTGAATGAGAACAAGAAAACAATCATGGAGATTCTTTGCATGAACCCATATGAACACAAGGTTAACTTTCTTTCTTTGAGCTTTAATCTCTTTGGACATGACACCAAACTTGTAACATTATTCACCATGCTTCATACCACTGTACTTCACTCATGCTTTCTTTCCAAACAACACCGTTTAAAGTGGCTCGACCTGTCTCTTACAGGATATGAGGTCCACATGCCACACATCTATAGCAGACTATGATATTTTCAATGGATGGTGGCATCCAAGTTGTCCTTACTGCAACAAAAAGCTTGGTGGCACCAAGAGAAATCCAGTATGCATGGATCATGATGCCAAATATCTTTACCCATGCCATGGTAAGTCGCATATAAGTAGAATATGCCTCCACTCTTGCAAAGAATTACATTTGTTTATCTACCGAAACGCATCAAACATATGCTCATCTACTGGTTCTTAAAGTTCTATAAAATCTTGGCAGGTTTCGATTTGACTGTGTTGCCGCTGACGAGGAAGATGTTACTAACTCTCTTATAGTTGGTTGTCGCACATCATTATGTTTACTGTGGAGAATTTAATGACCCCATGGTTATTGCACCTCCGATGGCAAGTAAGCTCAACAGGGCATATATTTTTCAGCTGTGGTTTGGGTCTTTCAGATCAACAACCAATCGCTGCGAGATTATTGTGCTAAATTACATTAACAATAACATCATACTGTTAACCTTAAATATTTATATTTTAATACTGTCACTATCTGCATTTTTCTTTTTTACAAATGCAGAAAAATGAATTTTCCTTTCATAATTTCTTTGTTTTCATCATGTATTGTCCTTTCACCCATCTTTTCTTCCCTTTAACACCTTTACATTATGATTACATTTACCTTCTCGTTAGATTAATTTACCAACAACATCATTTAGACAACATATTATGCATCAATTTTTTCATTTCCATCAAATTTTAGGTGATGACATTTTGCCCTTGTCAATATAGCAGATCTGCGTATAAAAAAACACCTCATTTAATGCAGTTTTCATGCTTCAGATGCTATGTTGCCAACACGAACACACATTTCATAAATACATGTATGCCTTCAGATATATGGCCTTTCATTTAATGCAGTTTTTCTATGCATAACTTGGACCGTTTCTAAGATGCAAGATAATCGATTCCACACCACCATGTGTGTGATAATTACAGCCAGCACTGCTCAATCGATGACAGCTCTATCATCACTTTTGCTAAAGAAGCTGGGAGTCCCTTTCTTTATTTGCGTATGCTTTTGTCTAGACCTTTTGTGTTTGACTTTATCATTTTCGACCTTTTTTTTAGTGCAGGGACACAATCATGTTGTTTATATTTCCTTTTCCTGATTGTCAAAGTGGCTGCAACATGCACTAATGATCTTCCATCTGTCTTTTGCCTTGCAATTTCAACTTCTAGATCTGCCATGTTCTTACAAGAATCGTTTCATGCCTTACAAAAATGCCCACCTAGTCTAATCTAAAATACAACCTTTTTTTTTAAAAAAAATGAAATGTACAAAACAACTTAATTCAATTCGCAAAAGTCATGGCAAACATAACCCAATAAAGCTTACAGACAAAGTTAAGTCTAGGGAAAGCATTTCTATGTAAAAGGGATACTGGTGATATCAAGGGATCACCATTTATCATGCCTGGACATTTTATCTGTCATTACTGGAGTTAAGGAGACACAAAATCAATAAGAAACTATCAGAAAGCTCTAAATCTAACGCTCACATTCTTGATAACAGTGAACTTGCTGCTATACAAAATCTTTAATGCAATTAGGATTTCAATGGCAAGGAGGGAGCACTTTCAATTGCAAAGGAATATGAGCCATGAAACATGATGCGTTGAATCAACTATACAACAAAACACACACACGAGTAGAGGTTATCGGTGAAGAAAGATGGCACATTACATGCATATCTTTCCTCAAATGTTGAAATAACCACATTTTCTCGCCATGCCTTCTTGAGTTTTATGAGCAAAAAACGGTGGATAAAATTAAAAGAAACCAGAAAGGGAAGTAGAATCAATGTAGTGTTTCTTACTGTTGCTCTAGATTTGTAGTCACTGTTGATTGAAACAGATGATTTTAACCTTATCGACAAATCACTTTTTGTTGTTTTGTGCACATTAAAATGACTTGTGTAATCTACTTATAGGCAAAAAATAGTAAGATGGCGGGCAGGGGTACTTTTTATTTTTGTTTTTTTCATTTCAATTGCATAGTAAAATTATCGCAATGTCCTTGAATTAAATTTGTATTTGCCCTGGGTCAAAGGGTTTTTATATCTTTTCTATTTATTTTTTTATTTTAAAATATTATAAAGGGCAATTTAATATTTTACCATAAATAAAATAATAATTAATTCTAAAAAGTAGTTGCTCGTGAATGCTCCTAGATATTTTTTCAATGCATATGGCATCATCCGACAACCAAAATCCAGCTTTCACGATATCGTTTTATTCCTCATGCCTCCATTAATTAATGGTGCATGTACCCAAAAAAATCAGGTTTTGTTACGGTGGACATTTCTTTTATTCCTTTCTCTTCCTTGGTTTTATAGCCTTCTCTGATATTTTCAGAGCATTCTTTAAATTTTTTTTTTTCAGATTTAATCATTTTTATTATTATTTATTTTAAATAACCTATTGAATTGTATTGGAGTTTTCTTTCAAAATAACTCTCATTTGAAAATTTTTACCTTTTAGATTTTAGTCATTATTATTTTGATTATTTTTTTTTAATCATTTTCTTAATTAAATTATTTTTTAATTATATTCTTTGATATTTTATTTTTTTCTCTTAATTGAATTATTTCTTCATTATATCTCCCAATATCTTAGTTCATTTTATTTTATATTAGATTTAGTCCTTATTCTTTTAATTGTTATTTGTTTTATTTTAAAATTTTTTATTGCAACTTGTTTCTCATCATTTTATTTATCTGGATTTTGTTAACATTTCGGGTCACGAGTTTGAAAGATTGGACTGGGTTTACTTAAATTTTTTTTTCATGTTCTTTTTTATGATTGATTTTTCTCAATTTCATCATTTTATAGGATTATCCCGACCTTATATGCGAGATCATAACTTTTGCATGTTAACCCAACTTGACTCGGGTTAATTTTTTTTTTGTTGATAACTATTTTTATCATATTATCCAATTAATCGAGGTTTAACCTAACTTTCAGATTTCACTTACTTATTTAAAACTGTTATTATCGGCTAAATATTTTTTTACATGATAAAAAGAATTTGGTATGGCTCGCAGCTTTACACAAGCTACCAATCTAGTTCCTATCGATATATTCATTACAAAAAATACTAAAAAAACTTAGTGTTTTCTTGTAGCCCCCGCTCACAATTAAATGTGGATTCGCATAATAAATTTATCAAATTGTCCTTGGAAGAGAGAAATACAAAGGCTGGCTTTAGAGGTATTTTTGAACTTTTACACGGGATATATTTTGTTTTGTAGAAATGGTGAGGCGTATGTATAACTTTTTCTCTTTTGAATGCACAGTGTAAAATTCTAAATACCATTGGAAGCAGAATTTTGGTTTGCTTTGAGAGAGGGGTTTTTTTGATGTTTCTTTTTTTTTTTAGCAGAGTGAGATTACTAAAATATCCATGGATATTAAAACAAATGCCTTTGACTTTAGGGGTATTGTCGCATTCCTGTTTTTTGTAAATTTTATGTGGGGTTAAAGATATTTTGGTATTTATAAAATAAATTGTTGGCGTGTGATAACAACGCGCCAACGTGTGGAGGTTGTCCACGTTATTTGAACGGCATGTGACACCTCTAGTATCTAAAAATACCCAACTGTCATCTCAAGTGAAGCGTCTTGGGTTGGAGCTTCTTCTTGACCCACATGTGTTGTCATAACTGTCGCCGTTAGGTGTCGGCTAGATTTCTTTTTCTTCACCCTGTTTTCTCTCTCTTCTACCCACCCAAAGCTAAAAAATATCCTAACCTTTTATATTATTTCAATTGTGATCCTCTTTTTTTTTATTATTGTTTTGTATTTGTTTTAAATTTTTTTATGATTTTTTTTTAATTTCATCATTTTATTTTATTTTTATGTTAGATTTGATCATTCTTCTTTTAATTGATATTTATTTTGCTTTTCATCCTTCTTCTAATTGATTTTCTTTTCAATTTTGTACCTGAATTTTGTTTTTGTTTTTGTTTTTTTTTTTAATTTGGTCCCTATTCTTTTAATTATAATTTCTTTTGGTTTCACTTATTTTCTTGATTGATTTTTTTTTTAGATTCATCCCTCATTGATTTTATTTGATTTTAATGTCAATCCTTATTTTTTCAATCTTGGTTTTCAAACCAGACCCAGGAGTTGACTCCGAGCAAGTCCTGGATCATAGATAGAGTGAGTTGGTCAAGGTTACCCAGATCATCTTAGCCTAAATGTTTTTTACAAAGAAGTTGCATTCTCTTTTTCTTAATTATGGTTTTTTAAACCTAGCCCTGAGGTCGACCCCGGACAAGTCCGAGGTCACAAGGTAAGTGGGTTGGCTAGGGTTACCCGAACAACAAATTTTTTATTTTTAAAGTATGTAAAAATGACATTATTTTCGTCAAAATTTTTCAAAAAAAAAAATCAATGGGTTTTAAAATGGGTTTTTTAAAAAATAATTAACGAAGAAATTGAATCCTTATTTTTTTTATCATGGTTTTTAGACCCGACTCGGGGGTTAACCCCAAGCAACTCCTAGGTCACAAGTCGGGGGTTAGCTTTATTGGACTTCTATTTTCTTAACGTATTTTTTTAAATTTTATTTTTCAATATTTAGTTGGTTACGAATTAGCCTTCGTTATTTTTTTTTAATTTTTTTCTCATTAGAATTATCTAGATCTAATGTCTTGAGTGATATTTTTGATAGGTTGACTCGAGTTTTTTTATGTTATTAATTTTTTATTAATTTGATTTTGTTTTTATTATTTTTATTTTAAAGTATTATTAAATTTACCGAGCTTATTAAATTCAGTCAACTCAATGATCCATTTTCTCTTATTTTTTTAAATCCCAAGTTTTACTTGATTTTTTTTTTTTAACCTTAAAAATATAGCCCAGCCCACAACATATCAGAGCCATCTATCTAGTCTGCACTATACCTCATCCACAAGAGCTTCTGAATATTACATATGGCAAAAATACATAAATTATAGACAACTCTCACCTGGGACACATGAAGCCTATAAACTGCTATGCAGATGCACTATGCAAAGAAGGAAAGACTAAAAAGGTTTTAGAAAAAAAAAAAACTACAAAGCAGCAGGGCATCATATGGTGATTGCTTTCTCAAATCAAAGTTTTCTTAGAGTATTTATGGTGTCAGTACCTAAGAAAATGTAGTGCAAGATCATAGGTGCTGATACCAAGGAAGTTTGGAATGGTAGAAAATAGCATGATGCCATCTACATTAGGTTATCCTATTTCCACTTCAGTAAGTCAATCATGGCAAAACTTGGATCTAAGCATAGAACTTCATCTAAATAAGAAGTTGTCGGGTGGGGTCTCCTCATAGCCTGAGTGTTTGGGCAGAAGAACATGGTGAGATTGCAGCGGATGTAAGATTGACAAGCCCTAAAGTTTGAAATCAGTTTTTCATCTTGTCTACTTATGCAATACTTCTCAACACATCATCTTCCTACAGGAATCCTTGAATCTTGGCAAACCTCAACCTTTCATTCCTTAGTTTCTCACAATCCATCTAGTACGGTGGATGGATATTGAGGTAGAAATATAGAAATTGCATTTACTTTGCCTCTATAAACATCTGAAAAAAAGAAAAGAAGGCTCTTGTTTATGATCATTTCCAATATTAAGCTTTTGCTTCACAACCTTTCATTTCTTTAATTGATACAAAAATGATGCACTAGAAGGGTAAAGCAGTGACTAGTTAATGAAAAGAAAGGTAACCTCAAATCTTCCATGGAAGAATGCTGAGTTTTCCAAAGGCATGACATCCTCAACTCCCCAAAATAAGCATCAACTAAATAATGTATAAAAAGACACCCCAGATCTCCCAAAAACTAGGCTAAGAATTTCATTAATATAGCAGATCAAAACATGATTCTCTTGAATTTACATATACAACCAAGAAAATCCCAAAGGGATACAAAATCAAGAAATGCAGTAGCTGATTACCAATTCCACAAGATCATGTCAATTATACTATTTTCTTCTAATTGTTAATGTCTTTGACGCTTCTTGCACACCTTGTAATGACCTCACAGCCTCTGCTATAAGGATGAGCCTGTCTAGCATTGCAGTCATAGTATGATGCTCCTGGTTTATCACAGGGAACCAAGTCCCTCCTCAGTGTCTCATAACTTATGTACTTCTTTTGCATCAGCAACACTCTCCTGCTGATCTCTGACTCCATTTCTGACTCTTCAAAGCACTCTCCAATTTTCTCTGAGCAACCCTTACTGACAATGACATCAATCTCACTGGTTTTCAGTGAATTGAGGCCTGAAACTGAATCAGCATTGCAAATTGTGAAAAGGGCGAGGAGGAAAAGCAGTGAAAGGTAGAGTAGTTTGGGAGTATGAGGGAAAAGCTGGAGTTCGGGCATTTCTTTTTGGTTTCTTGAATTTGTTGGAGTTGATGTTTTCTTCTGGGTTAAATTTTCCTGTGGAGGCGTGTGAAAGTGAGATTTCATGTGGATGGATGGGTCATTACATAGGACAAGACATTCAAATAGTTTCCTTCACCACAAGTGTTGAGCAATGTTGATTGGGCTTCCACTTACATATGATGTCAGTTTATCCTGCATAGGAGATCATCATCACTGACCACTTGACAATTAAGGTCCATTGTTGCTGTGATAGCTTGAAAGTTCATGAGGGCTTGTTCGGAATTTTAATTTTATACATGTTTAGTATTATGATAGTTTTTATGGTTATGATTTAAAAAAATAAAATTAAAAATATTATTTTTAATTGTGATTGGTTTGATTAAAATATGTATTTAATTAAAATTATGGTTGAAGTTATTGTCCAGCAAAAAAAATATTCAATATGTTTAGTTAAAAATGTGGTTAAAATTGATGTTGATAATAAAATGATAAAAGAACCTGCAATAATTTTTTATTTTGCAATTATATTTATGTGCATTTGATTATTAATGCATTGTAAAAACTGCCATGTGAATTATAATATTGGTTTTATTATTTCATTAAATTTACTACAATTTCATTAAATGTATACAGGAAGAATTATGTATTTTACTGTGATGTACTTGTTACTTATTACTTAACTACAAAAACAAAAATAATTAAATTCATCCATCTTTTTCATTCTACTTTATCATTCAATAAATTAATATTAGTATGAAAATGATCAATATAATTTTTTAAAAGACAATGATTATCAAATAGCAAATTCGTAAATTTCTTGTTTTAGAATCAAGAACCTCAAAGCTAAAAAAATAAAGCCCATAAATTTTTAAAGCTAAAAAATGAGTTTGAAGTTGAAAAGAAAATGATTTTACATGGTTGTAATTTAAGTTTTGTGACCTATATCTCATTAAGACATTCATTCAAACTCACCAAAAAAATTGGTGTTTCGTTTTTTGGTGTCAAGCACGCTTGATGTAGATTTGTGCAAATGCAAACTCTTCAAACTCTTAAAGAAAATTTCTAACTCTTTTATTTATACTATTGTTTCTTTAACTAAGGAAAATTTCAAAGGTATTTTTGTTCTATGTGTTTTTTTAATGATTAAAAAGAAGTAGGTAAAAAAAAAAAATAAGTTGGGTAGTTCATTAGAAACAGGTAAGAGTTGCTTCACCAAAAACCGAGGTCAAACCTCATTTATTAATAGGTCTTATGAACCAAACCATGAGTTTATTTTGTAACCAAACACTATACACTTAAGGTTGGGTAAAAAAGCCTCAACTCCTACAAAAACAAACAATCACTTATAAGGAATGTTGAGTTAAAAAAATATATTTTTATGGTATTTTTTAGGTTAATATGATCAAAGAAGCTTAAAACATTTACAAGTAAATCTAAACTCTTTTTTCAAATATTATAGTATAATTTCAATGATTATTAGATCTCCCATCAAGAAAAAAACATAATTAGATATGTTGGGATTTTATATAGCAAAGAAAATGACTCGGATTTGAGCCAATATGTAATTAATTTTAGTGTTTGTATTTTATTTGTAGTTATTTTTTTACTATTCTATCTCATAAGAATCAAGTTTGAAACTATAGTAATTAAATCTTTTTTAAAAAAAGATTTAAGGAAATATTCTAACAAATAACACTTTACAAGAGTTGTGTAAAATTAAAAAAAATATAGTTATGTGCTAATTATATCAAATTTGGTCCTTTATCTTTTAATTGCTATATATTTTGTTTTAAATCTTTTTTTTTCAATTTCATCCCATAGAATGTGATTTCATTTGATTTTTATAACAAGTTTGATCCTTATTCTTTTAATTGAGATTTTTTTATTTATTAGATTTGATCCCTATTCTTTTTATTGCTATTTATTTTATTTGAAATAATTTATAAAATTTATTTTTTTCAATTTTTTTCTTTTTAATATTTTTTATCTGTCAGATTTGGTTTTCATTATTTTGATTACTATTTTATTTATTTGAAATAATTTATGAAATTGGATTATTTTTTTCAATTTCATCCTTCTTCAACTTTTTTATTTGTCAAATTTGATCTCCATTCTTTTAATAAACTTGAAAGAAATAAAATATTAATAAGTTATTTTTCAGCTTGTTTTTTATGACATAGTTAAACACCAGAAAATATTTTTCAACTTATTTTTTATTACACTACCAAACATCAAAAAATAATTTATTTTTTTTATAAAAAACACTTCAAAAAAAAAAAACTACTTTCCTATGTGGTGAATTTGTTTATTCCTAGTCTTGGTATTTTAGATTTTTTGAATTCAAGAAAAGAAAATAGGCCAAAATTTTCATGTTAATTACAAGACACTAAAATATATGGGAAAATATTTGTATATATACTTAAATTTACTATGGATTATAATAGTAAATTAATAATTTTACCCTTGATAAATGAATCAATAGAACTGGTCTTAGAAGGTAAAATAATATTTCATGGGGTTTATTTGTAATTCTATGTTTGTTAAGGGGCATCTCGGTCTTCTCTCATTTTTTTACACAGGAAATTACTTGATAACCTTAAAAGAAAATAAAAATAAACACTTGTGTGTGCCCTAGGAGCATCTCGATTTCTTGACTCTTTTAAGCACAATGTAATCATCCAATTGATCTTAGAATTAAAATTCTCAAGGCTTGGCTTTAGGGGCTTTTACAACATTTCATAAAGGTTATTTGGTGACATAGGTAATGTGTTAATTTGATAACTAAAATAATAATAAAAAAAACAAAAAAGTTATTGATTCATGCGTTAGTCGCTCTGATGTCTTTAGGCGACACATGCAGTTAATTCCGACGGTTAAAAACTATTTCTTGCCATGTCATTGCATTTCTTGCTTCATCCTCTTACTCATGCGATGACGTGTGTATGCTGTTTTTCAACAAGTTGTGGTCAATAATGTTTTTCTTTTTTTTCCATTTCTCTCTCATTCCTTGAAATTTGTGTTGGTCATTTAAAATTTCAAGATAGTCTCCTTAGTTGCATGTATTTAAGTGTTGATTCTTAATTTTTTTATTTGTATTTTTTTTCTTGGCTCTCCTGCAGTTTTTTATTAAAAACAAATTCATCATTCAATCTATATTTATTATTTTTTGTTTCTTCAAATTTAGTCCTAATTTTTTTTTTATTTTTTTTTCTTGTCCCTTTAGAGAATATTCAATTACTGTCAATCTCATCTCTTGATAAAAAGAAACTATTTTTTTTTTTAAAAAAATTTAGTTCTCATTCCTTTAGTGATTTATTCTTTTAATTATTTTGTAAATTTAGTTTTTCTTTTCAATTCAACCCTTCAATATGAAATTATTCATCCTCTCATTTGTTTTTTTTTCTTCAAAATTTATCCTTGTTCATTTAATTACTATTTATTTTTATCATTTCGTATATATATTGTTTTTTAATTTTATCATTTGACATTTGATTTATTGAAGATTGAGCTTTATAGTTTTTTAAGGTTTGGTACTTCTGATCAAATAGTTCGAGTCACGAGTTTTATAAAATAACATGGGTTAATATCGATTTTTTTACTTCTTTTCTTTTTTGATCTCATTGCTTAGCATTGATTTTTTTTTTTTTTTACAAAGTAAGCTTCATGGTTTTCTTTGTTTTTCTTTCTATGGGGTTACTTGATCTCTTAAACTGACATGTGAGTTTTGTATGTTGACCCGAGTGGACTTAAGCTTTTTTTAGCTTATAATTGCTAAAAATATATCCTTGTGCATGAATGATTTTTTTTTTTTCAATTTCATGGTTCAAAATTTGATTAGTTGAAAATTAAGATTCAAGGATTTTCAAATTTGATGCTTCTGGTCAAATAACTCGGGTCATGAGCTTAATTAGAGTTGTCATTGTTTTTTTATTATTATTATTTGGGTTGAGAATTTAGCTACTTGATTGAACTTGGATTTGAGATTTGACGGATCTTGATTTTGAAATATTAACTTCAGGTTTTTTTTTTTATGCTATTAAGTTAACTTAACTTATTGAACTCGTTCAACTTAATTTCTTTTACTTATTTATAAATTCTAGCGTCACGTTAACTTTGTTCTTCTTAAGTCCAAAAAAATTTGGGCTAGGTCGCAATGTTATGTCGATCATCGATATAAGTTTATGTGGGTCACTTTTTTGTCATTTCTTTAATTCCTTTTGCTTTTGGCCTTCAATATTTGATTTATTATAATTGGACTTTTCAATTTGTTTTGATGTGAGTTTTATTGTTTTATCATGATCTCACACCTTGATCACGATTTTCATAGGTTAACTATTGTTGCCTTGGATCAATTCAATGTGTTATCATTTCAGTATTTTATGTAAAAAATATATCATCCAATATTTTACAATTTAAATATTCTAAAAGTATTTCGACTATTATGCATCAAATTTTTTACCTTTTCTGTCTTAACTTTTTTTAGGCCGGAAAAAAAATGACTTGTGGCGTTACACTGGCTAAAAAGTTAGTTGATACCTTAGGATGGATATCTATTTCAGATAATGGTAGAGAAAAAATAATATAGATACACAAACTATCATAATTATAAAATTCAGCTTTGCAAGTGAATCAGGTTTCTCACGAATTTATAAGTTAGTCTAGACCAAGTTTTATTTCAATTTGATTTTTTTTATCAAAATAATGTTATTTGTCTTTTAGAAAAAAACTGAAATGATGCTGATTTTTTATTTTTTTGAAATAATGTTATTTTCATTAAAAATTGGACTGATCTACAAACCTAACTTTGAGTCGAGTCAAACCATTGCATCTTATAACCATGCACAAAGATAACCTATGAAAGTCTTAACGTTAAAATCAAATGAAAGAATTAATAGCAAACGAGAGCCCATGATGAGCATCAAATTAACAACCACATCTTTGGACTAACTCTTTATTTTGAAACAAACAGGGGCTCAGAATAGCAAGTAGAAAAATAAAGCAATACACTGTATGAAGGGGAAAAAAACACTCTAGGAGTCACGTTGAAGCTCTAACAATGATACCATCATTAACATAAAAATATCTTAATTAAATAAATTTAATCGTATAAAAAAATAATTACTAATAATTTAACTAAAATAAAACACAAGAACTACACAAAGATGACCGAGATCTCTTATTTTTAAGCTATTTGTATGAACCAATTTAGTTATTATTAATGAATTTTTTTAATATTATTAAATTTACTTTATCAAAATTTTTTAAATAATACTGATAATATTATTATTAAAATTTTTGTATCTTTAGATTTATTAAACTGTAATTTTTTAAAATATTTTTTTGAAAATATGTTTTTGTGTGAGTTAGTAAAAAAAAGAATTCATGAAGTCTTAGGTCTTGTTTGAGAGTGTTTTTTAAAAATGTTTTTGAAAAATTTTGAATTTTTTATTTTAAATTAATATATTTTTTATTTTTTAAATTATTTTAATATGCTAATTTTAAAAAAATAAAAAATATTATTAACATAATTTTTTAAATAAAAACTATTTTTAAAAATACCAATAACCACAATTTCAAACAATACCTTCTAATTTCGATCAAAGCTCGTTGAGGCAAATGAACCCACTAAATTCTACTGAGACAAGATGATTTGATTGCTTAAAGACATGAGCCAATGAGTCAGAGGTCACAGACATTCAACTATTTGTTTTTTGTCAGAGGTCACAGACATTCAATTATTTGTTTTTTTTGTTATAAAAGTATTTTTTAAAACATATTAAAATATTTTTATTATTTTTTAAATTAATTTTTTAATATTTTCAAACGTTTTTATTATATTAACATTAAAAATAATTTAATTTTTTTAATATATTTTTAAATAAAAAATATCTTAAAAAATAATTATCTTATTTCAAAAACATCGATACTCTGACAGCTACTTGGCTACTATTTAGTTAGTGGGTATAATGAGAGGGACCAAGCCACCGTCACCCCTTAGAAAACCTTATTGCAAAGTTTTGTCGTCAATATATTGAACCCTCTGTGTTAATTTGTATGTAAGTTAATTAATCTGGTAAATTTTAAAATTAATAATTATATAAATTTTTAATAAATATAAAATTCAAATTTAAAAATAAATCCAATAACTGACCATAATTGCTATAATTATTCTTGCTAGCTAGCTAGTGTGTACTTTTGCTTTTATGCCTCTCTAGGAACAAGTTTTGACTTTCGTGCCTGGGACTGCACTTGCACTGTCAAATGTTTGCTTGGGCCTCAGCACATCTCATTTCTAGGACACAATATCTGGATTTGCAGATTCTACAGGGTTTTTTTATTTTTAAAATATTAAATTAATTTTTTTTAAAATCATTTTTTTTTATAGTTTTAATAATCTAATATAAAAAATAACAATTGATTTGAAAAAAAAACATGAGTTATTAAGTTATTGTATTAATTATTATTCGAGATAACTAACTTCGACTAGAAACCCGACCATGTTAAAGTTTAAAATTCTGATTTTCTTAAGTATACTATGCAAGGTTTAAGAAGTTTGCCCGCATCTTGTCCCTCCAATTGCCAACTAAAGGCACATTTGAAGAGTTTATACTCAAGCTTTGTATGTTATATATACGATTGATTATGGCAATGCAGGATTTTACGAATAGGACTAGCTTCTTGCCATGGATCAACATTCTATCGTTGTGACAAGCCACATTCAATATAGAACTTCTATGGTTTCTAGGGCTTCCATGTATATGCATTTATGTGTTAACCGCCCCACTTTATGGGATTGAGGCAACTCAAATTCATGGGCCCTTTTCTGTTTTATTTTTCTTTGGTGTTATATGGTTTTGGGATTGTAGGTGAGGTTTCTTGGAGTCATAATTATTATTGTTTGGTAATGTAATAAAAATATTTTTTTTATTAGTGGGACCCACTAATAACTATGACACAGCTATAAATTTACAAAATATAACTCATTGCTGCTTTTTATGCTGAGAAAACCCATGAATAATGAAGCCATGCTTAACTGTTCACGTGAACATTGGAGCATGGCTCCACTGTTTTGATTGGACCGGTCCGGTTCAAAGCTATGCATTGAACCGGATCCGAACCAATAAAATAAAATTTATTTTTAATTGTGTTTTATTTAAAAAATTAGTGTTAAACGTTATTCAATAACACTATATAAATTAGACGGAGATCATTTGATGACGTAACATTTGTAAAATTTGATCATAATCCCAATTTTGTTCCTGATTATATTTTACCTGATGTTGTTGCGCTCTTAAAAAATTTATGAAAACTGTGGTCCTTGTCGGATGTATTTCATACATGATGGAATTGTAGATAATTTAATGAAACAACACAAAATATTTTATATAAATTATTATTTATTTCATGATATGATAACAATAGTTAAATTTATAATATTAAATTAAAAACCATCAATATTAACATATATTTTTTAAAATTATTTTATAATCTCAATTTCAAAAACATTTTTAACCAAACACATTAAACTATTTTTTGACCAACCTCAATTTCAATCATAATTTTAATCAAATATATATTTTTTCAAACGAAAATTAACTAAAAATATTTTTTATAAAATAATTCTTTTCAAATCACAACCACAACTATAAATAACAACCGCAATATTAAATACACTGTTTATATGATTGCTCCATGACAAGAGGTCTGCGCGGAGGAGGTATAGATGTTTCTATATAGAGGTTGAAGTAAAAGACTGAACATCCAAAACAGTTGTCATGCAATTGTTAAAGTGGCATGATTGCATTATGTAATTTGGGCCTTTTTCTTCGACGATATCCTCAATACTTGCTGTCCATATTAGGGTTTTCTTGTTTTTTTTTGCGGGTGCATGATGCCACGACACTACCTTTAACACAAGGATCAACAACCCACTAAATTTAGTTTCTCTAGGTGGGCAATTGCATTGGGAAGGCTATCATTGCATGCCATTAAGGATTCCCAGCTGGGGGATTGAACACATACCTAACAGAGTATATGGAAGTACTTATCTTTCTGCGTGTAACATCATCACATTTGTAGAAAAGTTTAGAAGATGGCAATTGCAGCACCCAAGTTCACACCACAAACGAAAGTACTAGACAAAGAGATTTTGAATAAATCAATGAACTTGAAGAAGTGATGCCAACTTTCTTTACGACAAGCAGCAATTTGAGGCATCTAGCTTTCGAAGGTTTCCTGTAATAACATATGGAGAATTCCCTCTCTTTTTTTCACTCTTTTTCAGGTAACAAGTTTTTCTGTCAAGTACGAGGACCAAATCCAGGACAAGCTGTCCCAGTCACATGGTTCCTAGGCTTTTTCTGGTCACAAAGAAAACGATATTGCAACAACAGTACCAGCTATAAAGAACACCGTACCATGATGCATGACAAAACTTACAGCGCTAGAAATATCCTTCTTAGAAACAGCATCATCAGGGCTCTCTGACTCTGCTTTAAGCTTTGGTGCCGGTGCAGGTGCCGGTGGTGGAGGTTTGGGGGTAAATATATCCAACGGAAGTAGCACCTTGTCAACCTGATATATAGCGAGATGGGTGTCCGTGTATACAGTGTCGGAAATGGTGGTATTGGTAAGTCCTGTAGATATGTTCAAGGAGCTCCCACTGGCGGTAACGTTAAGCTGAAACCTAGCACCAGATCCAGCGTGTGTTTTTAAAGGGCTACTCACGGTATCAAATTGGGAAGACGAGATGAACATAGGGACAATGTGAAACTGCATCAACTCGACCTTTTCTTGATCAGTTAAGGAGTGGAGAGTGCGTGTTTTAAGGGCTGAAAATGCACTATCACTTGGAGCAAAGATGGTCAAGCCATTGTTTGTGTTGCCAAGCTGGGAGTTTAGATTGCTATCCAATTGAGTGGATTTCAAGAGGCGGATGAAGGTCTTGAAATGGCCAGCCTTTTTGAGTATTTTGATGACATTAGTGGGGCCGGGTGGTGCAGGAGCGGGCGCAGGTGATTGGGCTGTGGTTGTGGTTAAATTGATGGAGAGAATAAGCAGATACAATGAGATCAAGAGGTGGTGTAATCGTTCCATCTTTTCAACGTTGTTTCCCAGTAGTGGTGACCTGTTTTGTTTGCAAAATGTGAATGTGGGAGTGCTTCTCTGCACAAGTGTTAGATTTACAAAGAAAGGCCTTTTATAATGGAGAGGACCGAGGAGAAAACGAAGTTAGGTGTAACCTGCAATGTGATATTAGCAACAAAAATTAGGTGTTTGGTGCCTCACCTTTCACGAAAAAGGGAAAAAGAAAATCAATGGAGAGGGATATAACAGCAACTTGTTTGCTTAGAGTTGAAGGGAAATAGGGTTTTGTCACTCTATAGAAGAGTATTTGTAAGCAACTGTGAGATTGTAAATACCAGAGTATCACTGTTTTTAGAAGTCAATATAGGGAGGGAGGGATGGACTAAGTTTATTTTTCAGGTATTATGGTTAGTTTTCATGGAATTTGATCACCAACACTTGTATTTCAGAAAGTTTTGTTTCATGAAGGATGTAAACAGCAGCAGAATTTAAAACATGTGACTGAGAGTGTAAGGTTTTGACTACCAACACAGTGTACAATACCAAATCGATTTTTAAAATTTATACATGCGCCAAAGTAATACAGAACAAGCGTGTTGTTGTCATTATAGCTTTAGAGCATCAAGCAGGAAAAAGGGAAAGAACATGTGGGAATGTGCTATTGGTTAATGGAAGTAGAAGACAATTTCAAACCAACAATAAGGATCAGCCATTGCCTACTACTATCCCACCATTTAAAAATGCACCATACTACACCCATAAAATTCAATTTCCCACATCAACACGCCAAATGAATGCAATCTATTAGAAGGGTGGAGCGGTATGAACAGTAATAGCAACTACAATTACTAGTGGCATGTCAAGCGTCAACATTATATTATTCAAACCAAATAGATCGTTTCATGTCAAGTTATATTCTAGATGTTGCCAATGGCAATTTTTTGAGAGCACCAAGGGTACTGAGAGAAACCTCTGCAAACCTTTAGCTAGGCTCTAAGACAATTGTGATGCTCCCAGAGAGAGCTGCTCCATGTTTTTAGCATTTCTTGGCACTCCGAAACCTATCGTTCTTTCTCGCTCATCATATGGGTTTGCTCTGTAATTAGAACTTGCCTCTTCATTATCAGAATAGCCGGGCCTTTCAGTTAGGAACTGTTCCCAGAAAACATCATTCACTCTACCTGGAGCTGATGCAGGTGCTTGATTGTTACTTGGGGTCTCCTGGGAGGAGAATAAAGCTCTGCCCTCGTTACCCAGATTTATGTTGTTCTGACTAACTCGGATATCAGAATCTTTGTTACTCTCATTAAACCTTGATTCTGGAGATTTGCCAATTTCCTGGCCTAGTTGAGGTATCCTAGTTAAATAAGGATTTTTGTTGACTTGCAAAGGAGAAGATGCCAGACTAAGATTTAGCTGACAGGAAATATGACCCTCAACTTCTTCATTAGAAGTCAAATTCGACTGCAGTGAATGTAGTGCTGGGCTCCCATTTGCTGGTATGTCTCTTGGGACAGCTGGATTCACTTTAAACGCATACGATGCCCCTGTGTCTGAAAGTTCTAATGTTTCAGGTGCCAATAGTAAACCTGATGTCCTAGTCAGTGCATCTTTTGGATTCCCTTCAGATATTTTTCTTTGTGGGCTTCCCCCATCTTCATTGGAGCTCTGTGTGCTGTGTGAAACCAAATTAATATCTGAAACAGCTGGTGACAATTCCAGTCTCAACTTATGTGGGAAATCTTGATGGATGACATTCGACTCAGGTCTAGAACTACTGTCATTTTCCACAACACTATTTTCTGCAATTGGCATTGGGTGATCAACTTGGGGCAATCGTCTCTTCTTGCTATAGGCTGAAAAATCCATAGCTTCAATCTTACGAGCAAGGTGTTCAACAAAAGTAGGGTTTTGAACAGCCTTCTCTAAGAACGACAGCAGCTTTTCCTGCCTCTGCTGCATAGTATCTATCTTCTGTGTTAGATCTCCCACCTGTAGCTTTGCAGATGACCGCTGCTGTTCAAACCCTAGAATACTTGCCTTGAGTTTAGCTTTATCACGTGCAAGCTTTTCTATTTCTTCCTCATATGCTGCTCTTTCTGGATCCACTAAAGAACCTTGAGGTTGACTATGACTGTGGATTGGTTTTCTTCGATGGATATTCTTAAGCAGGTGCTTTTGATCTTTCACAAAATCTTCATTGGCAAATTCCCATCTCTCAGGATCAATCTTTCTAAATCCCTGTCAACAGAAATTAGTTAAGCTGGCTTTAAAAAAAAAAAATCCTCTACATGTAGACAATAAGCTAATTAAACCCAATACAGTCTCCCCTCTAATTTAGATAATACCTTAGAAAATGGGAAATTTCTCTTATCGAAAAGCATACACGGTTGATGTTATTCCAACTGAAGAGCTGTTAACAATGTATAAGGCAGTTTGCACACAGTCCGAGAAGTGTTTTGTGAAGCAACAAGTGATGAGAAACTTTTAAATCCAAAGGTAAAAGAGAGAGCATGAAAACTATACGAATTCTTCACTATGACAATCCATTTCAGACCCAACTATCATCGCTTACAAGGACAAAGTTGCATTCCATCTTCGAATATTAAGGCTCTTCCTTCATAGCTGACAATTAGAACATGCATAACATCTAGAAATTTGCAAATTTCACTAAAATCAAACACTGTTAAACTTTCAAACCCATAGGTAAATGATTGCATGAAAACAATACGAATTCTTTTCTATGACAATCCATTTGAGACCCAACCATCATTGCCTACAACAACAAAGTTGCATTCCATCTTTGAATATAAATGCTCTTCCTTCATTACTGACAATTATAAAATGCATAACATGTAGAAATTTGCAAATTTCACTAAAATCAAACATCGTTAAGTTAATCCATTACCCACCAATATTTCCTGCCCGTCATTTACTTATTTTTATCAAATAATTCAAAACCATTCTTTCCAAATACATGTTCTGTACCAAAACCCAGCCATATTGGGAATGAATGAGCCAATACAGCAAACTAGTATTTTAGCATCTGATAAACGAGCTGATTCCGTCGTAATACATTCATTCATTCAATATTAAACCAGATCAGAGACACGCTTTGATTATGCCAAGGGCTCCTGCATCTAAAATAGATACTCAGACTACAAGTAGTCACTAATCTATACTCAGATTACAAGTATTCACTAATCTATCTTCCAATAAGGATTATTGATTCTTCCATTTCTAAATCTCCCCATCCCATCAAACCATTTCCTCAATCCGCGGCCAGCCTCTAAACCCAAACCCTGCACTTAAAAATGATCAACTCCCCAACAAAATGATCAACCATTTCTACACTTAAAAAGGCTCTAAAGAAAAAAATTTCTTCACTACCAATATTAATTCTACCATGATATCAAGAATTTCAATTTAGAAAAAAACCCTTCGACGACTCTTTTGCCACAAAGATTCAAACTTGTAATAACAAAACGAAAAAGGAAACAAAATTTAGAGCACTCACATAGGTATTTAATTGTCTGATAAAGCTAGAGAAATTATTGTGCTTGAAAAAGGTAGGGAGCAACAATCTGGCGAATTCTGGAGGGTTCCAAACAACAAAGCTGTTTTTATTCGAACTCCAAGACACGATCTCGTCGGTCGATAAATCATCCACCATGTCATATGTCTTTACCAAGAACGGCGCCGGTCCTCCACCACCTCCTGAGGTCGCTGACGATGGTCCTGCTTCCATTTTGATTGTTCTGTCGAAGAAAAGACGAGTACGTGTTGAATTTTGTGAACGTATTTGGAGAAATTGGAGCCAATGTTATTCTTGTTGTTGTCCAGTTCGTTAGCACATGTTTTTAATGTGACACGTCAGTTTTTTGAGGACTTATTTTAGCATTTTTGTTTTGAAGATGCTAAATGGAAAATTAAAAATTTTAAAAAATATATTATTTTAATTTTTTAATGTTTATTTTATATATTTCAAGCATTGTATTTTATTATAAAAATACAATTCCTATATTTCAGGTAAGAATATCAAATTTTTTTCACTAGCTTTTTTCTTTGAATTTTTTTATGCTTTTTATGAGATTCTAGCGAGTTTACTAGGGTTGAATTGAGTTATTTTTTAATTATTTTTTTTATTTTTATCATTTAATATTAAATTAATTAAAAATAATTTAGATTTTTTTTAAACTCGCCAAATCAACCGAGTAATATCAAGTTTTTAAAATAGTTATGTATATACTAAAATATAATTAACTCTTCTAAAAAGCTTATTATTATCTAAGTGCACATAAATAAATAAATAAATATTTATACTATTTAATAAACTATATTATCAAATTTTCATTTTTAAATAGCATCTCCCCACTAAATTATAAAATGAGTTTTGTTTTTCCTTAAAAAACAACAAAGAAAAATATCAAGATTATATATAAAAAAATTCATGTGGTTCAACCCATGTTAATTAATGTTTTTTTTTTTAAAAAAAAACTACAGTCAAGTTTAATAAAAATAAAAAGCAATGAACAGTTTATAACAGATGATAAAAGGGGAAAAAAAAAGTAATTTTCAGTTTTGTTTGGTTAAATGAATATGCTCTCCACGCCAATATCTAAAGTTGAAATCATAAATAGTCATAAAAAAAATTGAAATCATACATTTATAAAATCATGAATAATATTATAATGCTGGGGAATTAACTAGTTGTATTATATCAATTTTTTAAAAAAACCATTCTTCAAAAAAAATCCAATAAAAGAGTGTTTAGATATAGATATTTTTATTATTTTTTACGGTTTTACATTTTATTTTCTCTCTTTTGTATATTTCTTTTCAAAATAAATCTAAAATAATAATTAATAGAATATCATTCATTACTCATTATGTATAATAAAAAATTAATATATAAAAAAATATTTTTTAAAAAATGCATTTGAACCTACCTGGAAAAGCATCATAAGGAATGAATAAATGGTAAAAATCGATAGACTAAGATGTTTTTCTTTTAGGATTTGATTTTTTAAATTAATTGTTACATACTTAAAAATATAAAAATTTATATAGAAAAAATAATTAATGGGTAGAAACTTAAAATTATAAACTCAATTTTTTTAGATTGTATGATATTAAGCATTCTCGAAATCAAATCGTTAAAACAACATAGACGCTGAGTTTGCTTAGGGTACTATTCCGGTGGACTCCATTCCACAAAAACCTTCTAATCTTAAAAAAGCCTCTTTCAAAGATAAAGTTCTGGGTAACAAGATTCCACCTCCTATGAGAGAGAAAGAGTGAATTTGATAGATAGGAAGTTGGTACGGATTGAGCACGAGAATGGGAACAGATTGCTGCCTAAGATTTTGATAGATGACTCCATCTTCAACGATCTTTGTTATCCTTGGCATGATTCTTTAGTAATCAAATTGCTGGGAAAGGATGCTGGTTACTTTCAAATGCAGAGTCGATTGAAATCTGCTTGGAAATTGTCAGGAGGGTTTGAGCTCATGGATATTGGGAACGGCTACTTCATGGTCAAGTTTGATATTGCGGAGGATCGGGAGAGGGTCATTAATGGGGGTCCATGGATGATCTTTGATTACTATCTAACAATGCAAAAATGGACGGCTGATTTCGTTGCCTCCTCTGTTCTTATTAATCGCACTATGGTTTGGGTAAGAGTTCCAAGCCTTAATTTGGTATTCTATGATGAAAATTTCTTGCCGGCTATGGCTTCCGCATTAGGGACTCCATTTAAGGTGGATATGAATACTCTCAATGTTGAAAGAGGAAGATTTGCTCGTATTTGTATAGAGATAGACCTAGATCAACCTGCGGTAGGTAGGATATGGATCAGAGATCACTGGTATAAAGTGGAGTACGAGGGGCTTCACATTATTTGTAGCAAGTGTGGTTGTTATGGCCATTTTGGCAAGGATTGTCTAGCGAAGGGTTCAACGCAAGACGATTTGCCTAGAACAGAATCTGCGGAACACCTGACGACGGCGGCAAGTGGTGATAGAACCAGTATGGCGGTGGAAGAAAGAGCTAAGGTTATGGGTAACGCTCTTGCAATTAATTCGGCATGTTCTTATGACCGCCTCGAAATTCTTGGGGGCTGGCTCATAGTTAATAAAAGAAGGAAGCCTGAAACCGTAAATAATGTTAAACCAAAGGAGACTAATACGAGATTTCATTCAAATAAATTAAAAATAC
Source organism: Populus tomentosa (assembly GCA_018804465.1). Classification (NCBI taxonomy): domain Eukaryota; kingdom Viridiplantae; phylum Streptophyta; class Magnoliopsida; order Malpighiales; family Salicaceae; genus Populus; species Populus tomentosa. The sequence continues at coordinate 30,237,406 of CM031969.1, forward strand.
TCTAAATAGTGTGGCGGAATCACTGTTTCTTTTTATATTAAAAATTAATATTAATTTTAATAATAATCCACAATATATTTTTCTCTCTTTTTTTTTTTTGCATTTTTTCCCAGCTTTCCTTTTTTTTTTTTCCTTTTTTTTTTCAAAATCACTTTTTTTAATCAACTTTCATTTGTTTTATTTTTTTCATTTATTTTTGTTGATTTTATTTTTTAAATATTGAGCTGGTTAAAAATTTCGCTTTATAATTTGTTTTCCTTTAAAATACTGTAGATTTATGTGGTGTTTTTTCACATAGTTTTTCTATTTTATTTTATTTATTTTTTAAAATTATATTTGTCAATTTTGCTTTTTTTAATATTTTAGTTTTGTAAAAAACATTGTTGATTGCTACAGTGTTTCTCCACATGGTTTTTTTTTTGTTTTTTTATGATTTTCTCCGAAGTTATCTTTTTTTATTTTATTTTTTAAATATTGAGCTGGTTAAAAATTACAGTTACAATATGTGATAAAAGAATGTAACTTTTCTCTCAAATTACTGTGAATTGCTACAATGTTTTTTTTTTTCACATGGTTTTTTTCTGTTTTGTTATTTTTTTTTCTAAAATTGACTTTATCAATTTTATTTTTTAAACATTGAGCTGATTAAAAATTGCAATTACAAGTAAATGCAAGTTTTTTCTCATAAAACACTATGGATTGATACAATTTTTCCTCACATGGTTTTTTTCCAACTTTTTTTGTGTTTTTATTTTTTATAATCTTTTTTTCTAAAATTATTTTTGTCAATTGTATTTTTTTATATATTGAGTTGGTTAGAATTTAACTTTATAATAAAGTTTAATCATGTGGGGAAAACATTGTAGTTTTCCTCACAAAACATTGTGGATTGCTATAGTGTCTCTTCACATGATTTTTTTTATATAATTTTTTCAAAATTATCTGTTAATTTATTTTTTTAATATTGAGTTGTTTAAGAATTACAATTTCAAGTCATTACAAATAAGGCTAAATCATGTAGGGAAGCATTGTAGCTTTCATCACAAAACACTGTGAATTGCTACAGTGTTTCCATGAGCTTTTTTTTCCCTTTTTTTTTTGTTTTTTTGTCTAAAATTATCTCTGTTTTTTTTTTTTTAATATTGAGCTGATTAAGAATTTAGCTTTGTAATTTTTTTTCTTTAAAATACTGTGAATTATTGCAGTGTTTTCCCATAAGATTTTTTTTTTTTTTATGATTTTTTCTAAAATTATCTTTGTTGATTTTTTTTTAATATTGAGTTGGTTAATAATTATAACTACAATAAAGCTAAACCATATGGGAAAAGTGTTGTAGTTTCTCACAAAACAGTATGGACTGCTACAGTATTTCTCTAAATGGTTTTTTATTTTATTTTATTGGGAAAGTATTGTAGTTTTCCTCATAAAACATTGTCAATTGCTACAATATTTTTCCTCATGGGTTTTTTTCCTTCCAAAATTATCTGTCAGTTTTTTTTTTTAATATTAAGTTGGTAGAGAATTTAGCTTTGTAATTTTTTTTGCTTTTTATTAATAGAAAAGTTAAATCATCTAGCGAAAGCATTGTATTTTTCGTCACAAAATATTATGGATTGCTACAAATCATTTTGTTCAGTCTCTAAGTTTTTTATCACTAACACAATCTTTTTTTTTTCCGTTATGAAATATTTGCTCCATCATACCTTTAGTTTCTATTACTTATCTAGCGCCGGTTCACAATTGTAATACTATCAAGTGTATTTATTTTATAACCCCGCAGCAGCGCGTGGGCATGTCATCTCGTTTATTGCTATTTCTAATGTGTTGGAAGATGAGTTGGGCTTGAATATTAAGAGTGGGCCTAAGGATAACTAGGGGCTGGTCTCTAATAATAACCCTTATACAAGGAATTGGGACCAGAAAAAGAAGAGATCTCAGGGAGAAGTTAGTGTGGCTATGACACGATTAAAAGATTGATATTTTTTTTCCAAGTACATGAATGTTGAAGTAATAAATAACTCGATAAGACCGCGGTCAAACCACATGGATATTAACTGTATAAATTATAAACAACAACAACAACAACAATATTAATAAGTTAAAGAGAACTTTGAGATATAAGATTAAGGTGAGGATTAAACAATTATAAAAACAAATGTCAATGTTAGAGGATCTCTAATGGTATTTTAAATAAGTATAATATAAACTCTTTTTATTACTCAACTGAAAACCACACACAAAGAAGGTTCCAATCGGATGATTTATCATTAATAGCTCATTATAAATTTTTAACATGATCATATTAATTATCTTATTTTAGTAATACCATACTCTTAAATATTATCAAGAATTCATGATGATAACTTATGTTAACAAGAAATCAAGTTCCTTTCATAGTACAAGTGTAGGTTATACCATACAGTTGGCTATGAAAGTGCCAAGCATTTGTTGTACCAAGTATTTAACAACATAAATCTAGATTAACCATTTAACAAGTAAGGTATTATGAATTAATAAGATAAAAAGATAAGACATGTAAATAATAAGCTTTCTTGGATATAAACATTGAAGTCCATGTTTAGTTTATATTATACGTATTCTAACACTATTGGTAAAACCTTTTCACCTCGACATAATAAATTTAGGTAAACATTATGAAGAAGAGAAACATAAATAAACTAGATGAGAACATAGTTATGTTAAAAAACATAAACAAGAGATTAATGAAAACAAAACTTAATCATTACAAAAATACAAAGAAAAAAAAACAAGAATATGATTTTGATCTTAAAACCAAGATACCTAAATGCATGATAAATGTCTCCTTTTATAGGTTAAAATTCAGAACTATTGATTTGAGGACTAATTATTGAATGGATGGCCATCCATTAACTTGGTAACAAATCTTATCTTTTATTAATGGGTGGGAAACATGTTATTTGCTTGAATTTTTTAATAGTATGGATGACTTATTTTCTGTCATATGTTATCTTTTAGTTATCTCTCTCTCTCTCTCTTTCTCTCAACTCAGATATTCTATTCTTATTAAATATTAATGCACAATATATATATATATATATATATATATATATATATATATATATATAACTATTCCAAAATAATTATTAATATTACCATAATTTTTTTAATATCCTTAAAAACTATGGCATAATTATTTAAATATTATTTTAATGAATTTATTCGAAACTAATTTTATTCTATTAAAAAAATAATAAAATGGTTAGGGATTGTTTAACAAACAAGTCATGTTCATTTAGGCACGAAAAGACATACCCACATGATTGGCCTAAAAAAAGGTATTTGTGTGCATGGGTTTGGATCGCTAGACTTGTATGACTGACTTTCTCTTCTTTTCTTTTTTTATTAATGGGTTAAAAACACTTTATTTGCATGAATTTTGTATTAGTACGAACGACTTGGTGTCTGTCTAAGCAAATTATATGTCGTCGTTCAATTTAAATTTTAACCATTTCCTTTAGCTAAAAAGTCGAGGTGCAAGATATTGTATCCTAAAAAATCACTTTCAACTTGTTTTCACTTCTAGATACCTTAAACACATTATTAAACCTATTTTAAATTAAAAAAACCCTTCAATCAGTCTAATCTCAAAATTAAATCAAATAAAAATACATTTGCGACCCTCTATCTACTTTTATGACAAGATAAAAAAAAAAAAAACTCAAACCATCTCTAAAAAACTTCTCTTTACAAAACAAATCTATTAATATTAAGATTGATCATTTTTATAGCTGGAATGTACCTGACTGATTTTTTTCTCTCAATCCATATTTCATTTTAACATTCAAAGATTAAAACGTGAAGAAATTAAAATCTAGGATCAAAATGTAAAATCCTAAAACTTTATGAAACCAAATAAGTGCATAAATTAGAACTTAAGAATGAAGTTTTCTAATGGCTTTATATTTTGTTTGTCATAAAATCGATATTTAATTTAATTTTGAATTTTCTCCCGACACTTTATATTTGTGGGAATATACATGTATATTTAATTTTAATTTAGGCAAGAATACATTCTAATATGCCACCGTCAAAAAAAAAAAAAAAAAAACTGATTGCATGTGCCACCAATCAATGATTTTGTGCAAAAATTAATGGAAGAACCTGCAATCACTCGGCACATAGGGCCCCGTAATTCCCCAAATAAAAGAATAAAACAAAGCACATTAAATAAAATAGATTTGAGTCCTATTTGGTTAACTCAACAACCATTGATAAAGAAATAAATAAAAAGCCAAAGCATTGCTAGTCACAACTCGAAGTTGAATCCCCTGTTCACTTTCCCTTCTTCTCCTCTCCAATCACAAGATTCATGTAGCAAACCTACCGATTACCATTGATTAGTTTAAAAGAAAAGGAGCAACCCAGAGTTTTTGTCTTGATTCTTTGAACAAAGTTCTGGGAGAACAGTCAACCAAGAACTTGAAGCTCCTCTGATTCACTGCCTTGAATTTGATGCTTCAAAAGTTATTGCATGGCAATAAAATAAAATATAACGGTGCCCCATTTCTTGTCTTTTATTCGCCTACAAAGTAACGGACGTTTGCTCCCTCCATCAAAAGGGTTTAGCACAAATCCAAAGAGTATACCCACCAGCCATCGCGCAAGCTGAGATCTTTTTTTTAACCTCATGGTTCTTGCCTTCTCGTTCACTTCACTACCTTAAATTATGCACTTTGATTGACGAAAGGGCTACTTTCTTCACCAGTTTCTTAGATTCCCACCTAGATTCTCTGCTATTGTTTGATGCATTATGTGAAGATGACGGAGAAACCAATTATCGGAAAGTGCTGCAACAATCAACTCTGGTCGGTCATTCTCATCTCCTTCGTTTTATGCTTTGTTTTGCTCTGCTTTGATTATTCAGCTTTAACTGGAAACCAAGATGGGGTCACTGCTGTTTTGGTCGGTAATTATGAAAATTCAATCACCACCCAGAAATCAGAATCCCTTCAGTTCACTACTAGTCTCAATGAAACCCTCATTAGACCAAACAGAACAGATTTTATTACCAGACAACCTAGTAAAGATCAGCAAAGTGTGAAAGAGAAACCAGTTGCAGATTCTTGTTCAGGTGAGTACATTTATATTCATGATCTTCCTAGGCGGTTCAACCAAGAATTGATTGAGAGTTGCGAGTCAATCACTGTTGGGACTGAGCGTAATATGTGTCCTTACCTGGTTAACTCTGGTCTTGGTCACGAGGTAGAGAATTTTGAAGGGGTTTTGCTAAACAAAAGTTGGTACTCAACAAATCAGTTCTTGTTAGCAGTTATTTTCCGCAACAAAATGAAGCAGTACAAGTGCTTAACCAATGATTCTTCACTTGCATCAGCTATTTATGTACCGTTTTATGCTGGTCTTGATGTTGGTAGATATCTTTGGGGTGTTAAAGCGTCAATAAGAGATCAATCTTCTTTTGATTTTGTCAAGTGGATGGTTTCACAACCTGAGTGGAAAAAAATGTGGGGTAGAGACCATTTCTTGGTTGTGGGGAGGATTTCATGGGATTTTAGGAGACAAACTGATAACGAATCTGACTGGGGCAGCAAGCTTAGGTTCTTACCGGAATCTAACAACATGTCAATGTTGTCAATTGAGTCTAGTTCCTGGAACAATGATTATGCTATACCATATCCAACTTGTTTTCATCCCTCAAAAGACAGTGAGGTACTTCAATGGCAAGACAAAATGAGAAGGCAAAAAAGGCCTTACTTATTCTCTTTTGCTGGTGCTCCAAGGTCTGATCTGCAAGATTCGGTCCGGGGCAAGATCATTGAGGAATGCCAAGCTTCAAAGAGTTTGTGCAAATTGCTAGAGTGTAGTTATGGTGTTAATGGTGCCATCACCTGTGATAATCCAGCCAATGTGATGAGGTTGTTTCAAAATTCAGTTTATTGCTTGCAACCTGCAGGGGATTCATACACTAGGCGATCGATCTTTGATGCTATTTTAGCAGGGTGCATTCCAGTTTTTTTCCATCCGGGTACTGCTTACGCGCAATATAAATGGCATTTACCACAGAATTACAGCAAATACTCCGTGTTTATACCAGTGAAAGATGTTAAAGATTGGAAAGCTGGCATCAATGAGACACTGCTCGGAATCCCTGAGGAAAGAGTGATGTCTATGAGGGAGGAGGTTATAAGGCTCATTCCAAGCATAATATATGCAGATCCAAGGTCAAGATTGGAGACCTTTGAAGATGCATTTGATTTAGCAGTTAAGGGAATTCTTGATAGAATAGATGGAGTTAGGAAGGTAATTAGAGATGGGGGTGATCCTAGTGCTGGTTTTGCAGATGGGGATGATTTCAAGTATACATTTTCTGGGTATGGAGGAGAAACTTGAAGGAGTTTCAATTCATTGTAATATGAATTTATTAGTCCGTGTTCTTTTAGCAAGCAAGCATGCTTACATACATACTCATTTACTCAAAACTCCATATGGTTCTTCACTGTTTGTTGCCTATGGTATGATAATTAATCATTTTTTAATGTCATTGGACTGTTTGCATTTTCTCCGCCTTGCCATCGAACGATCTTTTTTGCCCTCTTGAGCAGATCAGACTTGATCTTGTTTACCACTAATCATTATTTAATGCTACTTTCACTTGTCTCTTTTATGAAGGCTTGCCGACGCCAGGTGAGGGACCCATGATATGTCATGTCATGTGATATCTCCATCGACCAAGGCAATGAATTGGCCCCGAAAAAAACATAAAAAAATGACCATTGTCTGGTACACAAGACCCTACTCCACCCAACAATGTCATGGTGTGGTCAAAGTAAATATTGTACGCCCGCGTGAGAATTTTCCCAAATACACTAGTCGGTCCGCGCCTCCGCGGGTTGTAAATCAACCGGAAAATAAAGTCAACCGTGCATGTGAGAATTTTCCCAGATGCATTGCTCCGTAAATACAGAGTAGATGATCGGTCTATTTGGCCAAACCAACTTGTAATTTAGATCCTCTTGGACTTGAAACTTGGAAGCATGTAACATGGCAGATTTGGGGGAAACCATAGTGTTTTTGGGACACGAACTTTCTCCCAATGGACAACTTGTAATGAAAGAGACTTTGTCTTTCTAGTTTCTTCCTTCATCTTCCCGTAATTTGAGGCGGATTATTCTCCTTTAAGAAAATTTATGAAATTGATTTAACTAATTCGGACACGGTCCGATGCTACTGGGCCCAGGAAGCTTACAGGTGTAGAGCGAGAGGCATTAAACCCAGCAGCTAAGCTAAAGCAAGGACACGAGCCCAGCCCTGCTCTGCGAGACCTGTCCTAGACAGAGATCTATCCACAAAGGCGACTCTTCCTGCCGTTCATGTTTTTCAAGGTTACTCGGCCATTTTCAAACTAATTTTCTTGCATCCACATGTAATTGAGGAATAATTCACTGTTTCAAATTAAAATAATCTGATTGTTGAGAACAAAATGATGCTTTTGGACCAGGGCGTCCTTGGTAAGGAGACTGCACATTCTACTACGACCACCAATCTACGGCTGGATTTGAAGTCCCAACTTCCAACCAATGTAAGCATCCGACAATGGAGTTGCACTGATCCCTTTTCACTGTCTACTGTCAGCAAAGTAATTAAACCCGGCTAGACTCTTCACTCGTTTCAGGTTTAGGTTATTGGTTATATGGTTTTGTCCGGATCAATGAAATAAAGTCAATTTTCTCTCTTAAAAAAAAAAAAAAACATGGTTAAAGAATACTGTTTTAATTTTTTTAAAATCAAATTAAATTTTTACTAGATTAATTAAGTTACAAGTTGATCTATTAGATTATTAAAATTTAATTGCATCAATTTCCATTTAATTTTCTTAGATTCAACTCGGACTTGATTTCAAATAGACCCACCAAATTAGACTAGATTTAATAACTCTACCTGTTAGATCAAATATGATTTTTGTAATAACCCTAAAATTTTAACATAAATTCAACATAATTGACATTTCAATTTGGTGAAAAACCCAATTTGTTTTTTAATTCTAACATAATTGTGATAGGATTTCTCTAAAATATCAATATCAAGATATTAACAACACAAACAATAAAACACTACAATCATGATATTCACGAGATTCAACTATCCCATGCTTTATCCATATCATCATATCACCATAATAGAATACATCAATCCTAACAATTCAATCACTTCGTTTTTTTATAGCAATCTCAACAATGTAATATCAAGATAAATAAGATGAATAGTTTGTAGAATTTATTATAAATAAATTCATGCACTCTTATATATACACACACGCGCGCACACAAATCCATAATATTATAAGGGTTTTATAAGTAAATATTAATAACAATATTACATGTATCATCAATCCTATTATAGTTTACACAATAAAATTAATCCCAAAATTCTTTCAAATTTCTTAAATTCCTCACACATCACCCCAAATTATTAAATCATTAATTGATCAATCACACACATTACTATCTAAATTTCATAACTATTTATACAACAATTTATTTCTCCACTCTATTATTTTTTTCTTTTGAGTCTTGGCCAAACTTATTATGAAAAAAATAAAATACATGGCTTGATTTAAATTTATCATGATTAACACTTTATTCCTACTTTACCCCTTATTTTTAGTATATCTAAACATAATTCAACCATCAATTACATTAAAAACTCTATTCCATTTTTGTCTTCCTTAGCATGTGGCAAAAACCTCTTTTTTTAAGGAATGGATGTGTTTTTTCTCCATTTTTTTTTAAATTAATACATTACTCATCTATTTAACATCTAAATAACATATTTCAACATAGATTAAAGGTCAATTTAACCAATCAATTCTAGTTCCCTATAAATCTTTTTTTGACTAAACGAGAGTACAAAGGGAGGATACCTTTTTTAAAATTTTCCACAATCCAAGCATTACTTAGTTATTACCGATCCTAACACAATTTTATCTAAATTTTATAACAATTAAATCAAACAAATTTAAAGTCATAATCTAAACCCTAGCTGAAACTTCCTTCCCTAAGGAATACATGTTTTCTCTTCGATATTTCTTAATCAAAACTTTACTCATCATTCCACACATGTTAACACGTTTCAAGCATCAAACAACCAATTCAAATAATCTTTCTTATAATTCAAGTTTTCCATAATGAACATCAATACCAAATTCTCACAAATACATAACAAAACTTTTAAATTAGCTTAGATTAGAATTCTTTACCTCTTAATAATGCTAAAAAAAAGAAGAAAAATCTAACAATGGAAGGCTTTGATTCCTCTTTGTTCTTCAATTTCTTTTTACAACCATACTCTTCCTTTTTTCAAGCTTAAACCCATAAAACCCCCTCAAAACCTTCCTTTAATCACTAAAACTCTATATTTTCTTATTATTCTATCCTATTTTGTTAAGATTTTGTGAAGAAAAAATCATGAAAAAATCAATTATATATACACATCAAGGTATTCTTGAATAAAATTTGACACACTTAAATTCTCTATCCCCAGCTATTTGGAATATTATGTAATTTTTTTGTTATATATTTTTCAATTTTAAATATGAAATAATAAGATGAAAGTAAATTCACGGCAATAAGAATTATAAGAGTAAATCCAATTTTGATTTAAAATTTTTCTCAAGCCAATTTAGATATTAAATTTATTTTAAAATAATTCTAAGAACATATTTCTATATAAATATAGTAGATTTAGGCAATTTAATAATTCACACTTCAATCTAAATCCATGTCTAGCCTTTTAACCTTAATGGCGTACGATAGTCCGTGGACCACAACTACGATTTGTCCATTACCCAAACCATCAAACGAGCTTAGCAACAGCCTGCAAGTCCAAAACCATAAACCCCAACACTAGCACTTTCCCTGTCTCTGCAACCACAGGTGAGGGAGAGCTCAAAAAGCAGGAAGACCCCAAGAAAAAATGGCCACGAACTCAACCTTTCAGTTATTCTCTTCATCATCCGCAGTGTCAGGGTTCTTTGATTCTTCTACAGAGCCTCCTCTCCCTCCCCCTCCTCCTCCAGTTGAAGTTCTCTCCTCTGAGGTATCACCCATCTATCCATAAGTACATCATTCCATCCATCAATACATTAATACATACTGATTGACTTGGGTATGATTTTTACAGGTTTCTTTGAATGTTAAATGCTCTGTGGAGCCGGTTAACTTAGAAGATGGTCTTACTTTACTCAAGGTCAGTTTTTTTGCTCGTGTCGTAAAGCTTCTATTATTTTTCGAAACCTGCTTATTGTTAGGTGTGCTTGATAGAGAATGAAAGTTTGGATTTTGATTTGATTAAAGTGAGTTGTGAGCAAATTAATTTTTGGGTTTTGTTTTTTTGTAGGGAAGGGTTAGCACTAAAGATGTTTTTGGGTTGCCTAACTCAGATTTAGTACCTGGTGTATATGAAGGTGTGCAAGGATTGATTTTTTTTTTTTTTGTTGCATTTACTTGATTTATTGTATTTTTGTTTTTTTGTTTTTGTTTTTGTGCTTTGTGCTTCTGTTTATGATACGTTTTGTTTTTTTGGGATGCAGGGGGGTTAAAGCTTTGGGAGGGTTCACTAGATCTTATTAAAGCTCTTCAAGCAGAGGTTCGAAATGGCTATTTATCGTTTAGTGGAAAGCGAGTTTTAGAGGTGGGAACATAATTTTCAGGTGATTCTATGCTATTTTGCATTGCTTCAATATGCTGATGCTATGGCTTGGCTAGAGTTCGTTGTTGTTGACTGCTTTAAATATAAGCCTTGTTGCTGCATGGGTCTAATTGCTGCTACTTTGATTGTTGGAACTTTATGCATTTTGGGTTCCTCTCAGTAGATCTTAGCTGTTGATCTTTTGTGTCATCTATTCTATCAATATAATAGTGAGATATGGTTCCAGGGCTTATTTTTGTTTTAAATGTGAACTGTAAAGCTATGCAAAGCCAGGGAGCTACAGAACTTCGCCTCAAACTATAGGTTTCTGTAAGCTTGCAATTTTAAGGGAATTTACTGTAGTTCTTGTCAAGATTTAGCTAAGAATATTATGAAGGGAGAACTTTTTGGTCATCATGAACGAAGATTGTGAAATGTTATGAGACATATTTCTTTTATTGCATCATCTCTCTTTTCTTGTTTCTTCTTCCTGAGTCTCTGCACTTGTTTCAGCTTGGGTGTGGCCATGGACTTCCTGGGATCTTTGCGTTCCTTGAGGTAAGATTTTGCATCTTTGAGATCACTATTTTAGATGAAGTTCCTGATCCTGGAAGATCTACATCGTTCTTGAGCTTCTTGTTCTGCTGAATCAGGGTGCTAGTGCTGTACATTTCCAGGATTTCAATGCTGAAGTCCTTCAATGTCTCACCATTCCCAATGTAAATGCCAATCTTTCAGAAAAATTGAGCTCTTCCACATCAGAAGATGCAAGTTCTGATACTGAAGGAGAACTACGTTTCTTTGCTGGTGACTGGAGCGAAGTCCATCAATGTCTTCCTCATGCTAACAAAAAAGAGAAGGACCTTAGTTGCAGCTCAGGGCATAGTCCACATTCTGGTTATGATATTGTTTTGATGGCAGAGACAATCTATTCAATCTCTGCTCAACACAATCTCTACAGCCTTATAAAGAAGGTATTGCTTGATTGTGTTACTGGTTATTCTCTCTTTTCTGTCACGAACTTAATAGTTTTGAGCTCTGAAAGTGTTTATTTGCAGTGCTTGAGCCATCCTGGTGGAGTTGTATATATGGCAGCCAAAAAGCACTATTTTGGAGTAGGTGGAGGAACACGACAATTTCTGTCTATGGTAGAAAAAGATGGTAAGCTAGTCCTTTTGAGATGACTGTACAGTAGTTTAGTACGTACAGTTGTGATTGATTCTCTCCCCTCTATTCTGCATTTATGTGCTCATGCAGTATCTCCTTTTTAGCTGTTTCATGTACTACCATCCTTATTTTAAACTGTTTCTACATAAAATTTAACCCAAGATTGAATTATGTAAATGCATGTTACCTTTGTTGTCTGTCATTCTTGTCACCTCATGTTCTCTCATGTTTTAACGTAAAGATACACCAATGGAGGTTTCTGTATATGGCAATAACTCAGTAGATAGCCATTCTTTTTTAATTAGGTGCTATGGCTGCAAGTCTTGTTGCTGAAGTTGCAGATGGATCGTCTAATGTCCGTGAAGTGTGGAAGCTCTCAATTTAGCAGACCAAGACCTCCAATTAAGCTCTCAATGTCTAATGCAAGATGTGGCCATTTGAGCTCCTATATGTGGGTATCAAATTCAATAAATGATACCTGATATGCTAAGAACATGGCTGGAGATATTTATTGATGAGATCAGAGGGCTGCCATCTCATTTGCTCTCTGTACTGCATAAACTTTTTATTTAAATCTTCTGAGATTGCATGTCAAGTCTCGCATAGCTGACCATAGATAGTTGCAATGAAATTTTACTGAACTTTGTCCAAGAATTGCAGTTATTTTGCTTAAAATTTAACGAACTGGGAGTCTGGCTGGACATCTTTGTTTCATGGTTGTCAATATTTGGGCTGCTCTTATAATTTAGCATTTATATTCCAGCTTGGTATTACATGCTGGTTTTTTGATGAGTTCTTTGTGCTAAAATATGATACTGATAAATCTTGAGGTTATGTCCAAGTGTTTAAAATTGGACGTTTTGAATGAACTTCTCACATTTTGGATACAAGTACTTATCTTTCCCGATCCCTGGCCAGGAAGTTAATATTGGGGGCTTTCTAGGTTTTATTTAATATTGTGGTCTAACTATGCTCTTAAAATTTTTAGAATTTTTTCTTAGCTTTAAATTATTGTTTCTTTGGTGTTTTATGAATGTTTTAATATGTTGATATTTAAAATAAATTTTTTAAAAATATATTATTTAGATATATTTTTTTAAAATAAAAAAGTAGAATATCACCCAAAGGAAAAGACCAAAATATTGGGAGGAGCGGATTGGTCGTGTTGAGACTTGAGACCCAAAGATAGCAATTTGTCAAAACTCTCAACGTGCGTGCGATGGTAACTGTATATAGCTTGGGATAGTATATCCTTTTGGATAAAAAAGGAAAACGCAGAGCAGGGGGCATTCCGAGAATCGAACTCGGGACCTCTCGCACCCAAAGCGAGAATCATACCATCAGACCAAATGCCCGTTTTATTAACTAGCTCATATTTATATTATAAATTTAACATATTCATCACATGGCTGATTTGGTCAAAGTGATTTGTGCGATAGTTAAGGAAAGTTTGCAAAATACTGTTCGATTCTCCATAATACCAGGGATAGGGAGAACAGTGAGCGGTAAAAAGGAAACCGATCTGAGATCGGTGCGTCTACAATTTGAAGAGGTAAAGAGAATTAACTATTTTTAACATCCGCAAGAAATTGTGCCATAAATGGCAAACACCCCATGCTTATGCATGCTATATATAAGCCAGACCTTGCTATTTACTGTCATCGAATCAATATTCTTAAAAGAACAACATTTGTGTATTGTCTGCTCTCAGCATAATTTAACAATGTCAATGTCCAAGGGATTGATGGCTTTTGGTGTTGTAATGCTCCTGATGGCCACGTTTGTTGCAGGAGATGTAGCAAATACCATTAACACAAAAGAAGCACCACACATAAGTTACGAAGGGCTTCCACGTTGTGACCCAGAAAAGAATCCCCATTGCCTCCATCCAGTCGCTCCAAGAAGAGGTTGCAAAGCAGAAAATCGATGCAGGGAGGGCGAGGTAGAGGAGCTAGCTAGCTAGCTAGTGAATGATATTATAAGCTAGCGCTTGGAATAAGGCAATGCCAATTCAAGGCCAACCTCCTTCTATAAATTCTTTCTTTTTCAACCTTTCATGCTAATAATAGGATGATCATCAATCGATTATCTGTTTCATCAATAAATGGTTTTTTCTTCTCGTGTTGCATTTATCCCATAAGATATATATCTTTCAATTCATTCATGAGTTTTTTTCCCATTAATTACATGCATTGCAATAGATATGTATTATGTTGCATTGGATATTGCATGCGTAAGATGTTCCTTTACTTAACTCCTTGTTCCACCATTTGAGGCGAGCTAGCATCCCAATTGAGTCTTAAGAGAATAGTAGATCACCTTGCATGGGATGGCAACAAATTATGTGCTTAGCTCGAAGTGGTTATCACATAACTTTCTTGAAGAACTTAACGAAAAGGAGGCCCAAAACCATCATGATCCCAAGGATTTCCAATGGAGTAATTTGGGAATTATTAATCCTTCCTATAGTGAAAAACTTGTCATGGAGGATTAATAATTAAGGGCATTGTTCCTCCAAATGATAGCCTGAGTATTGTTCCTATAAATGATATATATCAAAGTTGGAGGTCTCAGATTCGATCTTATAGAGGTAAAAGATCCTTTTTCTCTCGGGGTGGAAATGATTTAATTGTGAAATTCACGATGAAGCAACCCATATAAATGTGTTAAGAATATTCCACATACAAAGATTATTGAATTTACAAACAATCGAGATGCCATGATCATGTGGATATGACAATAAATTTATCTGTTATCATCCATCTAGGTTTTTGAGAATAAGAAGTCGTTTATTCCTACAATTTCTTAAAGCATTAAATGTTATCGGTGCATAATCTTTAGAGCATGTTGAATTTTTTGGCTGAGTATTTAGGTTGAAGCACATCGAGATAATGCTATGCAAGTTTATGAAATCCATTCCAATCTAGGGTTGATCCTGGACCATAGATTCATGTCCAAGAGATGTTGTCACAAACATATTGTTAGAAGAGGCCACTGTTTTCCTGCTGATGACATACTTTAGTCTTGGGGCTTTTGTCGATTAGAGTTAGCCTTGGTACCCATATTATAAGTCAAAACTAGATAGATGAATCGTGTTTTGTTGATGGTTGGACTGAATTTTTTAGTGTAAAAAACGATGTTCAGGTGTTGTTATTGTATTTTAAAGAATGAAGAACAAATCCACGGCTTGACATTATAAAAAGAGAAATAAAAAAAATAATGCTTTTCAATCCCTATAAATAAAAATATAAAAGGATGAAATCCAAAAAATAAAATAAAAAAATAAGTATTAAAAAACAAAGTATCAGTAAAATCAAGTGAGATTATCAAAACTCGATAGTAGGATCATGTGGACATAATAACCCAATATGAGGGAAAAAAAAAAAAAGAGTTTAATGTTAAAAAAAAAAATCAAATTTTAAAAGACAAAATAAAAAAGGATAAAAAAGCAACATAAAAAAAACCTTAAGCCACTTGGATAAACCTCTCATCTAGATCAAGAAATAGAGATAACCTAACTGAAAAGAAAACTGAAGAAAATAACAATTTTTTTTTAAATGAACAACTTCGAAGGATGTAATTGAGAAAAAAAACAATGTCAATCCATGTTAACTTTTCAAATCCATGACCCTAGGTGGTGATTAAATTGAAAGCACCGCATCTAGAAAGCAACTATTTTCAAACTTGGTTGGATTTTACAGGTTGACCCGTGACCTAGGTGACCCTTGACTTAAACTAGATTGAGTTTTAAAAGAAATTAGGGGAGAATTGATCAAGTGTAAGACAATCAAAAAACCAAATTGAACCATGTTTTGGTTAACCCGGGAAAAACCCAGTCAAAATAGAGTCAAAACCTATTGACTGTTTTTTTTTTCCTTTCAAAATGGTATCATTTTTTACTTTTTTTTTATAAAACTAAAAGATTGGTCGACTTGGGTTCACTCAAGTCAACCCACTTAACTCGTAACTTAATAACTGTCCTAGATTGACTCTTGGATAAGGTCTAGAAACAATAGGAAAAACCAAGAAGACCAAATCTCAATAAATAAAGTTGAATGATTAAATAAAAAAATAAATAAATGAAGGATAAAAAATAGCAATTAAGAGAATAAGGACCTCATTTGAAAAAAAAACAATTGAGAGGATAAATAAAATTTCTGAATTGAAGGGTAAAATTAAAAAACAAATCAAATTAACAAATGAATTCAAAATAAGAATCAAGAGAATGAGGACCGAATCTTTAAAAAATAAAAAAAATCAATATTATGGATCTAGGGATTAATTGAAAACAAATTAAAATTTGATAAAAAAACTAAATTAAAAGTCAAAACATTAAGAACCAAACCTTAAATATATTAAAATATTGATTTAAAGGGAAAAAGAAAAAAGAAAAAACAAATATCAATTTCCAACAAACTTAATGATGATAGATGAAATCACTAAAAAAATAATTAAAAATGACTATAGCCAACCTGATTCCACCTTCAGAATTTGTGACATGGATCACAACATAAAAAAACAAACCCGAAAAATAACAATGTAATATTTTCAACCAACCAAAATAATTAGGAATAAACTTGAAAAAAATAAATAAAAAAAAGAAGTGGTTTAGAAAATGCAGACTTAAAAGGAAAGAGAACCAAATTAGACACAAAAAGAAAATAAAACCAAATCATAAAGGATGAAATTAAAAAAAAATTTAATTAAGAAATGGATAAGAACAACTAAAAATAACAATTAAAAGAACGAGAACCATATTTGATATAAAAATAAAATGTCAAAGGATAAAATTCGAAAACAAATTAATTCAATAAAGGATTCAAGACCACATACATCACAATTAAAACAATGAGGAATAAATCTAGTATAAAAATCAAGTATAAATAGATGAAATTGAAAAAAAAAATTAACTTAATAAATGATTTAAGACCAAAACATTGCAATTGAAAGAATGATGACCAATCTAATATAAAAATCAAGTGTCAAGGGATAAAATTAAAAAAAAATTAACTTAATAAATGATTCAAGACTAGATACATTGCAATAAAAAAAATGATGATTTAATTTAACTTAACAAATAAATAGCCAGACTTTCTTGGTTTTTTTTTTTTTTTTGTAATGGACAAACGATTTTCTAGGTAGAGAGAAAGGAAATAAGGAGAAAAGGAAAAACCCATGGTCGTGACTCCTCTGTGTGATGGCTATAAACACGCACCTCACAACAGTGATAGAGTTATGATTATGTGTTTTTTTAAATTGAAAACACCTAAGAAAAATAATATGGAAATGGAAAGAATTTTGGGTTTCAGGTTGACTTCGGATTTTGGACTGATTTTCTTATGTGTTTTTAAAGGCTCTAGATTAGTTTAACAATGTTCTTTGGGTGTTTTCTAGGTGTTTTGAATTAAAAATAAATTTTTGGTTAAAAAAACCCTTGTTTTTTTTTTTTTGCCACACTAGTGGCCAGATTCTGGGTTTAGCGGATGATGCGTTATCAACATCAGCCTTATTAAACTTAAAAAAATAAAAGGCCCACGTGTGGGCTGTAGCTTCATGGGTTAGGCACTAGGCCTGGCTTACTAGGCCAAACAGTGTCTGATCTAATTCTTTTCTTAAAAAAAATAATTTTATTTTAATTGATGCCTTATTTTATATGAATTTGTGAAAATAAATTTTTGATATATTATTTAATTAATAACCATTTTCTATGTTTTTTTTTTCCTGCTTAACCTTTTTTAAATTGCAATTATTTTTTTATGACAATGGGTGTGTTTAATTGTTAAAGAGGTTGATATGATTAATCTATGAGGGTTATAGTATTAGCTATAGATGTATTTCTTTAAAAATAAATAAATAAAATGGCTAAGAATATTAATTTTAGAATATAGTTGTAAAATATGATTTGGAGTTCGTACAAGACAGATCTCAAATCACATGTAAGAAGGATTAACTAAAAACAAATAAGAAAAATAATAAAAAATGTTTTGACAAATATTTTTTTTTAAAAAAACAAAAATTAGTAGATTGATTTTTGACCGGGTTAGTTCCTTTTTATCAAGTTATATAAGTTTTTTTTTTTTTTTTAACATGGACTGAGTTAGATATTAAATTAACCGGGTCTTAGGGTGGGTGTGAGTTTTATAACAATGTTATGTAGTTATTCCTGGTTTCAATGTCCCCACTCCCATCAAATCAAGAAGTATTCCAAATGTACATCGAGGTTCGTGGCCTAGCGGTTTTAGTAGGGAATTTCTTGTCTCTGCACCTTAGGTTTGAACCTTAGTGTGTACGTCTGTCATCTTTCGGTATCTTATCTGTTTATTAGACTTGTAAGATATTCAGTAAGCTTAGGGATTAATCGTGGTATGTGTAAACTGACCAGACATCCAGATTATAAATAATAATAAAAAAGTATTCCAAATCTAGATCCGATAATGGAGTTGGTTAGCCTTACTGGTCCATATAGTTACCTCCATTTGTGGCCTCCCAAATGCTCATTGGAACCACCAAAATCGTCAATTCCACTTTCTTTTGTGCTTCTATGCAAGCATCCAAAGACTATTGTCTCCAAGCTAGCTTAACTGTACGTTTTAATCAACGTATTTCTCTGCTTTCATCAACGAATAATGTTTATGTAATTTTTAATCTCTTTATTAAAAAACAAGATTTTAATGTATGTACATAAATCATTTTACTTAATTTATATAGAATATTTATACATAAAAATACATTCATAAAATAAACATAAAGCTCCATTACAAAACAAAGAATTATAATAGCACTCAATATAAATAACAGCTAAAACAGTCAAATTTCTTCTAATGTAAAATAATATTCAAATGATATAGCCCTTTTAAAAGAGAAAACAATTAGGACCCGTATTATTAATTTGAATATGTTAAATATGATTGGTTAATTTAATAATATAATTATAAAAAAAATAAATAATAATAACTTATAAAAAAACGCTTGCCAATATTAAAAAAAATATTTTCTTTATTATTAAAAAATTCCAACCATTTTATTTGATAACAAAGTAGAAATTGAATGAAAACAAAATAACCTCGTTAAGAGAAACATAAAATAAAATTTGAATTTCAATTACTAGTAAATAAAAAGCTAAATGACAAGTTAAAAAAATTAATTTAAAAAATAACAAAAAAACCCGACTTTAGTCAAAACAACCCCGTGCAAAAGAAAATAAATAAAAAAATGGAGATCAAGTCCCATGAAAACTAAATAATAAAAGGTGAAATTAAAAAAAAATTAAAAATTATTGAACAAAAATTGTAAGTCAACTCGGGTTAACTCGATTAATTTGTAATCTTAGATATGAGATCGAGATAATCCTATAACAAAATAACATAAAAAATCATAAAGTTAAAGGCCTATTAATCTAATGTATAAAGATGAAATTAGAAAAAAAAATAAAAAAAGAACCTAAAACAAGACCGAAGTTAAATCAGGCTAATCTTCAAAATTCATGACCCGTGGATCATGAGACCATGCTACTCTATAAAAGGCAAACCAACAAAAATCACGAAGAAAAACTTTCAATCATCTAAAATTAAAAAAAAACAAATCTTAATAAAAATAATAAGGAAAAAATCTGACATAAAACTAAATGAAATAAAGTAATAAGGGATGAAAATGAAAAATAAAATAAATCAAGAAAATGATAAAAAAAAATAAAAAATAAAATAGAAATTAAAAAAATAAGAATCAAATATGATAGATGAAGAAATCGAAGAATGATGAAATCAGAAAATAATTTTAATTTTATAAATTATTTCATATAAAATAAATAGTAATAAAAAGAACATAGATCGAATCTATAAAAAATAAAATTGAAGGGTTGTTTTGAAAAATTAAAAAGTTTAGCGTGAGAATCAAGGTGAAAAGAAAAAAGAAAGTAAAAAAAGAGAGTAAATGTTGTTGATGCCAAATTAGAGGTCTGTTACATACAAGTACTGCTCAGGCATAAAGGGGCTGCACATATAATTCAAAGTGGCTAAACACTATCTACATATTAATACGTGCAATACACACGTCAACCACTTATTTTAATAATATTTATATTAATTAAAATATTAAATTGCTTCTTAATACACTTGATTATAACAAAAATATCATGATGAAAATATGAAAAATCACATAAAATTTTGCTTTTAGGAATGCTTTAGTCATTTTATTGTTTTGATAAAAAGTAAAAAAAAAAAAACTAAAACACTCTTATATGTCAATTTATTTTTTATATTTTAAAGATAATTAAATCATTTTATTATGTAAAAAATATAAAAGATCGATGTACCTCCATCTAATTTGATAGAACCTATTTAACCTAATGAAAACACTATTTTACTCCATAATCTTCATTTCATTGGTTGTTATTATAGAGAGTAGAAATATAACCTTTTCGTTTTTTCTTTAATAAAAATGCTATAGAAAATCTCTCATTCTCCTTAACAAAGAACCAAAAAGAGAGTAAATTTTAGGTTTTGTGGCTTAACATTTTAAAGCTAGTTCATCTTGTTCTATCTAAATCACCATCAAGTTAATTTGTTATCTTAGCTTCTAAAACACCAACTGACCTACCAATTATAAAATATATATTTTTTATTGTGTTGTTATATAAACCCGACATGAAAGTTTACTCAGCATAAGACATGGTTCACTAATTAGGTGAGGTAACTTGTATAAATAAAAAAAATTTTGTTTTAAAAATGTCAAAATAACATTATTTTTTATTTTATTTTAATTAGATCGAGTTTTAATTAGATTAGTTGGATCACAAATTAATCCAATTAATTTCTTTTTAATACCCAAGTTGACTTTTTAAAAAGAAGTTAATTGATCAAATTAACTATAACTTCTTTTAACACAACCTTAGCTAGGAGGCAAGCTCATTAAGTTTAATAGCAGCAAATCACCAAACCACTCTAAAAAAGAGAGTTAATTTTAGGCTTTGTGGCTAAACATTTAGAAGCTAGTTCATCTTCTTCTATCTATATCACCACCAAGTTAATTTGTTATTCTAGCTTCAAAAACACCAATTTACCTATATATATATATATCAACTTAGCATAAGACATGGTTCACTAATTAGGTGAGGTTAACTTGTATCAACAAAAAAATTTTGTTTAAAAAATGTTAAAATAACATTATTTTTTATTTTTTTTATTTAAATTAGATCGAGTTTTAATTAGATTAGTTGAATAACAAATTAATCCAATTAATTTCTTTTTAATACCAAAGTTGACTTTTTAAAAAGAAGTGAATTGATCAGATATAACTTCAAATTGACTTCTTTTTAACACAACCTCAACTAGGAGGCGAGTTCACCAAGTTTAATAGCAGCAAATTACCCCAAATAGATTAATATAATAATACGAGAGACATTACTTTTGTTTTTGTGAATGGTAAAGCAATATTAAAAATAAGACTTTCTCTGAAAGTCTAAAAAAAAGTAAAATTTTCATAAATCTCGTCGAGATTAAAGTCAGGGTATCACTAGCTTTTATATACAACACTCATATAATCTAATAACAAAGGTGTTCCATTCACCATCAAGAAATATATAATGTATAGTTTACAATACAATATCTATGAAACAGGTGAAATTTGAATTATAGATTATGTTTCACCCTATCCTCCGGGTTCAAAATGAAAAAGAAACACAATCCTAATTTTTTATTTTCATTTTGAACTCAAATAATAGTATCAAAATACAATATGCTTAGAAGCATGATTAATGTATTCAATAATTAATTAATTTTTTAGTTCAAGTAATTTGATATATTCTCTCTAGCTAAGGTGTTTGATAACTTGATATAAAAAGCTCAAGTGGTTGATAGCTGATAGCAGGTGGTGTTTAGCAAGTCAATACAAATATATGTAAAAAGTCATCTTTGATTGAAAGTGAAGACTCTATGATACTTAAGTTAATAACTTTATAAAGTGTTCAAAGTGTTAAGAATAAAAAGATTGTGAATCTTGAGTTTGAAAGATTCATAATGTATTTATAGCTCGCGAATCTTGTTCTTTTGTAGAGAGGATGAACTGAAGAGTAATTTTACTTTTATAATATTTTGAGTTATTTTCTATTAAAAATAATATGTATTAAAGCGGTATAAAATATTAAGGGATTCACATGGGGTCTCAGAAAATTTATAAAAAAAGTGTTGGGCTTAAAAAGGAGGTAAGGAACCAAGAGGACCAGACATACCTCTTGGAGTTGGGCTCAGGAACATTGTCCGGACCCAAAAAAGGGCTAGACGTTCACCCAACACCTGGGCTTTGGGCTTAAGGCTGAGCACACCCCGACATTTGAGTAGGGTGTTAGCTTGAGCCTGCAAGATGTTGGAAATGGGCTTTGAAAATGGGCCCACGACTATGGTGGGTATTGTGCTGAAAGAGATAAATCTTGATCCATAGGGATAGAGCAAAACAGAAGGATCAAAAAATCATATCAAGAGCCATCTTTCTTGTTTTCTAAGAACTGAAAGCTGTTGCATTTAATTAGTCCTTTTGCCCCTATATATGAACAATATAAACATGAAGTTTAATTGGATCTTAAATAGAGTGAAAAATTTTCATTAAACTTTATGACAGATAACAAAAACGCAAAGGAAAACAAAAGCTTTGGATCATCAATCATCAGACCTGCAACGATAATACTTGGAACAACCGCGAGAAGGAGAATTAGATGGAGGTGGAAGACAACTACTACTATAAGACTGACCACTAGGGCCATCATTACAAACTGGCTGGTCTGGCTTTAAAGCACCAGGTGATATATACTTCCTCTTCTCTTCAAGATACCTTTTACTAACATGAGATGGCATCAAGAACTCGTATTCTTCATCGCATTCTGCTATCGAACCATTGCATCCATTCGTTTTCGACGCCACCTTGTCGCCGAGCTGCAATATTGCAAGGCTCAAGATCACTAGGAGGAAGCAGAAATGAGGGAAGCACTTCCGTTCCATTTTTTATTTTTTTTGGGTCTGGTGTTGGTGCTTGTCTTTGTTTGCAGTTCCAAGCACTTAAATATAGGGTGATGGATTGAAATGGGGATGATTTTCCTTCCTGTAAAGCTAGTTAGTGGAGGACGCATTAGCGATACACAGAAGGAATGAGGGACCGCACTTCACCAAACCCAGCTATGATGGTGTCGCTTTTTTTCGATTTTTTCAAGTGTTAGTTTCAACTTGGTCTGCATATTTTACTGTGTCATTGAATTTAGCTATCTGAACTTATTTTGGTTTCACACTTACTTAGTGGAAGTCATCTGTGCTTATATTTAAGGGCGTTCAAAATTGGTTTCGGTTGTACTAAAAATCTAACAAAAATATTTTTTTAATTTTTGAAAATTTTTATTAAGATTAAGATAGTGTTTGACTCTACGTTAGCTTCTGCTTTTTTTTTTTTCAAATGCAATAACATGGTGTTTTGTTATCTTTAGCAGCTGTGTTTTGGCCATGGAACCCATGAAAAATTGATATTTCACCTACAGTTTTGCGCAAGCAAGTTTTTCCTACTTTTCTTGTACTGTTCATGTTAATTGCACTGTTCATTGAACAGTGCAATTAACATAAACAGTGCAAGAGAATTGCACTGACTTAAAAAAGTGAACAGTGCAATTCTCTTGCACAGTTCACTGCACTGCGTGAACTTAACTTCTTCTTCTTCTTCTTCTTCTTTTTTTTTTTTTTTAGTGTGTTAATTTTTTTAACATTTTTTTTTAAATTAGAGTAAATTTTATACCTGGTAATATTTAATCTAATTTTATTATATGCTAAAATAATTATGGAAACTGTAATTCTTATTGGATGTATTTCATACGTAATGGAATTGTAGATACTTTCATGGAATAATAAAAAATATTTTATATTAAGTAAGTATGATTTATTTCATAATGTAATAGTAATAGTTAAATCCATAATATTTAAATTAAAAATCATCAATATTAATATATATTTTTTAAAATTATTTTATAACCTCAATTTTAAAAGCATTCTTAACCAAACACATTAAACTATTTTTTCTTCAACCTCAATTTCAACCACAGTTTTAACCAAACACCTATTTTTTCAAACCAACCTCAACTAAAAGCACTTTTTATAAAATAATTTTTTTCAAATTACAACCATAACAGCCATCGCAATACCAAACACACTCTAAATTGAAAATTAATTTACACCGAACAGAATAGATTTTGTTTAATTTGATTTGGCTTGATTTTTTTATCTAATTAGGTTTGTTTTGAGTTTTTTAATGGATTTATAGTGAATTGGAAACTTTTAATTTTTAAATACGAGATTCTAAAATGATTTTTTTTATTAAACATATAACTAAACTGATTTTATCTCACTTTTACATGATAATCAAGAATTATCTAATATAGAAAATTCAATCAACCCAAGCATTTATAGGAAGAATTCGTTGTTATGATTATGGTAAAAAGCCAACAGTAACGATCTACTCTAAGATTAGGGATGAACACAAATATTATGATACCCCAAAGCCTCGAGTCCTTTAGAATGTTACAAAACAGAGTTGCCTCACGGTCCCAAACGCAAGAATCGCACAATCTTCTTCATCAATCCATCCTCTCTTAGTAAATTTGCTACAGTTGCAGGTTCTTCCATGGTTTTTGGGTCCAATATCACCTTCACTTTTGTCTATCCACATGCTTTGAAGAATCCCTTTTATTTTGTTTCTACACTCTTTATTTGCCCAGTGTCTTGAATTGTAGCTCATCAAAGAAGAAAGCAGTTCTATACCCTCGTTTAAATTGCCCGCCATGGCATACAGGGATAATACTGCTTGTGTTTATTGCTTCTACATGCCCTTTTTTGGCCGCCTTCTCTAAGTGCTGAAACCCTGATTCTGGTTTCTTGGAACTAAAGAACTCGAACATTCCTTGTCTAAACAAAGCTTCCATTCTACTTGCAACGGTCCGAGAAACAGGAGGCACCGTGGCTAATCCTCCAAGGAATGACTGGGAATTTCTCGATTGTGATGTGCTCGAAAATATACTTCTCTGATGCTGCTTCGAGAAACTCTTTGCAACTTAATTTAGCTGTGAAGAGATCTGAAAACGATGTAGAGGCCACGCCAGCAAGAGCTTCTGTTAATAAATCTCCAGGAAAGTTTTTCTTCTTCCCTTTTTCTTTCTATTTACCACTGACTGCATAAAAAAACAACTAATATAATATCACACATGCTCATAATCTTTGTCTCCTCTATTTATTTGGTCAAGTTCCGGTACAAACATGAAAAAGCTTAAAAATTAATATTATAATATTTTATATTATCTCCTCGGGATTCTTTTTATATTTTTTTATTTGATATCTCTGTTAATTTTTCTCTTTTCATTTATATAGTCTTCTATTATATTAGCTCGCCCATGTATCACTTTATGATCTTTTTATTTTTTATTTTTATTTTGAAAACATGTTGGGAATTGGATTAAAAAAATAGGAAAGGACACTGATTAGGACAAGCTAGGCTTAATTATGCATCCAAATTCCACAAGGAATTGGTTTCTTTTGAGATCGATAGATCACAACCTGGACACTTGCAAGTGGAAAATAAATAAATATATAAAAAAACTCCAATAGTAATAAATAAGTACAAAATGACTACTGATTAATGATGTGAAGATTGACATTCAGAGTATTTTTAAGTGTATGGTTGTGATTGTAATTTTAAAAAAATTTATGTTGAAATGTATTAAAATAATATTTTTTTTATTTTTAAAAATTATTTTTAACATCAACACATTAAAATAATTTGAAAATATTAAAAATATATTAATTTAAAGTAAATAAAAAATTAAAAAATTTTAAATTTTTTCAAAAATATTTATAATGGATGAAATATTTTTAAAATATTGGTACATTTTTTTTAAAATTAAAATGTTATATTTAACCCATGATCTAGGGTATGAATTTGTGATAACCATATGGAATTCAAATCCAAAAAACTTAATTCTAATTAATCAAATATTCAAGGCTTAAAATAAAAAAAAATCAATTTAAAAAAATAACTCGAGCAAACCTAGATTAATAGCCCGTGCTATGCCACGATCTAGACCAAATTGGTTCTAATATAAAAAAAAAATGCTTAGGTGATGCCAAAGTATTCTAAGAAGAAAAGAAAACACGAGACTCAGGTCATTAACTTGGTTGAATCAATTAAATTGAGTTAATTTAATAATATAATTAAAGAAATTAACAAATAATAAAAAACAAAAAGACTTGAAATAACCCAATTTATTTTTAAAATTAGTAAAAAATCCTATATATGATATCAACCAAGAAATTCAATTTAATATTGAATGATGAAATTAAAAAGATAAATATCAATTTTAAAAACTTATCAAGGCAAAAAAATAATAATAAAAAGAATAATAATAAAATATGATATGTAAATATAATAAAAATGATGAAATCAGAAATAAATTTAATTTTAAAAACCATCCTAGGGGTTTTTAAAAGAAAAACCACTACTAAACCCATGAATCATGGCAACCAAAATTATTTTATCAAATTCGTAAACCAAATTATTGACTCTACAAAGTTTAATAACTTATTTTTTAAAAAAATTATTTTTTATTTAACAAATATTTTTTTAAAATAGACTATATCATGATGTTGTGATATTTTTTTCTCATACTAACCTGATGATGATATAATTTTTTAATACTGTAATAACCATATAAAAAATAAATTAAAATAAATTATTAACTTTGAATCTCTATAAACATATTGTATAAGAATTAAATTAAAAAAATTAATAATATAAAAAATTAAAATACAAAAGAAAAAAATAAATCATTTTTTTCTGGACAACTTTTAGTTTTATTCTTAATTCTTAATTCTTAATTCTTAATACTTAATTAATATTAACACACCCAATCTCCTCACTGTTAAAATGTCTGCCACCTTTTTGTTTCATTCTATGTGGAGTCTTGTTTTTTTCAATAAAGGAATCATGCTGACGAACAGCTTACAACTATGTTTCAATGATTGGGCTTGTTCGTGCCTTTTATGGGCCTTTTCGGGTTTTTATTTATATGTAAAAAACAAATTGCAATCACCCTTTTTATTTTTATTTTACTCATCACCAATTCGGAAGTCATGCCTCCAATTATTAATCAGGAAAGAAACCAAGGGGCAAAATACAGTACCAAAACCAATCAGCAAAGAAACCAATGCATGACTCGCGATTCCTCTCGGAAAAAAAATTTATTATAGTTGTTGGTTTGTTTTTGTATTTTAAATATATTTTTAAAAATAATTAAATTTTTTTAAATTTTTTAAAATAAATATTTTTTTTTATATTTTTATATTATTTTAATGTGCTAATATCAAAAATAATTTTAATAAAATTTTAAAATATTATTTTAATATATTTTTAAATAAAAAATAATTTAAAAAATAACTGTAATTATATTTTTAACCAAGTTTTTCAATAAAAATATTGTATTTATGTAGTGCACCAGATTCCATGCAGGCTTTCACCATATTATTAAACACAACTCGAACATCTACAAAATAGCCTTTTATACTTGATTTACAGAATTTCTTTTGGGGTTTTTTAATGGTCTTTTTCCTTGATTCAGTTTTTTTTTTTTTTTGGTTTCCTTTTCTAGTAGTTCGTTTTTTTTTTCTCACCCCAAATGCTTCTGCTGAAAATTGAGAAAATTTTCTTTCTAGCTAGCTAGCTAGCACATGTTATCATCGGTCGCAGATGAGAGCCAAAGAAAAACTATAAGAAAATCATGGTTGATTACTATAAGAAAATCAATTCTGAATTGGAAAAATGGCCATAAAAATGGAAAGTGTAGATAAAAATGTTGAAACAGCCTCCTATATTTCCTGTCAATATCAAGAGGTGAACATATTCCACCATTCATTGCTAAGCAAATTGAGACTTTTTTGTTCTAAGATCAGCTTGTGAGGTGTGTGTCGAAGACCAACCGGAGAGTCTTCAAGAAGTAATGGTCCAGGTTAGACTCATTGCTTAATTAAATGGCTGTCATTTTCCAGGTGGAGTCATCGGAGAATGTATACTCCTGTACGAACCACCATCAATCCATGCCTGTCCGGCTCAAACAGATAGTATTTATTAAGCAAGCACTAGAGATCATATCCTTGGACAGGAGAATTGGAAAAAAAAAATGATGCAGCAGTTGAACAAAATGTATTTGATTTCAACAGAGGTGTGATGATGCATAGGAAACCAGTCCTGCGAATCAATTTTCTTTTTATTTCAAATCTTAAGAACATAAAAATAGACATTAATGACACGCAATTATTGAGAAAATAAAGTTCCTGAAGAGGAAATTGCCCTCCACATTATCACAAACCATGCAATACTAATCATGACCTGCACCTGTAGTACTTGTTGCACCCTCTGTTGTAATTGTTTGATGGTGGAGGGAGGCAGCTGCCTTGATAGGGTTCACCTCTCTTAACCTTGCCACAGAATGGTGAGTCGTACCTCAAAACTCCAGGAGTAATATATTTGACAGCTCTAACAATTCTTCGACTTGTCTCTGACTCCATTGATAATTCTTCCTCCGCCATTTCATCACTACATTCTACCATGGAACCACTGTATTGCACTTGTTCAGTACTTGCTTGCATAGCAGCAACTCTAAACTGGGAGCTCAGTTCTACAAGGACTAGAACTAATAAGAAGGCTGCGAGAAAAAGTTGCAAGGAATAAATGTTTCTGTTCCTCTTTGTTTCCATTTCTTGATCGCGAGTTCTCTTCCACTAGGCTTCCATTTTATCTAGGTGCTACTTAGCTCAGCTGTCTCTATCAAGACATTTTTCAATTATTGTGTCCTCGCTACTTATTTATAATCAAATTCACGTGAACCTAAAGCATTCTGATCCCACCAATAACTTTCTGTCATCTTTCTTTTGTTTTGTCTCAAATCCCTACAGATACTTATGTCTTGAGTCTTGACTTTGATAAAAGAAAGAAAACAACATAATTTTACTCTAGAAACCAGCCAAGGAAGATTTGAAGCCACATGCTAGCAAGTAGGCAAGTGCTGCAATCTTGCAGGAAATCAAAGTAATCTTGATTTCCAAACTTTATCATCAATAAATTATGTTCAGGATTTCAATCTCTCAAATATGTGAAAATTATGAAGTTCTAAGACCATGGAAATTATGATTTCTTTTTAATTGGTCATGTATATAATCAACGAATTGCTTACAATCTTAGCTGATAAAATGGAACCCGTTTTCTGATGAATGAGAGACAGTTCTAATAGACGATATTGAGGGGTACAGCAGATGGAGGCCAGTAGCCAAGGGCAGAAATACCAATGAGATTTATAAGCACAAAAACTAGCAAAGAATCGAGGGAGCAAACCAAAAAAGGGCCATGATGGCCAGATCAGGCATAAGTTCATGTTGATTATGAAACTGCAATTATAATTTGATATTAAACGATGGATTAAAGCATTAGAAGGAACGAAGTTACTCATCCATCGAAGAGTAAGTGCCACAACATGCCATTGCAATTTACACATTGTTATTATTACTTCCTAAGGTCTGTTCCCAGGTGACCCCTCACTGCCAAACCATCCAGGATGCTTAGATCCATATATCTGATGTGCAGTCACCTCCTGGGTATCTCATCTCATGCGCTAGGGAAGGTCCATCAGGTTCAGATGCAAAGTCTACAAAATAGTTTGGATTTATTGCAAGACCACCTTTCTCAGTGTCAACATCTATCTGTAACATATGAGATCCTTTCTCCACGACTTCTGGATAAAACTGACGATCCCAAGTGCTGAAAAGTGAGTTGGTGACATAAAGCCGCTTCCCGTCTAGACTCAGCTGAATCATTTGAGGCCCTCCTCTCAATCGATGTCCCTAAACAGAAATTATGAAGTTTATCAATCTGTACCACAATGCAAGTTAAGGTTGACTCTTAGGCAGAGATACAAGTAAGCTCTAGGGAAGATATCCAAAACTAAAACATTATTCCATAAGTGTTTTTATGAGCCAGAATCATACACGACAAATTGAGAAAAAAAAAATTGTTTTTCATTCCAGATTCCCAATTAATTAACTCCCACTGCACAATTCGTCCAGTGGAAAAATGTAGCATCATCAATGCATGGACACGGTAGGTGGAGGCTTGGTATGTCTTGATGTCCAGAAACGTAGCAGTTCCATCTCTTTGACAAGAAAGTATGCCTTTGTTGGTTCTAAATTTTCCATACCAGATGATATGACTATTTGCTTCCTGGCAAATGCGCATATCTGGCATGAGCTCTTGGTGTGGAAAGTATTCCAAAGGCTGTGTGATACGTGAGAGATGGACCAAATGCATTCTAGTATGGAAGGATAATCAGATTAACATGCATTTAAACTAGAATCCATTGTTACAGTATTGTCAGCTGAAATATAAAAATAATAGTAAAGCAGTTTAGATTTTTTAGGAGGACAATTTAGATATAGGTGTTAGTACTTTAGATTTACAATGATCATACTAACCTGGATTTCTGGAACATCATACTGCCAGGTTTTTCCATCTTCACCCTCAGCAACTACTGGGCTTCCTTTTCGGATCAGCCCCCCAACCCAGACTTGTCCTTTCAGGACAGGATTTTTGGGGTCCTCAATGTTGTACTGTCTAACATCTCCATGCAGCCAGTTGACAAAATATAGAAACCGATCGTCAAGAGACAAGAGAAAATCAGTTATAAGCCCTGGCATTTCTGGAAGAATCCAGTTTTGCACCTTCAATGGTTTCACTGATATTGCCAACTGAAAAGACAAATGGGGATCGCCAAGTATTTTGGCAATGGAGTCATTTTAGAATGACATTATCCAACAAACAGTAATGCTATCAACAAGGAAAACAAGCATCTTATCTACCATTTTCATACCTCATGGCTCCATGATTCATCAGGGGTCTTGAAAAATCGTACCATGTTACTTGTTAAGGCACATCCAACAAATCCTGTATCTTTAGAAGGATTGTGAAGGAACCTTATCTGCAAATCAGTCAAACAGGGACATATCAGAGATTTTATTTGAAGAGTCACGATGCCTTGCAGCAATGATGACAATATATAAACAAAAGTGAGTTTGTGCATGCCTCATAAGAAAAGAAACGTTGGCCATATCTAAATCATAGGAATCAACATATTGATCTAAAGAAATCACCTCCAAGGGCAAGAGTCCAGTACTGCCAAGATCCAATGTCTGTTTCAGTTCACCATCAGGCCAACTGTAGACATGCAAATGCCTCCCATAAAGACCATCTGAAACATGTTGCGGATTGAAGCCTTTAGTGAAGGCTGCAGGAGCTCCCCATGAGGAGCTAATCATGGTGTTGTGTCGAGGTTGGTACCAGAAATCATAACCAAATGTCGGACTGTGCCCTGGTTTCTCCCACCTAATGGTCATGAAGATGATTTAAAAGTTATAAAAATCACATTTTTCTTACTCTTCAGTGAAATTTGCATCTCAGCACACTTTCAAGAACATTAAAGGTAAAGTTGATACATAATCAACCTCATTTCATGTGTCTGGAAAACATTTTTTTAGTTATTTAGTACCAGAAGAGTGAATTAAGTGAATCAAACCAAACATATGCGTTAACCAAAGCAAAAAGTTGAAGAGGAAGCTGCTTAGGTTAGGGGCATGGACAAATACCTCCCCTTTACGTTGAATTCTGAATCAAGTAGAAGAAATCCATTTCCCTCTGCCTTTCCATCTTTATCTCCAAGGCATGATACCATGACATCTCCAGAAGCAAGGCAATGAGATGTGTGTGGATACGCTAATCCTGTCTTATTTACGATATCCGCAGGCTCAACAACTTTATGCAATGAGGGAGCCCTTGGATCTTTTAGTGTGTCAATTGCATATATGCGACCAGATCTGTTGGAAATAGATAGCATAAGAAACTTATTGAGTGTTTGGTTTAAAGAGTTAAATGATTGATGATCTTTAGATGGCAGAGATATCTGACTGGAATAAAAAGGAAACTTGATATTCAAAGAACTGATTCAAACTCATGGATTTCAAAGCATGCTTCAGCTTTCAGATACAAGTGGCAAGTAATGAGTATAAAAAAACAATGGAGTATTTCAGTTGGTACCACTGCATGACATTTTTTGAAATGAAATCTTCAAAACTTCAACGCACTCATGAATGCTCACGACCCAACTCTTGCTTGATAATTCTTAAACAGCATGGCTAATTTTTTAACCTAAGAATCAATTCTTATATTTGTTTTGATTTTATACCATGAAAGCATCCTCCAATAACAATGTTAGTACTTGTGTTTTTTGGTTCAATGCCAAAATCTACGTGCATAGTTCCTAGTTTTCTACAATGCAACTCTCTTCTTGTCCAGATTAAAATTCGAAAATATAAAATAAACTGCAGTATCTTACATCAATGAAGGAAGGATCAGATAACGCCTGGCTGCTGATGGATCTCCATGACAAGAGCTGCAAGAATTCCACCCTGAATGATGTAGTTCATCTCCTAAGTTTGGCATAGGTAGCCTGTGGATAACTTTCGAATAATTAGGTGAGTTGGGATCTACATCCACTGTGGCTAGATAATCAGGCTTCTCTATTCCCGTTCCTGTATAGATATTTAAAAAATTATATTCCTTATCATCACTTATTTTCCATGAGCTTGTCAAGAATGATAATATTAAGGAGTTAAGATATAACTCGGGAACATTAATTCATTTAAAATTGATCCATCCATAAAGGAAGCAGCTTTAAGAGGCATACATTAGAAACTGTAGCAAGTATTTAAAAGTAAATATCAAGTTGCTAAGCCATGCAAATCAAGAACAGGCCTACATCTCACAATATTCTGCTAAAATCTGAGGTTTACTATAAAACTAAACATGTAGTGTTCTCAAAAGTAAGAGATAAAAGTCCATTAACATATAGAATTAAAGTGTTCCCATATTTCTTGTCAAGAAAATGTTGTAAGCATGCACTAAACAAGATCATTTTCATTAATAGGAGATACCACTTTCCTAGACCAGAAACTTAAGTCCAAAAAAAGGCGGAAACCATAATCATGTTTCCTTAAAAGCAGCAGCAGCAGGAGAGCATTCCCTGGAGGAAATGTATTTCTACATCATATGATGACCCAGCATATCCCGGGTACTGGAGGAAATCTTTGATCAAAATGAAAAGGCAAATAAATTCCCAGTATCCCTGTAGCTCACTTTCTCTGTCTATAAACAAAAGCAACTGTGAACAAGAAAGCTTCACAATAATATTCTTTTGACCCCACCAAAATTTAAGTTTCACCAATTATATGCACAAAGCTCCATAAATTAACTTGATCAGAGATCATATCCAAGAAAGTTAAAGGGGAAAAAATCAAAAAGAACAGAAATTTTGGTGCCAGTATGAAGATATACACTGCTTATCAAGATCTGAAGTCACAACAAAATTTTCCAAGAAAAAGAAACCAAGAAAACCACTCTCATCCATCAAGAAGGAAACTTCAAGAAACTCCAAAGAAAAAGAATCAAGCACACAAAGACCACAACTAAAACAAATAATGGGAAAGAAAAATAAATAAAGTTAACAACAACAACAATTACCAGCGTAAACACAAGTGACATAAATAAGTGACTCTCTTGGACCAGACATGGCTTCAAGTGGGCTAGCATAACCTGGTCCTTTCTTGCAGCATCCATGTCCATGAGCACTCACCACTTCTGTCCCTGTAGCCATCTCTCTCTCTCTCTCTCTCTCTCTCTCTCTCTCTCTCTGTGATGATGGTGAGCAGCAAGAACCAAGAAGTCTCAAGTTTATAACACAAAATAGTTTTTTTTTTTTTTTTAATATTACACATAATAGTTAAGTCATGCAATCTTACTTTAGAAATACTTTAAAACTCCCATCTAACGTGTTGCTGTTTCTATTTATTTTTGCTGAAACTGAGGTGGCAATCCTATTTTTTTTTTTAAAAAAAAAAAAAAATTGAATTTAGCCTCCTTTTGATTCCTTTGTTGAATGTGTCCAGGGGGGATGCATCTGCACGCCTTACCTAGTTTTTTTCTAATTGATGTGTTTTTTATATTTTGATGAAGTATGTTTTTTAAAAGTATATTTTTGTTTAAAAATATATTAAAATATTTTTTATTTATAATATTAATATATTAAAATAATTTTAAAAATATTAAAAATATATTAATTTGATATATATATTTTTAAAACATACTTAAACACAATTATAAACAAAAATAAATAATCTTTTATATTCAAGTTTATTATTGTCCTTTGCAAAATCTTTTAAACTAGTTATTGGGACCAAAATGATTTTTCCAATATGACATAATTATTTTTTATAAATTATACAGTGTAAAATTAATTATTTTATTTTATGTTATATAATAAAAATACTCATTTAACCCTATAATACAACAACTTAATGTCTACTGCTGAAGTATATTTTTGTATTTTTAATTTTTTATAATAGTTTAATTACTTTGATGTTTTTAAAAACAAAACCAACAAAATTTTCATCCTAGACTGATTTTTTTATTTATCATTTTACATTGTTTTTATTGTAAATTTCCAAGAGTACTCATGAGTATTATTACAAATTACATTTATTAAATATAATTTTTTTAAGAAAATAGTTAGCGTGTGTTGTACATATGTCAGCATGTGGACAACCCCCGCTTTGTTCAGGCGACGTGTGAGGGGTTGTACGACAATCAAATGCTGTCTTTCGAGGTGACATTTAAAAGGTCTCGACACCTTAACTTGATAAGGCGGCACATGTTCCAAGATTTACTGTAGTTTGGCATCAGCAGATATTTCTTCCCCCTTTTTTCTCCCTCTCTCCTCACCTAGATTTTTGCAATGATCCCTTAAAAATTCAAGAACAACCCTTTAATCTGTTGATTCTTTATATTTGGTTTATTTTCTTTTTATTATGATTTTTTTATCTTGAATAATTTATAAAATTAGAATATCTTTTCAATTTCATCCCTCTTAAATTTTTTTATCGTTTAAATTTGGTCTTTATTTTTTTAATTGCTATTTTTTTATTTGAAATAATTTTTTAAATTGATTTTGTTTTACAATTTCACCCTCCTTTAGTTTTTTTTCCTATCAAAATTAATCCTAATTTTTTTGATTGCCAATTTTTTTGCTTTGACAAGTTTTTAAAATTGATTCATAATAAACTTCTTGATTGAACCTAGATCCAGGATTGTATGGGTTGCGAGTTTTAAAGATTTGATTAGGTTTATGATGTTTTTCCGGGTTTGCTAGTTTTTTTTTTCTTCTTTTTTAAGCTAATTGTTTTCCTATTTTATCCTATAGTGTTTATTCAATTGAAGATTGGGTTTCTTTTTTCTTTTTTTTTTAGTTTGCTTTCTATGTGGAATTTTTTGTTGGTCTTAAAAAATACTTGATTATCTTAGGTCTTTTTGTTTATCATTCTTTGTTGAGTTTTTCTTTTAAATTTTGTTCTTATTCTATTCAATGCTATTTATTTTATTTAATATAATTTTTTAAATTTAATTTTTTCTCTAGAATTTTTCATTAATTTTAATAATGACCCGAACTTTCTTGAGTTTTTTTTTAATTGTTGCTTTTTGTTGGATTTACTTTAATTAATCAATATTAAATTGGTTAGGAATTGAGCTTCTTGATTTGGCTCAGATCTAGAATTTAATGGGTTATGAGTTTGAGATATTTGCCAAGGTTTAGATGATTCACCTAGTTTTCTTGAGTTCATTTGTCTTTTTTAAAGTTGATGTTTTTTCAATTTTATAATTCAATATTTATATTATTAGTGATTAGGCTTTGATGTTTTATCTGCCTTTTATATGCTATTTTTAACCCTGAATTTCTTGTCATTTCCCTTATTTGTTTATCCATAAATCAATATTTTTTCCTTGTGATGTTTATGCCTCGAGTCATTTTAAAAAAATAAATTAAAACACATATGAGTCATAAAATTACAAATATTTTTCAATTTCATCCTTTTCTATTTTTTTTTTATCTTTTAAATTCAATCATCATTTTTTTTTATTTGTGATCAGTTTTTAGTTTTTTTTATATAATTTCATCTTCCATGAGGTTTTTTTCTAATCAAATTTGATCTTTATTTTTTTATTGTTATTTTTTTTTCTTTTGCAAGTTTTTAAAAGTGATATTTTTTCATGATTTCATCCTTTAAAATTAAATTGGTTGTCTAGTAAAAAAAAATTATATATATGTAAACAAATATGCAAACCCTCATGATTAAATATGTGATTTTTTAAAAAAATTTAAGATTATGTATGTAAAGAAAGTAGTAGTAAGGGAAATAAAATTATCACATGGAAAGTAAAAAAAGTCTCAAAGGAAATGATAAGGTTCTAAACTTGAATTAAAAAGCGTAATACTTGATTGAAAAAAAAATTAAAATATGAAGGAAATGTCATGGATAAGAGTGAAAATTCTATGATTTATTTAGCATGCAAATCCAGACTAAATAATTGAAAACTAGTGTATGGAAATACCGAATGCAAACCCTTAAAAAATCTGAAAATAAAATAAATAGAAAATAAACAAATAAATTTACATATGTGATAAAATAGGTGATAAAAAAAAAATAACATGAAAAAGTGTTGGCGTAAACCTCGATTGAAAACCGATAATGATATTGTGAAACGGTAATAAGCTTGTAAATAAACTAAATAGTGAAAAAATAAAATAAATACATTTTGAAATAAGAAAATGATCGGGATGATTTAAAAATAATTAATAAGATGCATGGAAGGATGAAACAAGAAAAAATAGATTTTGGTGTATGACACGACCAAAAGATTGATGTCTTCTCCCAAGTGTAGGAATGTCGAAGTAATAAATAACCGGCAAGACCGGGGTCGAACCATAAGAAGGTTAATTGTATAAATTATAGACAATAATAATACAACAACAATAAATACAATAACAATAACAATAACAATAATAATAGTAATAATACTAATAATAATAATAAAGAAGAAGAAGAAGTTGATGAGAACTTTGAGATGGAAGATTAATATAAGGATTAAACAATGATAAAAACAAATATCAAGATTAGAGGATCCACTAATAGTATTTCAAATAAGTATAGTATAAACTCTTATTACTCAATTGGAAACCACACACAAAGGAGGTTCCAATCGGATGATTTATCATTAATAGCTCATTATAAATTGTTAACATGATCATATTAATTATCTTATTTACATAACATCAAACTTTTAAATATTTTCAGGAATTCATGATGCTAACTTATGTTAACAACAAATCAAGTTCCTTTCATAGCACAGGTATAGGTAATACCATACGGTTGAGCTATGAGAGTGCCAAGCATTTATTGTTCCAAGTGTTATACAATACAAATCTAGATTAACAATTTAACAAACAAGGTATTAAGAATTAGTAAGATAAAAAGATAAGACATGTTAATATTAAACATTAAGGTCCATGTTGAGTTTACTCCATACTTATTCTTACACCATTAGTGTAACTTTTTCACCTTGACATAATAAACTTAGCTAAACATAATGAAGAAGAGAAACATAAATAAACAAAAGAAGAACATAAATAAGATACAAGTTAACTAAGTAAAGGAAAGGAAATGAAAAGCATAAACAAGATATTAATGAAAACAAAACTTAAAAATTACAAAAAAAATATATAAAGAGAGAGAACAAGAACAAGTTCTTGATCTGAACAACCAAGCTCCTAAATGCATGGCAAATGCCTCCTTTTATAGGCCAAAATTTGAAACTATTGATTTGATGACTAATTGTTGAGCCGGTGACCAACTCTCGACTTGGTGAAAATCCTTATCCTCTTGTCTGAATAAAACGTTATTGCTAGCATCAGAATTGAATCCACCTGTACTTATGAAAAGTTATAGGAAATTGTCTTAGCTTTCCAGGAAAAAAAGATTAAGGTCATTTGAACTTCTAGAACTCGAGATATAGGCTGAACACTGAACAGTATCTGGGATGCAAGACAAATTCAGACTTCTCCATTGTTGCTATAATTTGAACTTGAAAACGGTCTTCTTAGATCTTGGCCTCCATATGAAAGTTGTAGATCTATGTCTTACTGAATCTTGTAAAAATTTGAGATTATTTGGACATCTAGAACTCGAGATATGACCCAATTACCGAACAACGTTTCTATTTGGACTGCACCAACATCTCTTTTCTAAGTTTGTCCCTCTCTTTGTCCTTTCAATTTCAATACTTGAACTCATCAATCAATCCTTTTATTTATGTGAGAGGCCTGCATTTAAGATGAACATTTACCATAAATTAAAGGTATCTTATATTATTAGGTATGTTATTATAAAACATGATTTATTTAAGGAGTTATTGATACTTCAAGTGCAAAATAACGATATAAAACCTTGATAAATATGCACTTTTAAATATTAATCAGTGTAAAATCACTTACTAACCAATTCTGCATTATCAAGTATAACTCTTAATCCGATCATCAGATCGAGCAAAAACTAATACGAGGGATCTCCTAACACATTTCTCTATCTTAGGTTAAGATCTTAGGGCAATCGAATTTGGGAAAGCCATACAAAATGTCAATAACCAAGCATAAAATAACATATAGACTCATTCATGGCATTTTGATAAATAAGCTCGAAAACACTTGAAATTCAGTTTCTTATTCTTCTATAAACTGCTAGTAAGAACTGCATAAGGAAGAAAAGAAAAAAATTATTGAGAACATCCACCATTAAAACAGCTTGAGAGAAACTAGAAATTTAGGCAAGATTGTGAGGGAATGAGGTCTTAAACATAATTAAGACAAGATTTAAGAAAAAAAAATAAAGTGAGGAAAAGGAACAGGGAGAGAGGGATCATGACATAAAAGAAGAAGAAAAAAGAAGCAAAAAAACTGACTAGTTAGTATTTAAAATTCATATCATCGAAGGGTAAGATGTTATAAATTTGTTTGTACAAGTTAAAGTGAAGATTAATGAAGTTTATGCAAAAATCTTAAATTATGAATTAGGTTTAGATGAGAAAAATAAGGAAATGAGAAATTGTAATAGTGTGATGTTTTTTTTTTTTGGATGTAATAGGATGTAAATGATTTTAAATGATGCAAGTTTGATAAAGAAAATTTGGTGTTTTGTTAAGCATTAATATATTAACTCTCTCTCTTTCTCTTTCTCTTTCTCTTTCTCTCTCTCTATATATATATATAATTCAAAATAAATTTTTTTAAAATAATAATGGTTCAGCTATTATGTCAAACAGTGCTTTAGAGTTATTGAGTTGACCTAATTGATAAATATAAAAATAGGAAGCTTACCATAATTTTTATCGTGGTTATTAAAAGTATTTTTGTGTTTAAGTTATTATAAATGTTAATTTTTAAAATATTTTTTATTTGTAAATATATTAAAATAATATATTTTTTAATTTTTTAAAATTTATTTTTAATATTAGCACATTAAATCAATAAAAAAACACTAAATTATAATTTAAAATAAAAAATTTAATTTTTTAAAAAATATAGATGAACCTAAAAACAATTATATTACCATGATAGGCTTATCAATTTAACTTGATACCTTATTCATTTAGAACCTATCTGAATTTTATATATAAAAAAAAATGAATAAAAAATTGTTACTTGGTAAAAAATTTATTAATATTTTTGTCAAAACAATATATTTTTTTTTAAAATAAATTAACATTTCCAGCGCATGACATAAACTTTACCCAAGATAGCTGTTAGATCGATTTTAATAAAAATCTTCACCAAATATCATGCAGGAATTATTCTATAGTTTCTATAACCAGTCTGGTTCAAGGTCCGGGTTTCGAGTTTTGACCGGATTGCTAGGTTAATCAGATCAATATTTTTTTAAAAAAAATCAAAACAACGTTATTTTAGTAAAATAATAATAATAATAAAATTAACGGATTTGTGACCGGATCTTGCCGAGTCAACCTGATCACCGGATCAATCTGCTAGATCAGCTAGGTATACCGAGTTTTTTTCTTTATTTTTTTATTAATTCAATTTAATTTGAATTTCAGATTAGTCAGGTTTTTGATTGAACCGCCGGGCTGGCAGGTCTGAAAACTATGAATTATTCCATTGGAAAGTGTCAGCTATGATCTGTCAAACGCGTACCTGCCGATTCAAATGAGTTAAGCTTAAGATTACAAGTGGGTATGGATATACACGTGTCAGATAACTAACGGTAGTATTTGCTTCGGAGCGTGAGAGCTGTACAAAAAAGTGGGTCGAACGGGATGGGACCTGGACGTGGTTTGGAAAAAATGTACTCTTTTATTAGTCATCTAGTCATCAGATAAAGGAGTACAATTATTAAAACTAATTAAATCTAATTTAATTTTCAGATTAGTTGAAGAGAAAAAAAATAATGTAAGATGGACATAAATCTTTGACTAATATAATGTGTGCTGGGAGATCAAAATCCCATAAAATAAGGAGTAGCAATTTTTTTTTTTAAAAAGTCAAAGATATCCTTAAATAATACTAAATTACCCTATTTTCAAATGGATTTTTTTCATGTTATAAAAACTAGTCATAATTTAAATAAAAAATAATTTAATAAAAAAATAAACTTTACTATTATTTTTTAAAAATAGTTATTTACATTGAATAAATTAAAGCTGGATTATTTGTTATTTAAAATTTTAAGTATATTTTAGACAAGCTATTTGTATATGATTTATCTGTTTTTATATATAAAAAAGTATAGTTTTTTTATTTTGGTAATTGTAGATGTTTAGGTCAGCTTATGTATATCTCAACTAATCTTCTTGATATCCTGAAGTTAACGACCATGCAAACTTTCAGTAGTTTTGAGATTTATGACACTCGAACTACTGATTTTTAAAGAGTAAATACAAGATCTAATTAATTAAGTTATACCCTTCAGGATAAAAAAAAATATAATTTTATGTGTTTATAAAATTAGTGCTTTATAAAAATAGTTATTCTCTTGAATTCAAACTTATTAATGTCTTAGTTGATTAATTTGAATATAAGCCAATTCACGTTATACATGAACGTAGCTTTTTAAGAAGGAAGGATTTATTGTAAGCACATTAAATCATTTCTAATTTCATGTTAAATTCTTCCGAGTTACGATAAAAGAGTCCATTGCACATGAGGTGATGTCTTTGTTTTGACATTGAAATAATCTATGTTCGATCAGGCAAGATTCTCTTCGTTTCACATGTCACGCAACGTCACCTTCCACATATCTCTATCCGTGGGCTCGGGAGAAGCGTTGTTTGTTTGAAATTTCAATATTAGGATTTCTTAGTTGTGGTACATAATGTCTACATAACCATTGGATTGAACCTTGTATAATTTCTCTTTTAAGCCAGAAAAAAAGTCTTTGATTGTTTTTTTTTTCACTGAAATGTCATCGAAGGAATGGACATTTGAAAGGTATATTAGTGGACGATTTTAAGATAGCATTTGATTATTAAGTAAGATATAACAATAAAAATGATAAAGATAAGGACATGTTTAATGAAAAAGATAAAAAAATAAAGATAAAAAAATAAATTTATCTATAGGATAGATTTAGAGTGAATTTATATACATTCAAAATATGAGGTACATATTGTTATGTTTTCTGAAACTCATATGCAACAAAAATGATAAATTTAAATTTTTCCTAGAGTCATAAAGATCTTATCAGATAGATCTATAGTTGTTTAGTGTACATATAAAGATTACTTGAAGATCGGATATTATTTTCGGCTTTGAATAGTTGCTTCAAGACTGAGTTATCGCAAATCATAAATCATCTAAGTATCTGGCTTTTAATAGTAATCCACATGAACAACTAGTGAGAAAGTTCTTAAATCCTTTTAGAAGAGAGATATTGATATGCTTTTTGAGTGCTAGCTTTTTTTACTGTCCTTTTTTGTGTGTTTTTCAAGTGTTATGTAATTTACATAGTTTCTGTACAGAAAAAAAAAGGTATAATATTCTATTTATAGGAAAATTTAAAAACTCTATAAATAGTAAAATATCAATTTGTCCCCTAAATAATATTACACATATTATTTTATGATAGTTTTATAAATTTATTCAATAAAGTCTCTATTTGTTTTTTCTAGATCTAGAATTGTAATTCACTACATAAATTACACTCAATTCCTTAATTTCTAAAACTTATTTACAATCAAGACACACTTGATTAATTATCCCATTTTAATTTCTAACAAATAGTTTTTACGTGTGTAACCTATTAGGTCTTTTAATAAGTTATCAAAAATATAAATTACAATCATAAATAAAATATGATTAAATAAATTAATTTATTATCAATTTAACAATTGATTGATTTATATTTTAAGATCAAGTATAATATCTAGCAACTTGTTATGATCCCTCAAATATTAGAAAATTTAAAAGTGATTTGATTTGACCTTTTAATGACTAGTTTATTAGTATAATTATATATTCTAATTTAGACATTATAGTATAAAATGTGTATACTTTGTCAAATCATATTTGTTCTTAATATCATAGTCATTGATTATTTGAATAAGAACTGAAACTCTTTCTAAATTTCATTTCACTTTGCATAAGGATTTACAATCAATACCATTTGAGAACAAATGTGATATATATTTTTTTTAATTTACTTAGGGTGATAAATCTTCTATTGATTACTCAAATACTGTCATATGGTTTATGCTATACTCAATAACTACTCATTTGTTACCCTTCGTTAGAACGTGTAGTTAGATCAAAACATAACATTCTCTTTATAATATAACTTAGTAATCTCAAGTTTAATGATTATTTACACAACTGTCACGTGAGCCTTTCCATATACACAAGTGATCTCTTCATATAGAATTCTTATGCAGGTTAGTTCAGTGAACATGTCACCTAACAAGCACATACATATTAGTTTTATGTATCACTTATACCTACGAATATGAGAACAAATGCTTTATTTTGTCGCACACTCTTTATAGGGGCGCGATGTCATGATAACACTTTTCGGGCAGTGTTCTGGAATGGTCTTTAGTAGGATAAAGGAGTCATCACATATTATTATGGTTACTAAAAACCCTAACTAGTCTTTTAGAGATTCTAGGCAAATGACTAGTTACGTAAATGGAAGATATTAACATTCATAGTACACTTTACCTAAGATAGGCTGCATTGTTTTTTTTTTCTTCGTTTGCTATGGTCTGATGATGTTTCTATTTATATCAGTTTATTATGGTGGATTTGCTACAATGAACAAACCTTGATTTTCTAAGTCAATGATTTGGTCTAAAACAGTGAAATGTCCTCAATTATTATTGAGGTTTTTTTTTTTTTTTTTATGAAATTGAAATTTTTAGCTATTGTATCATTCCAAATAATATTTCAGGTAAAATTTCTTTCATTTTTTTTATCCTTATATTATGAGTGAATGAGTTGTATTATTTTCAATAATATTTTTTATATAAACTTCATACATGTTTTTTTTTAATCCTTATATTAAAGTGAATAATAATAAATTATTATCCATAATAGTATTTTGGATATTAACCCCTTTGAGAGTTTTTATCCTTATATTACAATTGAATAATATATTCTTCTTGCCAAAAATATATTTTTAATATTTTTGAAATATAGGCCAAAATCCTTTGAATTTTTACAAACTTGGTGTTAAAATCCACGTAAAATGTGTGTTTTTTTTAAATGCCAAAGTATTTTAGATTTTTTTTTTAAAAAATCTCAAATAATTACAAGGATTTTTGCCTATATTCAAGAAAAAAAGAAAATATATATTTTTTATTTTTTATTT
Organism: Populus tomentosa; assembly: GCA_018804465.1. Taxonomy (NCBI): domain Eukaryota; kingdom Viridiplantae; phylum Streptophyta; class Magnoliopsida; order Malpighiales; family Salicaceae; genus Populus; species Populus tomentosa. The sequence goes on from CM031969.1 coordinate 30,281,127, forward strand.
TCTTATTATTTGTAGGCTTTGTTTAACAAAAACTCATTTTTCTTTGTAATAAAGTTGTCAAAACAGGTCTAAGAAAGGTGTTTGTCAAACATACCTTTAAACCAAAAAAACCTTTAGCAAAAACATTGCTAGCCAAACAAGGCCTTAGCCATTTGACGCAATTTTGACCTAATCGAATTGACCAAAAATCCTTGATTCGATCGTAATCCAAACCAAAAATTTAAGTTTGACCTAAAAACAAACCATAAACAAAAACAAAGGTAGGAGAAAAATTAAAAACCAAAAACACACAAAAAAATAAAGAACATGAAGAACATTTATCCTAAACCCAGCAAAATGGGTTTCAAATCATACCTAATATAGTCAAAATAAAGGCACAAACATGTTGCAAATTATGAAAAGAATAATAATCTAGAATCTATTCACTTTAATTATCAAAGAATAAACACGATTATGTTAAAATGGATTTCGGTTGAAAACCAAAATCGTAGGATTAAAACCCCTCAAAACTTGTTATTGATGCAAACAAACCCTGGATTATTAACTGATCAAGTCTAACAAAGTGTCTTGTGAAAAGAAATGGACCAAAACGGGTCCAAATTATAGAGCTAAGACAATGTTCTTTCCAAAAACATTGCCTAACAACCTAGAAAAATGCCAAGAACCCAACACATTGTCAAGCCATCAAAACTAGCATTTTCAACCTTTAAAACATGCTTTTTTTATTCCAACAAGTCACACTACCATAAATAAACATGTTTTAATAAACAAAACTAACAAATAACATTAAAATTATGCAAGAGGTTCCAAATTCAAAAACTATCGATTTAAAACAGCTTACATGTTTATGCAATTTGAATTCAAAATTGATTTTCTAAACCCACTTTGGTCATGAATATACTTAGAAAACCCAGGATAAACATTCTTACTTTAACATGCACTGCTTAAGTTAAACAAAAACTAAAACAACACTATTTTATTGAAAAAAACAACTTAAATAGAAGATTTTTATTACATCTAAAACATTCAAAATAACTTCAAAAAACATAATCAAACTATTACAGTAATAAAAAAAGGCAAGCACAACATTAACCTCCTTGTGGGGGCACGATTTTGCAACCACACTTTCCGGGCGATGTCCTGGAATGGTCTTTAGTTGGATAAGGGAGTCTCCACCTAAATTATAAGTATATGACTGATTGTGTAAAGAAAAAGTATTTAGTACGTTATACCTAAGGTAAATTGCATTGTTTTTCTCTTTTTGTTTGCTATGGTCTAATGATATTTCTATCTCTATCAATGTACTACAGTAGATTTGCTACATTGAACAAACCCTAGTTTCCTAGGTCAGGGAGAATGGTGAAATGTCCTCAATTATCATTGATGCTTTTTTCGGGGTGAAATTGGAATTTTTCATTATCGTGTCATTCCAAATAATATTTCAGATAAAATTTTTGTAGTTTTTTTTATCCTTATATTATAAGTGAATGAGTTGCATTATTTCTAATAATATTTTAGATATTAAACCCTTTTAGATTTTTTTTTTATCTTTATATTATAACTAAATAATATATTTTTCTTGCCAAAAATAAATTTTTAATATTTTTGAAATATAGGTTAAGATACTTTGAAAGTTTACAAACTTGTTATACAATCCATGCAATATCTTTTTAAAAATAAAAATGCCAAAGTATTTTATATTTTAAAAAATGCTCAAATAATTTTAAAGGTTTTTGGTCATTTGCAAGAAAAAAAAGTAGTTTTTTTTATTTCTTTTTCATTTTCTTTTATTTTTTAAGCTTTGCTTGACAAAAACTACTTTTTCTTTGTAATAAAATTATCAAAACAGGTTCAAGAGGGTGTTTGTCAAACAAACCCTTAAACTAAAAAACCCTTTAGCGAGAAAAATTCCAGCCAAACAAGGCCTTTGCTATTTGACTAGATTTTTACCTAACTAGGTTAATTCGATTGTTTTAACCTAAAATCCTTGGTTCGACCATAAACTAAACAAAAGATATGGGTTTGACCAGAAAAAAAACCATGAACAAAAACAAAACCAAAAAATAGATTAAACAAAAAAAAAAACTCAAAAATTCCTAAACAAAACATAAAAAAAAAAGAGAACATAAATAACACTTTTCATTTGGATTCACCCTTACTAAATTTAGAGGTATGTAGCTCCACATTCATTCATATGTAAGTGTCAACTCGATCAGCCTAGAATATGGAACTGCAATGATGAATGATCGGTGATAAGATATTGTTGAGTTCGAAGAGGGAGTGTTTCTCAATGAATGATGGTGGTTACAACCCTAGAGGTGGTAAAAAACGCCATATTTATTCGTCTAACGATGCTTACTTGATCAACCAAAATTGTCAAAAAAGAAGCTAAACAGTGGCCAAAATACGCATCGTCTAAGTTAAATCTTAAAATTAGGGTTTTTTAATTTAAAATTTGGAAAACTTCAATTTAGTCATTTTTCTTCTAGTTGCTTTTAATTGCACACATAATTGCTCCCAAACTCTTAATTGCATGCAATTTCACCATGTCAAACTAAATTATCAACCCTAAAATTTTAATCCCTTTTTATCTTGATTTTTGATTTTTGATTTGTGCATTACGATTCTTAATTGACCATAAAATTTTTAATTATCTTCAATTTGGCTCCTGATTTAATCAATATCAACCCCTGCATTCACGCATCTTTTTTGGTTTGGTCCTTAGTTTTGAAATTCTTCAATCAAATCCTTAATTGCTCATTAAACTTCAATATTTATGCAATTAAACCCTCTTATTTAATCAAATTGACTCTTTAAAATTGCAATCCGACCCCTCGACTTTAATTTCTTCCAATTAAAGCTTAAATTGGCTTTAAATAATCATTTTTTCTTGCAATGAAGGTCTCAGTAAACTCAATTGAAATCTTATTTAATAATTTATATTTTTGGAATTGAGATAGTTTTTTTCCTATATTTTAAAGTTAATATAAAACTATTAATTTGAAATTTGAAAAACTTCAATTCAGTCATTTTTCTTCTAGTTGCTTTTAATTACACATATAATTGCTCCTAAACTCTTAATTGCATGCAATTTCACCATGTTAAACTAAATTATCAACCCTAAAATTTTAATCCCTTTTTATCTTGATTCTTGATTTCTGATTTGTGCATTTCGATTCTCAATTGACCATCAAATTTTTAATTATCTTTAATTTGGCTCCTGATTTAATCAATATCAACCTCTGCATTCACACATCTTTTTTGATTTGGTCATTGGCTTTGAAATTCTTCAATCAAATCCGTAATTGCTCATTAAACTTTAATATTTATACAATTAAACCCCCTTATTTGATCAAATTGACTCTTTAAAATTGCAATCCGACCCCTCAACTTTAATTTCTTCCAATTAAAGCTTAAATTGGCTTCAAATAATCATTTTTTCTTGTAATGAAGCTCTCAGTAAATTCAATTGAAATCTTATTTAATAATTTATATTTTTGGAATTGAGATAGTTTTTTTTCTACATTTTAAAGTTAATATAAAACTATTAGTTTGAAATTTGGAAAACTTCAATTTAGTCATTTTTCTTCTAGTTGCTTTTTTTTTTTTTGATTAGCGTGGGGTGTCCGGGCCAGCTTGCGCGCACCACGACTAATCCCCACGGCTCACTGGACATCCTGCAAGCCCAGGAGCAAGGTAAGGCACCGCGGGGGTGACAGGCGTACACATAGAGGGTCGAACCCGGGACGGGGGCGGAACAAGTCACACGATTGACCACAGCAGCTGGACCTTTAATTGCACACATAATTGCTCCCAAACTCTTAATTGCATGCAATTTCACCATGTCAAACTAAATTATCAACCCTAAAATTTTAATCCCTTTTTATCTTGATTCTTGATTTCTGATTTGTGCATTTCGATTCTCAATTGACCATCAAATTTTTAATTATCTTCAATTTGGCTCCTGATTTAATCAATATCAACCCCTGTATTCACGCATCTTTTTTGATTTGGTTCTTGGTTTTGAAATTCTTCAATCAAACCCCTAATTGCTCATTAAACTTTAATATTTATACAATTAAACCCCTTATTTGATCAAATTGACTCTTTAAAATTGCAATCCGACCCCTCGACTTTAAATTCTTTCAATTAAAGCTTAAATTGGTTTTGAATAATTATTTTTTCTTGCAATGAAGCTCTCAGTAAACTCAATTGAAATCTTATTTAATAATTTATATTTTTGGAATTGAGATAGTTTTTTTTCTACATTTTAAAGTTAATATAAAACTAAATATCTTAATCATATTAAACTATTTTTAAAATTTCATGTAATAACTTACATTTTTTAATTCAAAACTGTTTTTTTATAACATGATTATGAGAAAGATAACAAAAAAAAAGATTTGAGAACGTGAAATAGGTGTCATTTGATGCATTTAAAAATTATTATGATAAATTAGTCGATAATGCAAGGGCAGGTCAAGTCCAAACATGCACGATGTAGACACTAAAATATTTGCCCACAAGAGTAAAGTCTACAAGCAATTATGATGAAAAGATGCGTCTTTTGATGAAGTATTTTTTATGCTTTTTAAAGTATTTTTAAATTAATTTTTATTTAAAAATATTAAATTTATAATTTTAAATGCTTTTTTATATAATTTGATATATTTATATGAAAAAAAATAATTTTAATATATTTTCAATTAAAAAATATTTTTTAAAAAATAATTTTAATATATTTTCAATTAAAAAATATTTTTTAAAAAATACAAAGACAAGATATGCGACTTTCAAATAAAAGATAAAGTTCCGAGAGACTTTTGAGTTACTCTTTACCTCTGGAGTTATGGCATTAAAATCCATGGAAAAATTCAGGCAAAAATTCTCAAAATTTATGGTACATTAACATCTTCCTTTAATATGATGTAAGCCTCACGAACATGCTTCCCGGAGGAGGTCAAGAGAAAAGAAAATAAAAAAGTACTGTTATATTTAATTTTAAGAATATCACCAACGGCGGACAAATATAGGTACGATGAGAGGGGAAATTTAAGCCTCAGAAAGTCTCAACAACTAGCTTCTCGTAGAGGGACGGAAGAAACATGGGATTTAGTAAATTCTTGCATATAAAATCTTGATGAATAATTAGCTGTTCTTGCAAAAGTCATTTGAGGTAATTCTCATACAAGCCAATCATGGACTCTTGAGTATCTGCTAATCTCTTGAATATGGGCTGGGCTCTGTTGGTCTTTTGTTTTGTATTATGGGCCAAATCCCTAGTTTTCAGAGAGAAAATTGGTTAAAAATTATCCTGAGATAAAAATAAAAACCCAAATTCTCCGAGTTATTTCTACCTGAGACGACAACATAACTTCTTTTTTATATATAATTTATACAAAGACAATCTCAAGACAACATGTGATCTTGCATGTATTTTCTATCTGTCTTCTAAATCAAGTCAGCTGCACAAGCTCAGGGCAACATGTGATCTTGCATCTATTTTCCATCTGTCTTCTAAATCAGGTCAGCTGCACAATCTCAGGGCAACATGTGATCTTGCATGTATTTTTCATCTGTCTTCTAAATCAGGTCAGCTGCACAATCTCAGGGCAACATGTGATCTTGCATGTATTTTTCATCTGTCTTCTAAATCAGGTCAGCTGCACAATCTCAAGGCAACATGTGATCTTGCAAATGCTGGATAGCTTCTATACAGCAGAAAAGAGCGCAGAAGAGCAGATGTCAGCAATTTCTTGATCATGAAGCCATTTCGTCTACAGAAAAATGCAACCGAAAAAAGAGAATTCAAAGGAGGTAGATGGAAGTAAAAATGACGGAAAAAAAAAGCTTTTAAATTTGAATATTAGGTAAACAAGAAGACCTTCATTGTGAGGTTTTATTGTGATTTGTAAAGTGAGAGATATTGAATTAAGAGATTTGAATGTTGGAGATGTGTGTGTGTGTGTAAATATATGTATGGTACTTGATATTATGAAAAAATAAATAATTTTTATTTTCATAATTAATTAATTAAATATGGATGATACTTATCAAATTATTCAATTAATTTGACTGAAAAGTTGCATTTTGAATTTTATATACATATTAGTTTGTAGATGTATGCATTTAAATTTTAATAAATGGTTTATAAAGATATTATTTTTGTAAATATCATTTTGATATTAATAAAAATCAATCAGAAAACAATTATTTTATTTTTTTTTCTATAAATTTTTTATTTATGCTCATCAAAAACAAAACATAAATTTCTAAGGAATAACTTGTAAAAGTTATTGTCTATAAATTTTAAGGCTTTGATATATCATGAAAATATATTGCTTTAAAGTAGGGAAATTAATTTCTTAAAGACATTGATTTTTATCATGAAAACAATTATTTTCTCTTTCTATTTTTTTCTACAAACTTTTTGTTTACGTTAAACCAAACAGGAGGGCAATTAAGTCCAGATAGTACTTTTTATGTCTCAAAGCCTTCATGGGCTATTTTTGAATCATAATCACCAAAAATCATTGCATGAACATCTTCCATCTTTAAAATGATGATACCTTGTGGCATCTCGGACAATAATTTCTCTATGCACAATGCTACTAGTGAGTTTGAGAAAGGTATGGCAATCTCCACAAATACGAAGATTTTTCACAATCCGTATAACTGTTCCCGGAACAGCCTTAAGCAGTCCATAAGCTACAGCCCATCTCTCACTATGCCAGAAAAGCTCCCGCTCTTTCTCTTGCTCTTCCATGTCATGTAGAACATAGCTAGTATCAGGTAGATAACCCCTTTTCCTCATCTCTGCATCCAATTCTTTAAGCAAACCAAATATTTCATCCTTCATGGGATGACATGTTTCCCCTGCATGAAATACTTGGCTTTCCTTTCCAAGGTCAATGGAACTACAACCAGGCTTCCTCTTAACTTCCATATCTGTCATCAACTTTCTAACTCTTGACATCTGTTCCCACTTACCAGCACCTGCATAAACATTAGATAACAGTACATAGGTTGAAGGCTCATGCATGTTCAAGCTCAGTAGACGATCAGCAATCCTCAGTCCCATTTCAGTGTTTCCATGGTGTTTGCAAGCACTTAATAAAGCTGCCCATGTAGGTTCATCAGGCTTATGCGGCATTGTTTTAATCAGATCCTCAGCCTCGTTGAGGTTCCCAGATCGACTAAGAAGGTCCAAGAAGCATGTGAAGAGTTGCAAGGAGGGACTAATCCTATAATCCTCAACCATCGCCTTAAAAAGCTTCCGGCCCTTGCTGACTAACCCAGCATGGCTGCAAGCATAGATCAATCCAACAAAGGTCACTTCATTTGGTTTTATTCCAGCTAAAACCATTTGATCATATAAATCCAATGCTTCCTTGGCTCTTCCATGCTGAGCTGCCCCAACTATTATGGAAGTCCACGAGACAACATCTCTATGAAGCATTCTATTAAAAACATTCCTGGCTGCTAAAATATCACTACATTTTGCATACATGTCCACAAGTGCATTGCTTATGAACAAGCAAGATTCATAGCCAGAACCAATAACTAGGCCATGAATTTGCTTTCCAAGTCCCAAAACTGCTAAATTAGCACAAGCACCAACTACACTTGAAAGGACTAATGGGTCTACTATATCAACCCCTTCTCTTCTCATTTCAATAAACATATAACAACCATCAATACAATATCCACTCTGCACCAATCCAGATATCAAAGCAGTCCAAGAATACAAATTCCTAACTGGAGTCCTTAAAAATAACTCCATAGCCTCATCTTTTAACCCACTCCTAGCATACCCAGATAACATTGCGGTCCAAGAAACTGAAGTTTTCACCAAAATTGAATCAAATACACTACGCGCAATACTTGGCAATCCACATTTTGCATACATATCAACCAAAGATGATTTAACAACATCATCATCAACAAAAGGGGATAAAACAAAGCGAGCATGCACTTGTTTGCCTAGCCTTAAAGCGCATAAGCTAGCGCACGCCTTAAGGAGAGTAGCATACACAAAATGGTCCGCTTGAAGCCTATCAGTTGTGAACATATAATGGAAAATAGATAGAGTCTTGTTGGGGAGCTTTGCTTGATTGTATGCAGTAAGAATCGAGGCCCAGGAGACATGGTCTCTTTGAGGCATTTCGTCGAACAGGTAATGTGCATCTTGAAGCAGATTACATTTGCCATACGCATCCAAGAGCGTGTTGGGTAAGGGTTGGCATTGGTTTAGGCCACTTTTAACGATCTGGGCATGGATTTTTTTGGCATTTAATGGGGCTTGGTGTTTGGTGCAGAGTTTGAGGCGGTGAAGATAGGAGGGGATTAGCGTGGACAAGTCCTGGCAACCCAAATTGAGTTTGCTCTGTGAATCCAACAACCTTAAGAAGTTTGATGGTAACATTGTCTGTTCACTATCTTGTTTGGAAGATTTAATCAATCTCTCTCTCTCTCTTGTCAATTTGACCTTGCAGAAGATTCATGTTGTTAGATGCTGCTGAGATGCATCAGGTGAGGAAATGAATATCGCGATTGTATAATTATATTTTACTCTTTCAACCAATATATATATATATATATATATATATAATTGTGAAATTACTATTGAGAATAATATGTTTTTTCCTTAAAAAAGGCTCATTGGATAATATAAGAATAATTAATGATATTTTTGTTTACATTTTTGAAGGAACGTATATTGACCGAAAGTCAATTTGATGTTTTAAGAAATCTAAATATATTTTTTTAAAAAATAATTGATACGTCAATTGCATTTAATAACGAGTAGGCAATTTCTCTTTTTAATTGGCTCTTGAGATGTCATCCTACTTCTAAATACCATCTTATATAATTGTGTTTAAAATATTTTATTGTAATCTTTTTAGTGGTGTGTCGCGTGTACACGACGACACAGTAATTGAGTTTGAATAAACTTTTTACTTCTCTTCACTCATTTCTCTCTTTTTTCTTTGCCAAAATATAAAGTTATATTTTTATTTATTTTTTTATCAGATTTGATCTTTATTTTTTTATTACTATTTATTTTGTTTCTTTTTTATCTTATTTTTTATTGATTTTTATTTTCAATTTCATCCCTTATCATTTGATTCATTTAATTTTTATATCAAATTTGATCCTTATTCTTTTGATTTTTTATTGTTTGTGATTATTTTTTCTAATTAAATTTTGTTTTCAATTTTATCTCTCTACATTTAATTTCAAATTATTTTTATATCAAATTTAGTTCTCATTCTTCTTATCACTATTTATTATGTTTTGTGTTATTTGTTTATTATATTTTTTTCAATTCAATCACTTAATATTTTTTTGATTTATAATTCTACTTCATTAGTCTTTGGGTTTGTCTTCCATGGAGTTAATCTTTGGCTCATGATTAGGGTCAAAAGTTTTAAAAATTAACACGGGTTGATTTTGATATTTTTGTAATTTTCTTTTTAAAAATTTATTTATTTTTAATTTCATCTTTCAATATTTGATTTATTAGGAATCAATCTCTATAGATTTTTTTTTTCTATGAGGTTATCACAATCTTGTGTTATGGTTGCAAGATTAACCCGGGTTGACTAAGATTTTTTTTGTTTTTTTAATTAGTTTTTTTTTTAATTTTTCCTTTTAACATTGAATTGTTTGATAATCAAACTTCTTAGTTATATTATATTTGTTTTCGACAAAGTTACCCCAATATCACGACTGGGTCACATATTTGACATGGCAATTTGGATGGACTCATGTTGGGTTCTTTTAACCTTTTTACCTGGTCAATTTTTTTTTATATAAATTTATTTATTGTCGTTGTATTTTTTATTTGTATTATTTAAATTAGTCAAGTTTATTAAACAAAGTCAAATCAATAATCTAAGTCTTAATTTGTTATTTATATTTTTGCTTTTTTAGGAATGCTTACATCACCTTAACAACTTTTTTTTTTTTTTACGCTGGCATGCAACATAACATTACTCCTCAATCTAGTGAGATATTTGTTTCTGATATTGATCAAAATATGATTGTCAAAATACTTATCTAATACGTAACTCATAGTTATTAAACTTGTTTCGGGGATTGACTTGGTCAAGGAGCCGAATCACATATGTTGATCTATGTCAACTTTGGAGAAATTTTTTTTAAAATTATTTGAGGTTTTAATATTCTACATAAAAAAGTTAGCATGTGAATATAAACTATATATAATTATCCCACTTTGAAAAGTTAAAAAACATTCCATGTAGATGTAAACTATATATATGGCTATCTCACATCAAAAAATTATATATATATATATATATATATATATATATATATATATGATCCAACATCAAAAAGTTAACAAATAATTCATGTAGATATAAGCTATAAAAAAACATGTGAGGCTAAGTATTTATAAATTAATTATATAGTTTTTTGGGTTTATTAAAAGAATAAAAAAAAAAGTTAGGTCTCATCCGGATTATGCCGGGTTACTCAATTTTCAGGTTGACTCGATGTCGCTTAGGTTTGATCAAGTTAATTGTAAGCTCAAGTTTCTGATCGGTCATACTAGATCAATTCTATTATATTTTTGTTAAAACTCAATTTGATCTAAATCTTAAATCACCTGAGTCACAGGTGAACCTATTACGTCAAGTCAAGTTTTAGGTTCAAGTTTTAAAACTGTGGTTTGAAGCATAACAAAACTACCCTGATGCATTTAATGATTAGAACCCATCCTTCTAACCATAATGTTACTCCTTTACACTGGTCATTGTCCCTAAGTGTACTATGTTAACGACTTAGATAAATAATGGTTTTAAGATACCATTCTTTCATTTCTCTTCTTTTCAGTTTGGTGAAGGAATATGGGTTTAGAATGAATTTTAAAATCTAAATCTTGCATTTTAAAAATAAAAATTGTTTCGACGCGAGTTTAAAATAATTTGCTTTTGAAACCTTGCAACTTCTTGGTTTTTTTTTTTGGAAAAGAGATTATTTGTTTTTGTATTTGGTGATGAGGTGACATTTTGTTTTTATAGGATTTTAAAGTGAATGATTCGAGAAAAGACTTAAGGTTATGTTTGAGAAAAACCTTCAAGAATAGATAGCAAAACAATGTAACAACATCGCTGTCGAGCTATGCTGCGCTCAGGGCGGTATTGGTAAGAACAAAAGAAAAAAAAAGAATTCCTTATATATATATATATATATATATGAGATAAACAATGTTTATCTTTTAATGTGAGCATCAACACACTTGTTTGTTTTCATGTTCGTCATAATTTGAATCAAAAGAACACATATTTGTTCAAGCAAGCAAGGTCAAGGTTAAATAATGCTATCATTTCTAGGGCGTAACAAACATGTGTTAAGGATCTGTGATAAGCCACCATATAGATCTGAGAGAGCAACAAAACCGAATCCCAAGTATAATGAAGTGCAGTGAAAGGCAAGCGTAAGACCAGGACAAACGTGAGTCATGCAGGCTTGATGATAGCAATTAAGGCGTGAGGTCTTCACCACGTCAACTAGTTATGAAGTAGTGCTAAGAATCAATTTTTTTTTTCAGTTTCCATTCAATATTTATTCTGTTCTATTTTGCAGTAATTTAAATATTGTAACCGTTATAACGGATCCTTATATTTTGGCCGCATATTCGAAATATTGATGGAATGAAGCTTATTAATAAGGCTGGAAAGAAAGGGAGAAATACAATATTTTTCTATCATAAATTTTATCTTCTGGTACGTTCTCACCCGAAGAGAACCATTGTGAATTCTGCTGTTACAAATTAGCTGTCGACTGGGACCTTATTAATTGGTATCAGAGCTAGTTTAAATGGCGACTAACAAAGAACGAATTGAAATGTTAGAGGCGGGGCTCGGTGGAGTGCAAGGAGTATAGAGAATGGAGATGAGCATGTTTGGAAAAATGCATCAACTAGAAGAAACTATCAATAAACTTTCAGAGGCGTTGTTATCAAGCAAGGGAGAATCAAGCCATGGCAACACAAACTGAGAGGGCAATTCTCGTTCAATTCATGAGGAGAATGAAGGAAACAGACAGGTCTTTTCGTCTAAAATGGCCAAGCTTGAATTTCCACAATTTTCTGGACAAGATCCGACAGAATGGTTTAATCATGTGGACCAGTTCTTTGAATTTCAAAATACTCCAGCCAACCAAAAGATATCACTGGCTTCTTTCCATCTGGAAGGAGAAGCAAATCAGTGGTGGCAATGGGCTCGTCGGACATATAGAGAGGAAGGACGAATGATGACATGGGAGGCTTTTGAAGATGAATTATGGTTGAGATTTGGACCTACTGATTGTGAAGATTTTGATGAAGTTTTATCACGTATAAAGTAGGTGGGATCCTTACGTGATTATCAGAGTGAGTTTGAAAAGTTGGGGAACAGAGTTCGTGGATGGACCCAAAAAGCTTTAGTTGGGACATTTATGGGAGGACTTAAACCAAAAATTGCAGAAAAAATTCGTATGTTCAAGCCACAGTCACTAAAGGAAGCAATTAGCCTAGCCCACATGAAGGATGAACAGATGAAAAGACATCGCCAATTCCTACGGCCAACTCAAGTCAATCGAACACCACTGACGCTACCAACAACGACACGTACAACACCAAATGCACCCTTTTATAGATTATCATGGGAAGAGATGCAGAAATGTAGAGCCCAAGGGCTCTGCTTTAATTATAATGAGAGATTCACTGCCAGCCATAAATGCCAAGGAATGCAACTCTTGCTTCTGGAGGGTCCAACCGGTTTCAATGAAATCACATATGAAGAAGTTACTGAAGAAGTTGACGCAGAAGAAGTGACGAGGGAAAATGATGAACCTGAGATTACTCTGCATGCTTTAACTGGATGGTCTGCACCTAGAACCATGTGTGTAGATGCCAAAGTGGGGTTCTTCAATGTAGTGGTGCTAATTGACAGTGGTTCTAACCATAATTTTATAAGCACTCTCATGGCTGATCGGCTGTGGCTTCCAATAGTACCAACAGAGACATTTACGGTTCGGGTTGCTAATAGGGCACGGTTACAGTGTAAAGGAAAGTTCGAAAAAGTACAGGTTCTTCTTCAGGAATTTTTTTTTCCCTTACCCTTTATTCACTTCCCCTAACAAATTTAGACATTGTTCTGGGTGTCCAATGGTTGGAAATGTTAGGGTTTGTGATATGTAATTGGCGAACTCTCATCATGAATTCTATTGGGAGAATTTGACCAGATATCTGCAAGGTTTTTGTGATCAGCCTATTCAAGCCGCTTCCCTGAAGGAGATTCCCAAAGAGTTTCGTCAAGGACATTCGGTATTTGCAATCTATCCACGGGCCACCATGCAGGACACAGAAGAGATTCAGTCATCGAGTATGTGCCAAGTCTTAACTAAATATCCTCAGATCTTCAATGAACCTACATAGTTACCACCCAAACGTGAGATTGATCACACTATTGCCTTTAAGGAAGGAATTGAGCCAGTCAACGTTCGACCCTATCGTTATGCTTATTTCCAGAAGGTAGAGATTGAAAAACAAGTCCAGGAAATGCTGAATTCTGGACTCATCAGACCTAGCACTAGTCCCTTCTCCTCTCCGGTGTTGCTCGTTAAAAAAAAAGGATGGTAGTTGGTGTTTTTGTACTGACTATCAATCTCTTAATGCAGTCACTATCAAAGATCGGTTTCCAATCCCTACAGTGAAAGATATGTTGGATGAACTGCATGGGGCAGCATATTTCACCAAACTGGATTTACGAGCTGGGTACCATCAGGTACGAGTGCAACCTTCAAATATTCATAAGACTGCTTTTCGTATACACAATGGTCATTATGAATATCTTGTTATGCCATTTGGCTTGAGTAATGCACCATCTACATTCCAAGCTATTATGAATGCTATTTTTCGGGCCCATTTACAAAAATTCATATTGGTATTTTTTGATGACATCTTGATTTATAGCCCTACTTGGGATATGCATTTACATCATGTCACTCAAACCTTGGAGATTTTAAAGCAACAACAGTTTTATCTCAAGGCTAGTAAATGTGCTTTCGGTAAGCAAGAGCTGGAATATTTGGGTCATATTGTCTCTCATCAAGGGGTGAAGGTCGATAGCAACAAAATTGAGGCCATAGTGGCGTGGCTACGACCTGCTAATATTTCTGAGCTGCGTGAATTTTTGGGGTTGACAGGTTATTACCGTAAATTTGTTCGGAATTATGGTCTAATTGCTCAGGCTCTTACAAATCTTCTCAAAAAGGGGCAATTTGGCTGGAATGCAGATGCAGAAGAAGCTTTTCAGACACTTAAGAAGGCCATGACAACAATGCCTATCTTAGCCATGCCCAATTTTAATGACACTTTCATAGTGGAAACCGATGCTTCAGGTAATGGAATTGGGGTAGTTCTGCAACAACAAGGCAAGCCTATTGCTTTTATGAGTCGAGCTCTCGGTGTGTCCAAATGTTCATAGTCTACTTATGCAAAGGAAATGCTGGCAGTGGTGGAAGCCATACGCATGTGGCGTCCATACTTGCTAGGACAACGTTTCATCATTCAAACCGATCAGCGCAGTCTCAAATATCTACTGGAACAACGAATCACCACACCAGAACAGCAGAAATGGGTTGCTAAATTATTGGGGTATGACTATGAGATTCAGTATCGACCAGGACGTGAAAATTCTGCTGCGGATGCCCTTTCTCGTCGACCTGCCAGTCCTACACTGCATAATTTGTTTGTGCCACAGCTTGATATATAGGAGGAAATTAAACACGCAGCCACTACAGATGACTATATGGCTGTTGTTAGCAACCTGGTTCAAACTCAACCCGAGGGATCCTTTACTGCACGCAATGGATTATTCTTTTTTAAGGGCAGAATTGTGGTTCCTTCTGATGTCACTCTACGCAACAAATTAATTTATGAAACCCATGATACCAAAATAGAGGGTCACTCGGGAGTCTTACACACCTTTAAAAAAGTGGCCACCCAGTTCTACTGGCCTTCCATGCACAAATAAGTTCAGGAGTACGTGAAGAGCTGCGACACATGCCAAAGAACTAAATCTGAAACTTTGCCACCTGTCGGTCTACTCCAACCTTTGTCTATTCCATGTCAGGTATGGGATGATATCACTATCGATTTTATTGTCGGTCTGCCACTTTCACAAGGTAAAGATACAATCTTTGTGGTGGTGGATAGACTGAGTAAATATGCTCACTTTATGTCATTAGCTCATCCTTTCACGGCTAAAGTAGTGGCAGAAAAATTTGTTGAGGGCGTGGTCAAATTGCATGGCATGCCAAGATCTATCATCAGTGACCGTGACCCTATTTTTATCAGCAAACTTTGGTAAGAATTTTTTACAATGTCTGGCAAAAAGCTGAAAATGAGTTCCGCATACCACCCTCAAACCGATGGCCAATCAGAGGTAGTCAATCGATGTCTGGAACAGTATTTGCTCAGCTTTGTCCATCAGTGGCCACGTAAATGGCATTCCTTCTTGCTTTGGGCAGAGCTCTGGTACAATACTACTTTTCATGCATCCACGGGTATGACTCTATACCAGGCACTTTATGGACGTCCACCACCGACTCTTCCAGAATATTTTGATGGTACCACACCATTTCACGAAGTGGACCAAGCATTTCTCCACCGTGATGAGCTTCTGTTACAGCTCAAACAACACTTGACCACTACCATCAATCGCATGAAACAGACTGCAGATAAAAATCAGAGGGATGTGTCTTTTGCAGAAGGTGATATGGTTTTCCTCAGGTTACAACCTTATCGTCAAAGCTCAGCATTCAAACAGGCACACTAGAAATTAGCCAGTAGGTTTTTTGGCCCTTATCCTATTCTCCAGAAGGTGGGTATGGTGGCTTATAAACTTCAATTACCTGAGGGTGTCCGTATTCATCCTGTTTTTCATGTGTCCTTATTAAAGAAATATGTGGGGGATGCTTCCAATACTCAAACCGATCTTCCACCAGTATCAGATGACGGTGCAATTATATTGGAACCTGAAGCTATACTTGATCACCGTTGGGTGAAGCAGGGTGGTAAATTCATCACTGAAAGTCTTGTCCAATGGAAGCACTTACCACTAGAGGACGCTACGTGGGAACTGACTGAGTTTCTGTGTCAACAATTTCATAATTTGAACCTTGAGGACAAGGTTCCACTTTCTGGGGAGGGTATTGATAAGCCACCACGTAGATCTGAGAGAGCAACAAAACCGAATCCCAAGTATAATGAAGTGCAGTGAAAGGCAAGCGCAAGGCCAGGACAAACGTGAGTCATGCAGGCTTGATGATAGCAGCTAAGGCGTGAGGTCTTCACCACGTCAGCTAGTTATGAAGTAGTGCTAAGCATCAGTTTTTTTCAGTTTCCATTCAGTATTTATTCTATTCTATTTTGCAGTAATTTAAATATTGTAACCGTTATAACGAATCCTTATATTTCGGCTGCATATCCGAAATATTGATGGAATGAAGCTTATTAATAAGGTTGGAAAGAAAGGGAAAAATACAATATTTTTCTATCATAAATTTTATCTTGTGGTACGTTCTCACTCGAAGAAAACCATTATGAATTCTGCTGTTACAAATTAGCTCTCGACTGGGACCTTATCAATCTGTCATTTTATAGGGCTATCTTTACCCCCCTTGCTCACCCAAAACATGCCCTCTCCCTCCCTCCCTGATTGCTTCCTCTCCTTTCTCTGCTCACTCTTGATTTTACCATGCGCCCATGCTTCAAAACTCATAACCATCAAATCAATGAGTTATAGGTGAATAAAATACAAATTAACTCCATTTAAAACGAAATGCAGACCCAGAAAGAGAGTGCAGGTTTTGGATGAGCAAGATGACAAAGCGAGAGAGCTGATCGTTATCATAGCAGAAGGAAGAGTAATCCACACCATTAATAAACCTGGAAAGCAAACCTGCATTGGGAAGATGCAATAATAGAAGAAGAAATTAAAGAAACAGAATTTCAATACACACATCTAACAAGTAGATGTTGTGGTTTCAGAAGGGCTAAGGACAACAAAATGTAGAGAAGCTAAAAAGTCAAGAGACATGTGACAATGAGCACAGAATTCATCGAAGTTTTTTTAGGAAAGACATTGTCAACACACACCAGCAGCATGCGTGGAAAAGAGACAGGACGACACAGCTGAAGTCGAAAAGTGCCGAGTCAAGCAGAGCGATCTTTCAAGCTTTTCGACTTCATGAAAAAAAAAAAAAAATAGCAATGTATATTTTGTCCTGCATTTTCCATCGACAGTAATCGTGTTTGCAAGGGAAAAAAAAAAAGAATTGTTAGAATTCTATTATGCAGCTTGAATCCAGCTCTTATATCAGTCTTAACACTAACCCCCACAACCTCTTTGAGAAGCTTCGTGGCTAGAACTAATATATTTGAGCAACTTCATGGCTAGAACGAATAACATGCAACACTATATATATATATATATATATATATAGTTGATGATGTTCCATTGACATTTATATTCAAACCCCCCTAAGAAAAACAACAATCAAACACGCAGTCATTAAACTCACTTTCTCTGTAGCTTTTTCTATAGCTTCCCCTTCTCTTATTCTCAGAATTTTGTCTAAGTCTTAACCCTCTACATCAACGAACACGTCGCAGCACCAACATTGATCAATCATCTTAACGTTTTCATCAACGTTAAGAAGTAAAAGAAAAAAAGTAATCGACTCTTTTACCTCCTCTCTGGATTTTTCTCTTTTAAACAAACCCAAAGTCTCCTACTTAGATGCAATCTCAAGAATCTAAAAGCACAAATTTGATAAAAATGGCCTTTCCCTCTGATAAGTAGAACAGCAGCTAAAATATGAAGAGAAAAACTCAATTTAATCTTAATTTTATATATTTATGCTCAATTGCAACTCAAATCTATAAATTTAATTGATTAGATCCCAAATATTTTCTACATTTCTCAACGGTGTCCTTTTTATCAATTTTTCTTAATAGTTTATATCTAATGTGCATATATAATGTGCTAAAATGATGACAACTCAATTTTTTAGTGTTTTAATGTTCAACAGTGTGTGTATTCTAAAATCTAATATGCTTAGAGTGAGGGTTTGAATATTTGGATTATCACACGTTCACGGAAGTATTTCATTTTTAGGAACTGGACGAGCAAAGGATTGGTGGCGAAAGTCTATTCATGTGAAATACGTTTTTTTATGGATTTTAGGGACCTTAAATAATCAAGTCAGTAACTTTATAATAAAAAATTATAATAATAAAAAAAAATAAGCATTAAATTCTAAAAATAAACATATTTGCTCTCAGTTTTTATATAATAAATGCTCTAGAAATATATGACAAGAGAATAAAGATCTTGAATCATTTGCCTGAGTGGTTCAGATAGTATTTATAGCTCTTGTTTTTTAAACCTTGTTGTTTTACTCAAAAGGTCGAAAGTCTTTTCATTTTAAATATATTAATAAAAAAAAAGTCTGTTACATCAACATTAATGTTGATGAGAATTACCTTTACACATCATTAATGTTGATGAACAAATAATAGAACTACACAAGACTTTATACATTATTTCATACACAATGTTAATGTTGATGGGAATTACCCTTACATATCATTAATTTTAATTGAAATATAACTAGCTCTTAGAGGACTTTTATACACTCATAGATCTAGAAAGATGATAACTCTAAACTCTTAACATGTTATGTTAAAAGTCATAGGGATAACCTTGCAACCTAACATATGGCTAATAAAGACCGTTAACTATATGTTTAGATCTGAAAAGATTCTAAACCCAAAAATATTAGGTCATATATTTTTCTATGCCCAAATACTTTTGGGCTTAGGGTGTAATCGAGTCCAAGAGAGTTGAGTATGACATTTTACCTATATGTATTTAGGCTTAGTACGTAGCTAAACCCAAAGAATTTGAGTCTAATGTCTTGCTATACCCATGTGTGTTTGGGCTTAGCGCGTAGCTAAGCCCAAGGGATTTGAATCTGATGTCTTATAAAACCCATGTGTGTTTGAGCTTAATGTAATATCCTCCATAATTATATGCAATCATTTCATATGTTCTCATGAGTATTACATTTTCTTTGGATGATTTTTTTTAACCCTATACTGGGAGATCTCATGTTATCGACTAGAACCTTTTATACTTCAATATTTAGACAACTCACATTTCATTCAATGCTCAATTATGCTGGACTAATCACAACTCAACACATTTCATTTATCACATTTCAAATTGTTCACTATACACATAAAATTAGCTATAAAAATGTATTAAGATCTTCATAATTACTTTTAAAGTATTACAACCACAAACCAATGATCCAAGGCACAGAAGAAACTAATATGACATTGTAAGATTTACATAAGAGAATGAATTCAACAAGAAAAACTTCAAAGCATAATCATTTATTATGTAACCCTATACATTACAAAAGGAACATCTATTACATAATCATGTATAATTATCAAAAAGTCATCCTAGTTATCTATCATTTGACTCGTGGTTGTGTGGTACTTGTCAATAATTTATAAATAACAAATAATATTACTTCATGTAAATCATTAAACAAACAAATCAATGAAATAATGCATTTAAGTTGCAACGCAACATTATTTGTACTTTCTATTTAATACTCAATAAAATTCATTTGTTAGTCTCCTTCATCCATTACTAGGCATTAATCCCATTACCAAAAATCTTAATTTCATCATCTATTTCTGGGTATTAGTTTTGTTAACGAAAAATTAATCTCGTCACCTTTTACTGGGCATTATTTCTATTACCAGGAATCTTAATTTCATTGTCCATTACTAGGCATTAGTCTCATTACCGAGAACTAATTCATTCACCTTTTACTAAGCATTAGTCTCATTATCAAAAACTAATTCCTTCACCCTTTACCAGATATTATTTCCATTACTGGGAATCTTAATTCTTTGATAAAGCCAAGGTTCAAAACACAACATATCATTGCATTTCTAAAAACTATTACAATAATTTAAATAAAAAGAGAAGATAAGGTGTATAACACCTACCTGCCTCTCGAGATAGTCCAACTCCTTCTAGCTGAGACCTTGCTCCGGTAACCCCTAATAAGTCAATAGGATTTGACCACATTACTACTATATCAATAATCCCAATGTGCCTAGATTTAAGTTCCTCGTAAGGAAATTCTTTAATTCATTTCAATATACATTTTTTCATTTAAATCACCATATCATTTTCATCTTCTCATAATCATTCTCATTTTCATATACTTTAAGGAGTACCTTATATCACACTTAATAAACCAATCATCAACACAATTCTTTCTCAAAAGTTATCAAGATTATTAAAGTTTATAAGATAAAACATAATCAATTTCCTTCACAACCAACATGTGAGTTATCATTTCATTTCAAATTATCATTATTAATGAATCAGATCATGAGTTTAAAAAGCTAACACGGATTATTTTTTTTTTTTAAAAAAAAAAGCTTTGTGATTTTTTTTTATTTTTTATCAGGTTATTTCAATCATATAATCTGGACCACATATTTGACGGGATATCCTGAATTAACAGGGCCTTAATTAGCATGGTCACAAGTTTGTTATGACCTATTTTTTATGTTATTTTATTTTATTTTATTTCAACACCTAAACATTACTTTTTATTAAAAAAAAAAAAATTAATCCAACCCCACGAGAAACATGAACACCGAGACTAGTTACTATGAAACATAGACAAGTAGATGTGGAAAGTTAATGTAAATTACTGGTAAATGTTTCATTCCAATTGATCTTAGTAATTATCATCACTGAAGTGGACAGTACACTGTTCATAAATTAAACTTTTATTGCCCATTTAACATAAAATTATTGCAAGACATGTACAGATACAAATTGTGTGGACTTAATTGGGGCCTTGCCTTTTAACTCTACGCTCACGATCTGGGCTGTAATAATTTTCTGTATTTTATCATCTTCGTATATGCATTTGGTCATATCAACAGCTTGTACAGATTGCTATCTGTTCTTCGTATATGCATTTGATCACATCAACTACTTGTAGAGATTGGCTATCTGTTCTTCGTATAGCGCTACAACTTTGTCTCTTCGGATTTTCATTGTTGGGGTCATCAAGCCACTGTCGATCTGCAATACAAAGAATGTAACTGAGCCACATGGCAGGTGTTGCCTGAACGGAGTGCCAATAGACTGCTTGTGTGAAACTTACTGTAAAAGACTCGTCGATAACAAGGACGGGTCCAATTTGAAAAGAAGCCTCTGATGTACTGCATTTAAGAGCATTGGATCGAACAATGATTAGTACAAGATGGAAAGAAATTCAATTTTTTTCCAAATACGCCACCACTATTGCAGCAAATGAAAATGAAGGAGAACTGCCTGTTAATAAGCACAAATGCATAGCTATGCACAAACAAAGAAGCAAACAAATCAAAGAAAAACAAAAGGTAATCCAAAAATTGCAGCAATGTTTGAGGAGACTAGTTTGATTGTAGACTACATTTCTTCAACTTGTTAGTGAAGTTGTTAATTGTTGTGAAGAAAGGCAGGAGAATGATAATAATATGAAGGAAAGCGAAGTCTTTAAAAAGCTCTAGCTGTGACGTCGATTTCTGTAAGTTTTCTTTTGCCACTCCCTGTACTTTGGAGATCCCACTCTAGCTTCAAGATCACCCAACACAGATTGGCAAGTGTAGAAAAATATTCATCATGTAAATATTTCATCTTCCAACACTTTGCACCCCCACCTCCCTGAGAACAAAACTCCCACGGCTTTCCATTGCATCCACAGTATCCTTTTAATTTGTTCTAAACTACCGTAAAAGCTATAAAACATTTCTTTATAATTCAGATTCTTCAGATTAATTCAAGTTAAAAGAGTTTTACCACTTCCTCAATTCTTTGTCTAGCAGGTTGGCGATCTGTTTCTTACTCAGCTCAGTGGCATCTGCATCTACAATGGACAACTTTTTTGCAACCTCTAGAACCTCCTCTTTGTTTGGAACAACTATAGCTCCAAGACGACGTTGGTCCTACACGTGATTTATGATAGTAAATATATAAACTACCAACTTACAAATGGAAAACCATAGATGAAGTAAATGTGCTCAAGACTTGAGGAAAATGATCATTGAAACAAACCTGGCCAATAACAACAATCTGTTGAATAAGACTACTCTTCATTGCAGCTTCCTCAAGCTCCAAGGGCTCAACATTTTCACCTATTTTCTCCAAAAAATTTCAAAAGTAGAGTATATGATACTCTTGATAGGCAGAATGATGCACTGGAAAAGAAAACTTAGACTTGATGAAGATAGAGCATTTTAGTTCTTGGGAAAAGGCAAATTGTCCATGCAGTATTATACTTCTATTCAGAAGCAAATGCAACTTGATTGGGAAATGATACACCACAAAAAAAAAAAAAAAAAAAAAACAAACAAACAAACAAACAAAGCAATTAAATAGAAGATTGAAATAAGCAATGCTAGTGAAAAATTGAAACTTTTTTATGCTGCTAACGCTACTTGCATCTCTAGACACATTTATAGAAGATAAACTGAGAAAGGTAGACAACAGGGTCAGATCTCGAGATCATAAATTATTTTCATACTTTTTTTTTTGCGTCTAACTTATCACTTCAGAGAGAGCAAGACAGAGGTAGTAACTGCAGTGGTGTAGAAGGAAAACCACATGCTTCCAATAATACCTGTCGAAAGAACTATAGTATCCTTAGCACGACCTTCAAGAACAATAACCCCTCCACAGCGACGGCTTTTCCCTCTTGAATGGTAAGGAGCTATCCAACCTAAATCACCAGTGTTTAGCCAACCATCCTCATCCACAGCTTGCTTTGTGGCCAATGGATTCTAGTCAAAGATTATTACAAATGTGTCACTTGCAATAATTAACATAGTGAGAAAGAAATAGTATCTTGATGCAATAATTTAAATACAAAACTACACGTAAAAAGAATAAGAAACAAAATTTTATGACTTAAATAAAAGTGCTTTTTGGTGTTCTGTAATGGTATTATTAGTTTCACAATCCTAAATTATACTACTTATCTTCAGACCATGATGATGCTTGCCACTGCATTTCAGATGTGTACTGTGCTGTTTCTTCACTGTGAAGTAAAGTAAACTCTAAGAAAATTTTGGATCCATCATAATAGGCTACTGAAACATTTTAAATGATTGCAACTACATGCAAACATCCAATATACTTTTACTGAAGAACAAAAGGTACTATTAGTACCCTGGAAGAAAAGAGTAACAGATTCTTTATTACCAAAACTAGGTAAACGGCTCAAGTAGGATGGATAGCATGTCAAGTTGTCAACGGATTAATTATCAAATCTAAGGCCTTGGAAACAATAAAAGGAAACGGCAGGCGCAGGTTCTAGAAAAAGCCTTCTAATGCCTTACAGGCAATAACAATGCCATACAGGGAAGGTGTGGTGGAAGAATTATTAGATGAAAAACAAAACATTGAGGAAGAGTATCAGAAACATAAGTACTCCCAAACCCCAAGGGTCCTTTTTCTTTTAGGATTTTTAGCTGCCCCTGGTAAAATGCAATGCATATACATGTGCTTGAAGTTCCCTTTTAATTCATCAACATGGTGCACGACCATTTCTTCCTTCTCTTTGCACACTGACACTGTTCTAAGGCAAGCGATTCCAGCCCCACCCACTTTCAAGGAAGATACATTTACAAGCTGAGTGTACTAGGAAATACACTGTGTTTTCATGGACTAGCCATCTATTCTTTAAGCCAGTAAAAAAAGACAGGACGCAAAGGCAGCTCTTAGCCTCTTATTAATGGTGAAACAAAAATGATCATGGTCAGCCAGTCAGGTCACTTCAAAGGTTCTATATGCCAAAAGAGTACTTTTATAGTATTCGGCTAATTATTTATGTTTTAGTGCAATGTTTCAAAAAAAAAAAAAAAAGGACAGTTAGTGTCTAGGAACAATTTTGCAATTTTTCAGAGATGGATGGAGCTTTGTCTAACTTTAGTTGAACCAAGTACAGTCTTATTTACAAGAAGCTAGCAACACTTTTCTTGCTTAATATCAAAATCCCTTATCTCTTATTAGGTTAGGATATAATTTACTACAAATCTTGCACATGTATAAAGAGATAAGAGTCTAGAATATCCACACACAAAAATGAGCTATGATACTTAAAAGACAGTGTTAGATAATGTTTCCTAACAAGTTTGCAATATTTTTTGTTAATACTCCATTGGAAACCCTTATGCACAAGAATCATAAAATGCCTTAAGAGACTTAAGAATTGAAATTAAAGAAGCATCAAATCAACCAGCTTAAAAGTGCTGATGGAAAAGTTGGAATTGTCGATATTGATCAGACAGCTTTGAAAAATCCTAATTCAGTCCCAAATGAACCCCTTATTACTCTACTGGTATCCAAAATCAAAACACCAACCAAAATTTTCTGAGGAGGAGGCAACCGAATTGATCAATAACCCTAAAATTTCAATGTCAAGGCTGTCGTATATCAAGCAGAATAGATTCTATAAACTCAGAGACCATTTTGCAAGCAATATGCTATCATGAGTCAGCTTTATATTTTATGTCTCACAGATAGAAAGAAAAAAAACACACACACGATTACTGAACTATTTCAATGAACACCAAAGTGTTCCTTCCAACAGCTCAGGAAAAAAAAAACACTCATTCTCTTGAAGAAACTATTACCTTGTAGTAACCTTTCATCACTTGCGGCCCCCTGACTCTTACAATCCCTTTTGAACCATATGGAAGAGATTTTCCAGTTTCAGCATCTACAATTTTAAATTCTGTATGCCGAATTGGATGCCCAACTGAACCAAGAACCTTCAAAAGTCAAATTTGCTACAGCATTACAGCCATGCAAGCTAAAGGTAGATTAAATATATATGATACAAAAGTAAGGAAATTGACAGAAAGTAGCCTTTCAGGAAACTGCAAAAGAAGATGCATGCAAATGCATTTCAGAGGTTGAATAATTTAAGGTCAGAGAGACTGGCAGCGACACAAGAGGAAAAAAGAAAGAAATCCTTCTCTAACCACCAGAACCATGTTCAAGGAGTTAGAAAACAAATTAACACAAGTGAACAGCTAGGAGTACATAACCACTCCAAACTGATGTGACAAGGAAGAAAAAGATTTCCTTTCTAGGACAGTGTATAGGGTAAGTTCTGGGATTGTTGAAAACATGCAAGATTTTCAACAATCTAAACTTATCGATGTATATCTTACATTATTGCTAAGTCGTCGAGCAGCTAGAACTGGAGATGACTCTGTCATACCGTATCCATTCAGCAACACAACACCAATTGCCTGTTCACATATAGCAGTTCTATAAGAGACACTATCAGAAATATCTTGTTTAACCAGCCAAGAGAGCATCGAACCTCAAAAAACTTGTCAACATGTGCAGGTAAACTACCACCTCCACTAACACCAACCTGCAAGGTAGCAGATATTTCTGAGTAAAAGATGTATGTATGTCGTTAATCAAAAAGAAGGTTCAACGAGATAATGGATATTTCTTGTTGAACAGTGACAGAAAAAATACATTATCACAGCCTCAAAAGAAATATCAATTGTCTAGCTGGCATCATTTATTATTGGGAGGGGGGAAATCAGTTTAAAGCCGTTGAATGAATCTTCAACTATTGAATAAATTGTTTCTGAATTGGCATCAAGGATTCAAACTTTTTCAAGTACCAAGCTGAGATGTCTCAGAAAAATTGTTCTATCAGATAAGGGAGAGCTAATGATGAAACATTAAGTCAAACGGCAACTTATGAGGGGAAAATACACCTTTCTTATTCCAATTGCTGACTTAATTTTACTGTACACAAGCTTCTCAGCCAACATATGTACTGGCAACAAGATTGCAGCAAAGATTCTTGCCCGTAACCAGCCCAGTATTGAAACAAAATATGACTGTTCATTCTGAGACCTTGTAAGATAAGTTCCCTGTCAATGAAAATAAACCTAAATTAAGCAGCAAATTGACAGGGAATGAAGGTTTCAATTGCAAGCTTGATTGAAATTGAAGCGAAGGATATATTGAGCATGAAACTAGGTGTTAATCAATTTGAAGCAGGGGGGAAAAGAACGTTATTAAGAAGAGCTGAAAGAACTTCCAACATGCAATATGTATACAGCATGGATCCATGAACGGTTGGTGGCCAACCTATTTCATCATGAGGAGTCGGTCCGGAAATTGCCATCTAGATTAGTTTTTGTACCAAAAACAAAGCATGTTTTAAGATCACATCCTAGGAAGCATATAGGTGTAGAGCAGGTTCAAAAATAATTGGCAGGCTCCTCCTGAGTTTCATGAAATTCACTGATGCTCACTGTACGAAGCATTGCATGCCAGAGTACTTGAGCAGCTCTAAGGTAACAAGAGGAGCAGTTTTGTGATCTAAGAGTCACAGGAGCGGTACTAACTTTGAAGCAGGTAGTAGCAATGAAATATCTGAATATGTTCCACTGACACAAGTATACGACAAATTAAGATAAGTGAACAGATTATAAAGTGAGGGTTGGTGACTAATTTGTTTTTCAAAAAATAAGTCTACTTATAATAATATAAAAAAATGTTAAAAAAGCATATAACAAAATCAAACAGTGACATAATCATCCTTCAAAAACACATGGAAACATAATACATTCGAGCCCAACAAATTTTTATTTACATGCTAAGAAAATATAGCAAATAAAGTGAAGAATAAATGCTGCATGCAATTTCAAACTATCAAACCTCATAAATTCTCTTCATCTCCATGTATGCCAAGCTGATCTTTATGAAGGTAAATGCAAGAAGTTTACGAAGAGTTGAGCTTTTAGAAATCTGTTTTTGTATCCCACTGTACATAAAACACAGTCTTGAGGAATGCATGGATAAACAAATAATCAACTGACCAAAGTGGAGCACATAGTAGAACAAAATTAAACAGATAATTCATGATTCATTAACTGTTATATTAAAGCACAATCTGCTAACTGCAAATCTATTGGTAAAATAGAAGAAACATGAGGGTGAAAATTTATTAGAAGGGTTGCCCTTTAGTACAACCCATCCTCGGTCGTTAAATAAGAATTTGGGTTTCTTGCTGAGAGATGAACACTTACTGAAAAGGCTACTTGAGGACTAGGGAGGAAAACTTCCAAATAAATAGTTTTTGTATATTAGCCTCCCCCACACCCACCTACCCTTGCCTTTCAAAGTACAAGAATGGCTTAGAACTTATCATCATAAAACCATGGCTAATTAAAGGAGATAACGAGTCATATTTCCATTTTATCCTAGTCAACAATTATTTCAACATTTAAAAGAAAACCTGCTTAGATATTGCAAAGTAACCATTCAATGATAATAGCTCCAATGAAAAATTAAAATGACAAACCAAATAAAAACAAGATCCTAAGGAAAGATCAAGTGTTGCTGCATTATTCAAAGGTCCTAGTAACACGGAGTCTCTTTTAAAATGCTCAAGAATTCTTCATGTAGAAAGTTTAATATGCAGATACTTTAATACATGTACAAACACAAGCAAATCAATATGTTTGTAGTACATATATATAAACGCAAGTTTTTTTGAGTTCATAGAAATATGTTGCTTTGTAATGCATCGTATTGTATCAAGTTCAAATGAATACTCGACTCAAATTAAGCGTTAATCCCATACTAATTTGGGTGGATCTGCCTTTTCCCTTCTGATTATTGTATAAGATTGGAAGTTAGATCTACAAAATATATTGAATAGTCCTTGAAATCCATTTTCTTACTTGGACCAATCTTTTAATACATTTCAAACTAGTGGATTAGATGATATTTTCACAATCACTAGATTAGTTTTTTTTTTTTTTGCAAGCTCTTTAATATGAATAAGATAATTTCCATGTGAAGTATCAAGTAAAAAAAATAACCACAAACTTCCAAGTAGCAATACACTGGACCACCTGTAAAGTGTCTCAAATACTAAAGGAACGGAGATCACGTAATGCGGCTGATATTGCTGCAGATCAACCTATGAATGAAAGTAATTGCAGTTAAACCATATAAACAGTGCCAGGTGAGCAGACTATACAGTGGGTGATCGCAACTGATAAAATGATTCATCATTAAAATTATAAAGGATCATTTCAAAAGCCACAATAAAAAACCAATACCTTAAAATTTCTAACAGTTGTGTATACTTGCTCAGCTCCATTTGCAAATATGAAATACTCACAAGCTCGCTCATATGCATGCCAAGGTGGAAGCATACTCAGAAATCTGTCTGCAGGTTGGGCAGGCACAATTTCCCAAAAATTATTTATCTGGAAAACAATTGACACTGTAAATGGCCTCCTCATTAAGTTAACCAAGTGTTGCTTTCAACTGTAACCAAATATTCAATTCAATTAGTAGGCCTAAGGCCCCCTATAAATTCATAATCTGAAGAGCATGCCACAACAAAAGGATGGTCTCCTCACTGCTTTATTTTGTATTATATAAAGGGTTCCACTTTAGCCGTGCAGATTCTTCCGTGCTTGATCATCGACATTATGGTTGTTGCCTCATTCTTCTTTAATATGTTGACAACAACATTCTCAACCAGAATGATTTTTCTTCATAGATCTGAGAATCGCGAAGCTTTTTTTTTCTGCCTCACTCTTCCAAATTCAACGGAGGAGGGGAAAATGTTCCAAATAAAAGAGGGCAGGCAAGAAAGGAAAATTTTGTGTGCATTTGTTTAGCTGTATTTGAGAGAGCTTTGCTCATTGGATACCATGAAAGATTTATACAGAAAGGACAGGACAGCTCATATAGAGCTTGTACAACTTCAAAACTAAATAGCAACATATGCAAAATGATAGTATTGGAACAGTGTAATGGTTCAACTGGATTTAGATCCGGATTGAATATCTAACCATTGATTTCCTTCAAGTGGATTGGTGAAGAAGGTGGACTTTTAAAGAAATGATCTTGATTTTGAATTATGAGAAATGAGTAATCATTGAAGATTAACGAGGATTTCTCTTGAAGACAAGCAAAATAAGATTAAAATACTGAACTCCTTTTGGCTTCCTACATTAAAGTGCCTTCAAACAATTGAGTGTCAACAAATATGGTGGTAACGTGCTTGATGAGGCTAGTTAAACAGTGTAAGGTTATTACAAATGGCAAGCTGAGCAGGTCATGATCCAGGAAAAAGAATAGCTCTATTTTCTGATTTATCATAGATATTTAGTGCACACACAAGATTAGACACTTGAGAATTTAGTTTTTTGTCAGATTAAAAGATATTTTTATTATTAGGAGGAGATATGCAAGAAAAAAAATTGAAGCAGGGAACATCAACAAAAATTTAAATGAATAGAGGAAATAGGCAAAAGGATAGGGAATGACAACAAACCTGGTGCAGCAGATTCTTATGTGTAAGCATCACACCTTTTGGATTTCCAGTGGTTCCACTAGTATAAACAAGTGTAGCAATATCATCAGAGCTTATTGTTTCATATTTGTAGTGCTGCCCTGCAATCATTATCAATAGAAAATTCATAAGATAATCCGGAAAAGGAAAGCGAGGCGTTGTTCTTTTTTTCTTTTTCTTCTTTTCTTTCAACTAGCATAGAAATATTTTATTTCACAGAAGAATTAATATAACCATAGAGCATTATTGATGGAACGTATTCTGATACTTTCAGTTTGTATTTTGTATACATTTGATGGTAACATGCACTGACTGGAAATCCTGTTACATAGCTATATAAATTGAACACAGCACCTTCCACTAAAAGCAGCACATCGGTACAATCACACCACTTGACAAGTGATATAAAAGTTTATCCCTTCCTTGTAACTAAGTAATATGATGAACAATAATGACTGCAACAATTGTCTTAGCCTAGTTGATCCACAAACAAGCGTGCGCAAGCACACACACAAAAGCTGCAGATGTATTGCACACGCATGATTGGCTGAATAGCAATTAAAGCCACTTGGAGCATAAAAATCATCACTAATGTTTCAAATATGACCATGCTACACTAAGCAGCCAATTTAAGTAACAGCAATTGAAAATAATTATTAGTTTTTTGTTCCATCCTAACAAATACATCAACTGCACCAAACTTAGATCCATGGAAAATATATGAAGATTTAACTAATACCAGTGGTGTACCTAACTACTAAGGGTTGCATCCTGATCCAGGCATAAAGAGAAAAACTGTTTCAGAAGAGTTTCTCAAATACTCTGGCATTCTCCCTAGAGCATATAATCCACAACATGGTTACAAAAATTGTAATACCGAGCTTCAAGTTAGTCTCTTAAAGGCTGCTTTATGTATTCAAGCTTTAAAAGCAGCCAACAAGACAAACTCTTCATGTATTATGAAACAGGGATTTAAAATATAAACCCAAAGATCTCATAGAAAGAAGCGTGCTGGTAATTCATGACATAATACATGCATATACTTCCCATATTAATTTGCAAACTGATCAACTTACTAGCATCACCAGAATCAAAGAAAGCCTTTTGGCTCTCTCGCCCCAAATCTATTATCTCCTTGTAATTAAAAATAGGTATCCCCTCCATTACGTTGATAGTAAGGCTTGACTTCTCTCCCCAGAGTAGAATGACAAATCTGGGAGCTGCCTTGGAAAAAAATGTTTCTGCAATTCGATTGAACAATACAGGATTGTCCACTGCAAGTGCAACGCTGTAGTAATAATAATAATAAAAAAATCAGCAATAACACTAGTGCCAATTACAGATTGAAAACAAAAGGAATCCACTTCCTGAAATTCTTCAAAAACAATTGTAATTCCATTATCACAGCAATCCAAATATCATTGATTCAAACACTTTCAACACATATTAGACTAGTGTATCTGTTGGGGTGTTTAGAACTGCCAGACAAAGTCAATCTTGTCTGACCAAACCCAAATCATCAAAATTTTTTCAGGGTATGACGAGTCTGGCTAGCTGTAGAAAAGCACAAGCTGAGTAGCTTGGTGGGGACTAACAAAATAATGCTATGACGACACTATTTTATTCTCAGCTTAGTACTTAACAGTTGTACCTTAAGCCAAGTACTCACCAAAATACAAAATTATTCTTTTCTTTATTCTCTGCACTATTTCTAGCACCACTTTCTCTATTTTTCCTATCAATGTGTCACTTGTTTCTTTATCTTCTACATCCTTCAGTCCCATTCCCATAAGCCCGAGTCTTCCCCCATAAATGCCAACCCTAAAGTCCCTAACTTACATGCTTTATCCCAGAATTAAGGAAATGTCAGGAAAAGTATTAAAATCCTGCATGCATATTTGCTAATCATCTGATTAAAAATAAACTGGGTTATTAACCATCCTCTGTTATTATCCATATGTAAAGATAAAATATAGAAATAATATACATTTAAAGGAAAGTTCTTTTGCAAACCTTTCAGAGTGATTGTATATTTGTAATAGCTCTTCAACAGATGATCTTGATCCCCTCACCACATCAACTGCTCCCATGGCCATCATACCTAGAAAAAATATCGATAAGATATATTGCAAAAGAAAGGTACAGTTACCATGCATCAAATGAAATAAAAAGTCAACAATGATTCTTCCAAGAGGAGCACAAGGACACTGCAAAATGGAACACCTTCTTCCCTTCCATGATTAAACACCCTGAACATCCTTTTTTTTTTTTCCTAACATCTGAAACCTTTTGAGTCTTTGACAACCATTTGGACAGGGGAATGATAGTCAATATGTATTTGAAGGCAGGGAGCATTTAAAATAAAATTTCCCAGTTTCTCTAGGCCCAAAAACATCAGTGATTCCAGGGTTTGTTCAAGGCAAAAAGAAATCTGGAATAGCAGATTAACAAGTTCGATAAAAAAAAATGTTAAAAAAGTTTTAAATCTGTTACATTTTACTGTTTAGGAGCACTATGGCATTCTAAGATTTAAATCAAGAATGGTTAAGCCTTTCGGCAAGGCTCAAAGTGGCTATTGAGATAGTATATAACAAAAGGAGGGTATCCAAAAGTTTTATGTATTCAATAATTGCAAATTACAATAGTCCATTTCCTTGCGAAAGATTTGTAGTGGCAATAAAGAAAAGGGTCAAATTATTTCATTTTGAGTTCTTCACTCAAGCATTATGAACAAGGACAAACACCAACCAAAAACATCCTGCTAGAGGCAACAACCCTCTATGGCTAAACTGAAAGGCTTGCGCATTGTGAAGATGCTAACGCAGAAATGTGTGTATGCTAGATAACATAGATACACACACATAAACCACAAGGGAGAGAAATATAAGATAAAGAAAAAATATATAGACATTAGCAAGTAGGTAAACATATATGAAATTGCAAGGCACCTTGATCTGCAACAAGCCAGCGGTATGAATTATCAGCAAAAAGTGCAAGTTTCTCATCTGGCTTAACTCCAATAACCCTGAGGCCTTCAGAAAAATCCAAAATTTCCTGCTCCAGCTGCAATTTTGAAGAGAAAAGGTAATATTTGATGAGAAAGCAGCTTATTAGAACAAATTAACTTGTTTACCAAGAACTTGCGTTCCATGTTTATGGAAAGAACAAAGATCCTATAATATGGTAAAGACCAATCAGCTTCAATGGGAAGAAACATTCACAATTTATTACAACAAGTGGAATCAACAGTTACTCTTTTCTTCAGATAACATTGATATTGAGCACATAGATCAAGCAGCATACAGAGAAGCATATAAATGCAGTCAAAGAACTAATATGGATCATATAGCTAACATGACAACTATTGCCACCAATTCAAACTTGTTATGAATTAAGTTAATAATCTTATAGCTGCAAGAACTATGATGAAAATTGATTTTTGGCTACATTTAATCACCTGTGCTCTGTGTGTGAACAGAACCTAAGTTAAACTCAGGGCACAAATCGTCTCTTCGCATGCTTCTCGAGGAGATACATAATAATAATAATAAAAAATAAAAAAAAATAACCAAATTTGTGTTGGAAGGTTACCTGTTTATAAGTCATACTTGTAGGTGGATCATGATGCGGATCCACCACTGCAACCTGATCGCCATATTTCTCTGCTGAAGACCTCCAAATGTCAGGAACTGCTCTCCAATCATCAGAGGTCAAGGCACCATTTCTGGAAACTAGTGCACTTTCTAGGTTAGGTGAACACCTTCTTATCTTAATCTCCTCTGTCTGAAGAAGAAATAATAAAAAATAAACCTTAGAGATCCTAGTCATATTTCCTGTATGTATTCATCGAATTTTAAACTTGAAAAATTTCGAGAGCAAACTTTTAATGCTTTTTCATTCAGTCAGTAAACTAGCATGTTCATGTCATGATATCAAGGGAGAGCATTAACGAAGCATGTTTCTCTTTGTTTAATTTCACAACTCACAGGCCCACTTTTCCATTACAGAACTTGCATTGTCCAGCCAAGAGAAAATGCTGCCATGCCCACATGAACAAAAGGTGTAAACCCATGGAAAACATGCAATGTTGTTGTCACAGTAACTAGAAGAAATGGAAATTCATTCACAAGTAGAAGTTTTTCAACAACAAAATAGGTGTCTAATCATTTTAAAAATAAATATCCAAATACTATTCTGCAAACGTTTGGAGATTAAAGAAATGATCCAACAACGAAGCCACCAGACTTGAACTTCCGCCAGGTAACCGCAGAAATCAAAATGATATTAATGAGAAGGTGGTGCTTGTTACACAGTTATGTAATAACATACATTTAATCATGGAATGGCATATGAACACTGAAGCCTCCCAATTCAAGAAAACAGCCAAGAGCCTGGACCACAAAAGTTAATCCACAACTTCAACAAATCCCAACCGTCCAAAAGTCTCAATTACTTTGAATTTCTTGCATGAACAGTTATTACCATGCTATATTAGCCTTCAAAATAAAATAATTGTACGGAAAAGACATTCAGTGACCTCTTTTTTTCATAATTTCTAACCGGCTTGACAGCTTATCCAGTAAGAGAGAAAACATTTACTCAATTTGGTATCAAAAACTTGTCCAAATCAAAATTTGACAAATTGTAAACGTCGACAGACAAATTCAATACCATAATCAAAGATATAAAAGAAAAGTTATTTCCAAACACTCAATCATACCAAAAACACAAAGAACATAACTGATAAAAGACATAAAATTATCAGCTGTTAACAGCTAAAAATAAAAGCTAAAGAATGAACAGGCATGATGACTACAACTAATAATAGCAGAATTTTTAAGCAAAAGAAAAGAGTTTGCATATATCAAACAGTACGTAAAGAACCCAAAAAACATATAAAAATTGCAAGATATGCTTGCATCTCTATCCACACAAGCTAAATTCAAAAGGGTACATATATTACCTTGGTTTCGCAAGAAACTCGAAATCCTCGACGTGCAGAGAACCCATAATTTCGTTGTTTCCGAAGGAACATTTTAGAGTTGTTGAAATGATAGCGAGTGACCAAGAGCTGAAAAGCAGCATGCCTTTTAGTAATATCAGCGGCGCCAGTACCATAATAATCAGAGCTAAAAGTTGAAGAAACAATTGCCATTCGATTTGATGAAAAAGAAGAAGCAGAAAGTAGTGTAGCAGTAGTCATCGGAATCAATGAAGCAAAAACCGTCACTGGACTGACACAGACAAATGTGGGTCTGGTCAGCGTTTTATATTACTGTAAGAACTACAAATTTACGAAGAAAGATAGGAAGATAGCTTCTTCTTTTTATATTCAATCAAGGTGGGATATTTCTGCGCCACCAAGGGAAAAATATATGGGTAGAGTATACAAGATTTGTAGTCCCTATATATTTATCGATAATTAACTTAGGCCCCTTATTTTGAATTTTCTCGATTTTAATTCCAAAAAGTCTTTCTATCATAATTGTCTACGTAACTCGAATCCAAAACAATCCAGGAAGATATATTGTGGTTCAACTGTTCAAGGATCATGCATTTCATATGTATCTGAGTGGTTAAAACTCGTTTGCTTATTTTTCCCATTTCCTACTTTTTTTTTTTTTTTTTTTTTTTTTTAATGGAGACTCAACTGGATAGTTGATGACACGGCACATTATGCTGTACTTTCAAAGAGGGAAAAAAACCTAGTGGTTTAGCTTATATTTTAAATTTATTTTTAAAAAATTATTAGTTTGAATTTTATAAATTTTAGAATAACTAAAGATTTATATAGTCGTTACTTCAAGGTCTATAGAATTAATCTAGATACATGTAAAATAATCCGAACACTCATATTAATAATAATAATTAAAAAAAATGTAGAAAAAATATTATATATTTATTGTAGACATATATTTATTGGATTGTGGACCACACTTTAAACATAAAATGTTTATACTATGGACAACCTTATAGCTTTATGAAAGCATTGTTTTTTTCATGTTTAGTCAAAAATTGTTATTGGATCTGGGCGCGCAGCCAGACCAAAGGAAGTTGGATCAATAAAAAAAAATCAATTAATATTTTTTTAATTTAAATTAATATGTTTTGATAATTTT
The DNA here is from genome assembly GCA_018804465.1 of Populus tomentosa. Taxonomy (NCBI): domain Eukaryota; kingdom Viridiplantae; phylum Streptophyta; class Magnoliopsida; order Malpighiales; family Salicaceae; genus Populus; species Populus tomentosa. The sequence goes on from CM031969.1 coordinate 30,316,766, forward strand.
TTGTATTTATTTTTATGTGATGATATAAAAAATCAATTTTAAAAATAAAAAAAATATTATCTTAATATATTTTTTAAAAACAATATTTTACAAAATATCCATCATGTAATAAGATAATAACCTTTTTTTATTTTCTCTTATTTAATTTTTTTTTTACAAAAATTGATGAGATATTTTTTATATCGCACAAAAATTGAGTGATGATAATATTTTTTTCATTTGAAGTTAAGTTCAATTTTCTTATTAAAATATGTTTGTTTTTACGTTTCAAAAATGCTTTAACAAATTAATTTTTTTTATTTTTTATTTAATTCAAATTAATATTTTTGTATTTTTTTGATGTGATGATATAAAAAAATTAAAAAATATTATCTAAATATATTTTTAAAAATAATCATTACATAATAATATACTAGCTAGCATATTATTCCATGCTCAAGAGTGAGTCAATAACAATTTCCTTTTTAAATGTAAATATGCTTAAGTTAAGTTAAAAACATGGAATATATTTGCATCATCATCATTTTCAAATAAAGTATTGTCTACAGTAGCACTATAAATAAAGCACAGCTAAGTAGCGTGCAGTACACCGGCAACTATTCTTTCCCTTTATTTATTTTTCATTTTAAGATATTTTTTATTTTATTTTTTTTTCTCTTTAAATTTTTTTCATTTGAGGTTGGGTTGAATTTTCTTATTAAAACATGTTTATTTTTGCGTTTCAAAAATGCTTTTAAAAAAAAATCAAAATTTTATATATTTTTTCTTTACTTCAACATGGACATAAACTCATTGTATTGTGAACAACACTGTAGATATAGAGTGATTGCACTATGAATGACCATGTAGCATCACGAGGGGTGCTGTCTTTTCTTTGTTTAGTCAAAAATTGCTCTTGGGTTTGACTGAACAGTCTAACCCATGAAGATTGGGTTTGGCTCCACAACCAGACCCTAGAGGAGATTGGTTTGGCTCAACAACCAGACCCAAGACATTTAAAATATTATCTATATATTTTATATTTGTTTTTACATTTGAAATAAAAATTGTTATCGACTCACTGTGGAGTGCAGGTCAATATGCTAGTGTAATTAATTAATCTCGTATTAGAAACAATTTTTAAATTAAAAAAATCAAGATAACTAGTTTAATTTAATTTTACATGTATTTTGACACAATATAATTCAAACTCAAGTGATCTGGTTTCAAAAATCAAATAAACAGGCATCCAATAATCTCTTGTTTAAGAAATACCGAGATTTAAAAAATTATAATTTAATATAAGTATTAGAGAGGACATTAAACAAAAAAGGATCGAAGTGGAAGGCTGATAAATGGATGACAACTAAAATATAGTTTAGCCAAGAAGAGACAAGAAATCAAAATCAACGCGACCAAAGGGGAAAATGTGTGTGTCTATTATCTTATAGTATAATATAAGATGTGTGCCATAAACAAATTAGCGTTACATGCTGATGATGTGTCTTTAGGGGCCAGATGACGTGGATGTGGAAAGGCCAGGGTCAGATTTCTAGAAATGAGTAAAATAATCAGTTGCTTTACTTGGTCGCGCTGCCACATGCCCGATGATGAAGAACCCCTCACGCCTCACGGTCTTCTACTAGATAAACACGAGATATGATTAGAAGATTCGTCACGGTCTGTTCTTTGTAATAAAAACAAATAATTAATGCCTTGGATTTGTGGCTCACGATACCTGCGTGGGGAAAAATACTATAAAAAATGTTTGAGTTATTCATTTTATTGGTAATTTAAATATTATAATTAAAAAAATATAATAACAATAAAATATATAAAAAAAACATTACTTGAGTCTACCCAGATTATTAAACAAAGACGAAACTAAAAAAACAAATATCAATTAAATCATATCAACCGTATAAACTTTACGATTATAGATATAAAACTGAGATAATTTCATATAAAGAAATATAAAATAAATTATGAAAATTAATTTTTAATGAGTCAAATGAGAATATAATAACTCCACGTAAAAAAACTAAAAGGAAGAAATTTGAAGCTCAATCTTTAGTAAATAAAATATTGAAGGATAAAATTTTAAAAATATATAATTAAAAAAGATTAAAAAAAACTCGATCTGAGCCTTCCTAGATCAAGATGCAAAATCTCTACCTAATCAAGATACAGGGCATCCACATTTAAAAGCAAATTGAATAAAATCATAAAGTTTAATTATCGAACAAGTCAATATTAAATGACAAAAACAAAAACAAAATTAATTTAAAAGAGCAACGGAAAAAAGCATGGGTCAACCCAAGTTAATCCGCAAACTCTGCGACCATGGTCACATTATTGGGATAACCCAATATAAAAAAAAATTACAAAAATTAATTTTTAATAAATCAAATATTAAAGGATTAAATTGAAATAAATAATTTAAAAAAAAGACCCAAAAAACATCAATCCACATTAACATTTGAAATCGATGACTTAGGTCATGAACCCGAGACAAACCCCATAACATGAAAAAAAAATTAAGTCAACTCGGATTAAATCGTAAACTATGCGACCATGAACACATGATCGAGATAACCCTGTAAAAAAACAAAAGTAGAAAGTCCAGTTTAAAATAAATAAATATTTAAGGATGAAATTTAGATGGATTGATTTTAAAAAAAAAAGAACCAAAAAAAAATCAACCCACGTTAACATTTGAAACTGATAATTTTGGTCATAAACCTGAGACTAATCACATAGAACGTGAATCATGAAAAATAGTAAAGAAAAACTTTTAAAAAATGGTAAAAATAAAATAAAAAAGCATTAGCTTTTTTTTTAAAAAAAAAAAAGCTTAATTCTCTACTGATTTATTTTTGAAGGATGAAATCCTGAAAAACAAATACAAAAAAAAAACTTGTTAAGGGAAAAAAGATAGTGATATAAAAAATTAAGATCAAATTTGATAAAAAAAAAACTCATGGAGGATGAAATTAAAAAAAAAAATCTCAAATAAAACAAATAGAAATCAAATGAATATAAACCAAATTTGAAAGATTAAATAATAAAAGGGGGTGAAATTAAAAAACAATTTTAATTTTATATCTTATTAAAAAATAAGAAAATTTATAATTAAAAGAATAAAGATCAAATTTGAGAGATTAAAAAATAAAATGATGTGAAATTAAAAAATATTTGTAATGGATCAAATTTGAAGGAAAAAGAAAATGATGGCGCTGGTTTGGAATTTTGAAAGGGTTGAGAAGAGGAAAGAGAATAAAAAGAAAAAAAAATAAAAAAGGAGAGAAAGAAGAAAGAAAAAAATGATCTTCGACACCAAATTAAAGATGCATCTGGTACACATATTGCCTCATTCCATAGTTGACACCAATACCTTCCAAACATCATCCTAGAAGGCAATATTTGGTGGTTGAACAACCTTGCATAAACGCTGAGAGACCGTCCACACCTCTTTTAAATAATAGTAGGAGTGGAGGTGTCTTTGGCTTGCTTTCAGAATTTTAATTTGCTTTATTTTGGCCAATATTTGATTTTACTGATTCTGGGATTATGATCAAGTTGTTTGGAGATGTTTTTTGGGGCCTAGTTTATCCAGGGAGACTGTTGCCTTAATGGGATTATTGCGAGTTTAAATGTTGCAAGGGTTCAGCACGAAGCCACGACTTCTCTGCTAGTAGGGTCAGTGCTTGTTGGTGGTTGTCTTTACATATAATTTTACCGCTGCTAGAGTGGAGGTTTTGGTGAGTTTATGTTTCTTTTCTTTTTTCTTTTCAAGAGCTTTTATCCACCACTAGTTTGGTTTCGTGGTTCTAAAGCTGGTAGAGGGAGGAGCTGTTTTTTGGCAAAGCTACTGTCTCTGTGTCTGTGTTAGATACGGATTTTTCTTATCTAGAATGCAATCCAGAAGTTGTTCGGTATGTTATTTTACTGTTGTATGTTAGAGAATAATATAAATCATATCTTAGAGTCTTACCTAAAAGCTTAAGTTATTAGGTTGAGATGATTATTTGACATGGTATTAGAACCTTGATGACGAAGTGATCACGAGTTCGAATTTTACCATCCCCATTTATTTAATAAAATTAAATATAAAGTAATGTGACAACCCGCCCAATCCCCAGTGCTAGGCTGGCTGCTTTGGTTTCTTCGTTTTGCAGGGAGGTTTATTTCTTCCTGTTTGGCTCTATGCCCTCTCTCTGTTCTGCCATTGCTGCTGCTAACCCAAGATTTTTTTCCTTATAAGACGTTGCCTAACTTTGTAATCGAGGTTATATGGTTGGATAGTTAAGATGCAGGCTGCTAGTTATTGAGTTTAGTGCTTTAGATGAATCAAAACTTTGTAATCGAGGTCATATGGATGTAAACATTTTAAAGTTGATGTTCAAAAGTCACCCCCTTTGTAGATGACTAATCATCCCTCCCATGATAAAGTAGATAGAGAGGAGAAAACATGCTGTAAACCATTCCTTAAACGATGTTATAGAGCTCACTGTTTTCTTTTGAGGTCAGAAACATACTCTTCTGCGTAACTTTTTTTATTTGTCATAAATATCAGCTAAAACTGAGAGTTGTGAAATAAAACTTGATTAAATCAGCTTCATGTTCTTATACTGCTTACAGAAGCTTAAATTGTCCTCAAATAGTCACACTGGGGAACTGGCACGATCCTCGACCTGCTCAAAAAATCATCAGAAAGAAAAGAAGAAGTTAACAAGGTGAACCTTTCATATGGCAAATTTGCATCGTGCTTTTGCAAATAAGAAATGTAGAACAGACATCAAGTTCATCTTGTTTTTTAAAATATTTTTTATTTTTTAAAAAAATTTATTTTTTACATAGCACATCAAAATAATATGAAAAAAATAAAAATAAAATTGAAGCATAGAAAATAATAAAATAAAAATTAATTTTTGTCCAAATAAACTGATTCTCTTTAGTTTTCTCTGGTTTAAATAACTAAATTACTTTGTAAATAAAGCAATAGCACATGAAAGCAAAATCACAGGACAGTTAATATTTATGTTGGTATTAATGTGTTTGAGAATTGTTCGTGGTCCTCAAACCCATCACTTAAAATCATGCAACTCACTTGGATTGCTGGTGGTCTGCTGAGCAAGTCCATTGAAGTAGCAATTGGCACCCTGGCTCCTGAACTTAGCCCAGTACGAGCTAAATGCATAACTGGCATGCCAAGTTACTGACAGTGGCTCGTAACATTCCTTCCCCGGGGTCAAGGAGTCACAGGTCCCATTTCCTTGATTGCATGCAGAAGTTAATGCCCTTTCCAACTCTGTCAGATTGACCTCTGGTGCTGCTATGCACCATAGTTTGCCTTTATAAGGCACGTTATTTTGTGCTGGAGGTAGGGTTTCATAGTCTGATGATTCTCTCTTCCCTGTCAAATCAATTTGATATATTGATGTCCCATTTGGATGCAACAAGCCCCAGTGCCGCTCTGTCCCAGGGCCGGTCTTTCGGTTCTCATCGTACAATGCAAAGATAAATGTTGGTATGAGTGCACCTGGTCTGGCTGGGGTGCCGGTTGGGTTACTAGCAGTCATCTTTCTAACAAGATTCCGATTGTAAGTAGCTGCATTTTTAATGTTAGCTCCAGCTTCATCAATATCGCCTGCATTGGGCCAGCCGGTTTCAGCTATTGAGAGCCGGACATCGGGATATCCAAGTCTGGTCATGGCAAAAACAAGGGAGTCAAGCATTTGGTCTAGGAGGTTGGTGTATACTAAGCCAGTACCAGGGTCTGTGTATTTGATATTTGATTCAAACAGTGCAAAATTGAGGCTTATGTTGATGGGATTTGCAGACCATGGGAAATAAGGGTAGGCATCAATGAAGAAAAATGACTTGGTACTACTTAAGAAGTTTAGCAGTGGCACCATCACTGACGTTGAGATATCGGACCGGAAAGTCCCATTTGATGGCGGAAATGATGTTTGCAGAACGTCCATGGCCAGTGGAGTACCTACTTTGATGTTACGAATATCCTGAGCTCTGAGAGAGATCTTAATTCTGCGCATTGCAGGCACAAGATGATTCCAAATCTGTTTTCCTGCATCTGAAGAATAGCTGAGAACTTCATTGCCAACGAGAATGGTTCGGATTATGGTGTCAGGGTAGTAGCGGAGGACATTGTCTTCAACCCATTTGTTTGCTGTGGTCTGATTGGCAGCAATGTTGATGATCTCATCATTGCTAACCATAATGGAGACACGGATATTGGTTCTTGCCAAGAGTGTCAGGATTTCAGGGTTGGCATCATAGAGCTTTACGCTGCCAGCTTTCATGGATCTGAGAATTTCTATGGATTGATATGCAGATGGCAAGTTGTTCCCAAAGCGGCCATAGTTAACCCCAATCTTCCTTAAAGTAATCGCATCTGTCAAAGTGAAAGATTGTGAAATTAGTCGGAAAAAAAAAAACTAGAAAACTGAAAGCAACATATTGGTGTAGAAAACTTACCTGAGAGAACAAGAAGAGAGAAGAAAAGGAGAGAAACACCACACATTTGTGTTGTCATTTTGTTTCCTGAAGTGTGTTTTCCCATTACAGAGCTCTTTTGGAACTTCTATAAGAACTCTTGAAGTTCGAACTGAATGGATTGTGCTAGTGCTGGCTATGATTTTAAAGGTTCTGAAGAAGTGTGTAGGTGGATGTTAGTTCAATCCCCATTACAGGAAGTTTTCTTTTCCTCACCAGCAATCTTTGTATGGACCTGGATAAAGAAACTTCAAGATTCTAGTGTCTTCAGTAAGCCAAATAAACAAGGAACAAAAACAGACATGACTGTTGAAGACAGTATCTTTTAATGTAGTGAAAGCAAGTAGGTGCAGGACCTTTTTAGATTCTGTATGTTTTCTCATGTTTTTGTGCCAGTTCAAAGGTGCAAAGGTGAGGGAATTTCCTATTGAGTGAAATGATTTATACAACTCATAGCCCTTGTGTGGGCATGCAGATGATTTCTTTGAAACAACATGCCTTTCGCACGTCTGCTTAAATTATAAGAAATAGACACACAATGGGTGCTTGTGGTGCAAACATGAGTGCGTAGAAATGAAATCTTCCTGGAAATTCTTGCTTCTATTATACAATTTGTAGTTACATGAATTAAAATCCCAGTTCATAAATCTCTCTATTCAAAAAAAGAAAAATAAGAGGATGGAACCGTCTCTTTTATTCTGTTTCAAGTTCAATAAACGTGTTAATCATATATTTTATTATAGTTGTATGATAATTGAGGAAGTTTCATGAAAATCTCTTCCATTTGAATTCTATAAACGTGTTAATCCTATTGTTTTCCCAAGAGCATGGTAAAGAATCAATAAATGACGCAGAACACCTATGCACAAAAAGACAGTCGAGAAAAACAAAAGGTTCTTACAAATAAGGGCAACAAAACCATGCCGGCGGGATTAAACGGGTCACTGTCTATCCCGTGATGTTGAACTAACAGTCATAGCCATCTTTATCTAGTTACCTTTCAAGTTTTCAACATTTTACTGCCCACATTCCCTTCACTATATCTTGCTTTAGATAAGGCTACCATACAATTCTAACATCATGGCTGCCATTACAAAGTTGTCTGTTGTCATGTCAATGATCATGATCATGATCTTTGCTAATGTACTTTCTCTATCTAGTGAACCCACTATAGGAGCTTCTCCAGCTGTTTTGCCATATGCAACTCCTCCAAACATGTCTTCCTTTTTTTCCTCCTCGAGGTGACCAACCGGATCTAACTCCAGCAGCGCCTCCAAGACTGGAGGAATTGGCACCAGTCCCGGGGTGAGTTTGTAGGGAAGAGTTCCTCAAGTCAACACTGTTACAAAATATAAGGTAATCAGGAATAAAGCTTATGTAGTTCAGTAATAGATTAATCACTTAGTTCTTTCAGTCTAATTCTTTTTCTTTAATCAAAATGAATGGTAGCTTGATATGAAAAGCTAAAGTACATGGTAGCTTGATATGGAAAGCTAATCACTTGTAAAAGTGTTATTAGATAGATGTAAAGACTCTTAAATGCTTAAATAAATATCTATGTAGTGAGAGAACACAATAGTATTTTAAAGAGAGAGCAAAGCTCTAAAAATATGTAAGCAAATATATAGAGAATGAAAAGATTATGAACCATTTACTTGAGAGATTTATGAGGTATTTATAGTTCATGAATTTTATCTTTTGTTTGAGTGGAGGGGTTAGAGAGTAATTTTGCTCTAATAGCATTAATAAGAGATAAATATTACTTACATAAATATTAATGAGATGGAAAGTTGGTAGATCATGAGAAATGTTTTATACACCTAATGATGCAGGGAAAGTAGAATCCAAAATGTATTCGTTCAATAAAAAATCTTAAAGGACTTGTGTGGGGTCGTGAAAAAATCAGACTCAGAGTGTTGGGCTCATGCAAGCGTCTTAATCCTATTATGGGCCAAAATAGGCCTAAACGTGTTGCTTGGACTCATTGATGTTGGTCTTAAGCGTGAAGGCTAAGCCCAAAAGGCACGAGGCTAACGCCTAGTGCCTAGCGCTAGGGGCACTAGGATGCACTTCTAGTACCCCAGTTGGGCATATGCCCAGCTAGGTGTTGGGTATTCCTAACAAGATTTTTGTTGGGCATGTGCCTATCACTGGGCCTAGGCGCTGCCTGGCCCCATCTTGTGGGCTCAATCCTAGGGACTAAGCCTATAGGTGGTTGGGCCGTGCATGTTTTATAAGCCCATGTTTTTTAGGCATTCGAGGGTTTTGAACTTGTTAAATTTAGACTTAGGCTTAACAAAAATTTTGTTCTGAAAAATACTGATAAATCTTGATCCATCACCAATAAAGCTCAATGGTCACATCACCATAGTTGGCGCAAAACTTTGTTTCTTAAAAGTATATTCTTATCTAGGATAAAACCAATTTCTCTTGTGTAGAAGCATAAAAGAACTTGTATGCACTCGTTAGTCATTACTTTAGATTATTAATAGAACATATTTCGTGTTGAAAAACCATTGTACATAAGCCATTAATTATCGTGGATTATAATAGTGGATTTACATTTTTTCCCTTAAAAAAAATCACATTGAATTAGCTTACAAAGGTGGAAATGTCTTTTCACGAGATTTATTTGTCATTCTAGAATTGTTAAGGGGCATCTCAGTTATTTTCTAATTTTTTTGCATAGTCAATTTACTTTAATACTCTTGGAAGAAGAAGAAAAAAAACACTAAACTATGGTTAGAGGCATTCTTAGGTTTTCAAGTTTCTTAAACACAATGTAATGACTCTATTGCCATTAACATAAAAAAAACTCTAAGCATGGTTACAGAGACTAATTCGTCATTTCATAATGGTTTTTTTGCAATAATTATTTGGTCATGAGGGTAATGTTGTATTTTGATATATAAAATAAAAATAAAAACCAAAACATTGTTGATACATGTGTAGTTACTTCGCCACCTTCAGGAGGCGTGTATGGCTAACTCTAGTGTTGGAAAAATTCATTTTGCCTTATCATTTGATGTATTTCAGTGCTCTTTTACTGTTTGGGCATCACATGTATGGCAAATCTGCCCAGTTTGATACTAATTTTTTTTTTCTTATTATTTTTATCTCATTTACCTTGATTTGCATGTTGTCCATATATAAACTTATAGCAGCCTTTTAATTTCTTTTCCTTTCAGATTTAGTCCATATTCTTTGAATCACAATTGTTTTATTTGAAAAAATCATTTCAAAGGGGATTTTTTAAAAAACATGTATCATCATTTAATTTTTCATCTCTCAAATTTGATCCATGTTCTTTTAATTATTATTTTTTTTATTTGAGATAATTCATTTTTTATTTGTTTTTTGTGATTTCATCCTTATTTTTTTTAGATTTGATTCTTTTTTTTTTTTTTTATCATTCAAAATTAAATTGGTCAGGATTTGAGCTTCTTGTTGGGGCTCAAGCCTAAGACTTCATGAGTTATGATTTTGGAATATTAACCTAGGTTTAGAGAATTCATCCAGATTTGTTAATTTTTCATGTTATTAAAATAGGGTTCTCTCTCTCTACACACACACACACACACTAACTGAACTTATTAAACCCAATTAACTTAATGACCCGAGTCTTGGATTTCATTTACTTTTTTGGAATCCTAACATCACCTTAACTTTTTCCTTTTTATATCTGGAAAAATTTATCCCCACCAATGGTGTTGCGCAAGCTGCTGATATATATTTACTCGAGTTAATTGTTTTTGTCTTGTTTTAAAATTTTATCACATTCTCATACCCCACATCACGAGTTTTGCATGGTAACCATAGTTGGTCCGAGTCAATCTAGTATGTTGCCATCTCAATATATCTGTTTTAAAAAAAAACAATCATGCAATGTGTCACCATTCAACCAAAAAACTAGTTAAAAAACCTAAACAATGTGGCAAACACAATGTATATTAGTCTTGTTTTACTATGGATTACAATAATGAATGGACACGATTACCCTTAAAAAATCACATAGAACTGTCTTCTAGAGGTATAATAGTCTTTTCACTTAACTAATTTGTCATTATAGATTTGTTAGGGGGCATCTTGGTCTTTTACTTTTTTAGCATAGCATAATTACTTGATTGCCCTTAGAAGCAAAAAACATAAAGTTATGGTCTATGAGCTCATTTGATATTTCACAATCTAAGCCACAGTTCAACTAGTCATTTTTCCTTTAACTTAAGTTTTCAAGAGCTTGGTTTTAAGGGTTAATTAGTTATTTCATAATAATTTTTTCATGATAATGTTTTGGTTTTAAGGCTAATGTTGTATTTTCAGTAGAAAAAAGTTGAACACGTGCTAGTGGGTCGGTTGCTTCGCCGTCTTTAAGCGGCATGTATGATTGATTATTATAGCCAAAAAAATGATTTCACCATATAGTGGGTCCGTTGCTTCATGGGTCCTTTGTTTCTCCATGTACAACATATGCACTTATTTAACATTCAGTGGTAGTTTTTACAGTTGTGATTTGAGAAAAGTTAGTTTTGGAAAATATTGTGGTTAGTTGGATAAAATATATGTTTTATTAAAATTATAGTTGAAATTGTTTTTGAATAAAAAATAGTTCAAAGATGGTTGGTTAAAAATGCTTTTGAAAGTGATGTTGATAATAAAATGACTAAAACAGACATGTGGTAATTTTATGGTTTTGAATTATATTATTATGCATTTGATTATAAATACATCATAAAAACAACAATGCAACATTAAGGTTTTACTTTTATTTTTTCATTAAACTATTTGCAGTCTCATCACACACACAATCCATTTGAGAAGGCCTCTGGTATCCACGGCTTTCTGAACGTGGAATGACATCAACTAAAAAATCATCTAGAACAAAATTGGGATGATGATTAAATTCTATAAAAGCCATATCCTCTTACGACTCTCTTCTAATGTAGTCATGTGGTGTCATTACAATATGAACTTGTATTTTATATGAATAAACAAGCATGTTTTGCAAGATTCTTCATGTTTTTTTTTCAACACTCCAAAAATATATTCTTTTGCATTGTGTAGTGATGAGTGTGAAAGATTAAATACTTCTTTCCAACTTCTTAGTTGTCCTTTACAGAAAAAATTTTACAAATAATCTCTCACCTTTATATGAACTTTAATATCCTTACTTATTTAGATATCCAACACTAACTAAATAATATTTACTTGCAATAACAAGTTATTAATTTTTAATTAATTTCATAAATAAAAATTAACCATAATAATAGTTAAGATAACATTTAATTTCTCTAATGTAACTACCCTTTGGTGGTTTGAGAAATTTTATATTGGAATTGTCAATAACATCTAAAAAAAATACATATATAATGTGTACTACCTTTTTTTCTTGCCCAAACAAATATGAATCACATATCAAAGATACTTGCCACCATTATGTTATGTGTCATAACACTTTTTCTATCGATAAATAAAATTTGATTTTCTTGAAATATATAAGCATACACATGTATGTCATCAATTGTACCAACACAATTCTACATTAAAAACAATAAAAATCAAATTGTAAATAATTACCAACATTTTGAAAACAATTTATATTAGGCATTAATGATTAAGAATGACATTTGTGTTATATTGAAATAATGCATATATCTTGGATTTATCATAATTTCCTCTGAAGTGTTTCTAAATTTAGGGTCTTCTGGTTTTATAACATCTACTATGAATAAAACTTCGTCTTTAAAACTTTATTAGAATATCTACTAATAGGCTTACCTAAAATCTGAGATATTTGCTTAACTTTCTTATTTAAAGCACCAAATGTTATTATATAAAAGAACATGACCACCTTTTCAATAACACTTATCATTTTTGAAGGTTTTAACTTATATTGTGCTTCTAAATCATAATGCATGCTCATCAATGTTATTGTATTAATCCTAAACATGTGGACATGTCAACCATATCATGTATGTGTTATATAAAACCATACATGATCTCTCATGCATATAATTAACATAATATATATTTATAGCTCCGACTGTGCATTAAAGTAGTTTTTTAGGATTAAATTGTCACCTCCAAAATAATTTACCATCCTCATCATTATCATTGTCGTTGTTGTTGTCATCTCCATCATAACCAAGATCGTTAGAGCCACTATTATCATCACCACTACTATAATTAATGTGATTAACAACACAATTCATTAAATCTTTATAGTCATCATTAAACTCTTATTTGAATATAGCATCAAACCATGTAGCTTACATATCTACATGAATAAATGAATTAACAAGTATTAATGTATTACCATATTCTAAATAAAATACCATAACAATAACCACACATATATGAAAAAGTATTAAACAATTAGTTACAAAAAAAGTCTAACTTGTGTTTTTTTATATAAGCTTTTAAATATAAATATTTCTAATATTTGTAGTAGTTTACCAAGACTTTACAATTTTGAATGTCATACTAAATTATCCCTACCTTACATGAGATAGATAAAAAGATAAATATTAAGATTTGGATAATAAAATGTTAGGTGTAAAGTTGAGTTAATAATTATATACAAATAAAGACAATATTGTTTCTCACAGTATTATGTCCCTTAACCAAGTACATATCTATTGTTGAAATAATTCCATCTGATCAAGAACAATTGATTTATAAATATCACTTTCTTTCTTTTTAGTTTTTAAAGTTCTCATTTCTCTTTGTACAAAGATTGTGAACCATTTATAGCTGTTATTTTTGTTGTTTCCATGTAGGCTTTTTTAGCATGGCTTCTCTTCAACTATTTTTCATATAGATCCCTCTATGTTTATCACTGTCATTCCCTCCATATGAATTCATGATACATATATCCTTTTATTTTTTGTACACATGGGATAACTAGTGTAATCATATCAACTTCTATATTTTTTTTTGTTATGCAGCTCTTGTTATATTCATACACTAACATATATTTTTATAGCAGTTATGAATATTTTTGTGTGAGTATATATGTATTCACAATTTAAGTAATGAATGTTAGGTTTATTTACCAACTAATATGGAGGGATAAGAACAACAACTCATAAACCTATCATTAGAAGCATAAAACCAATCTTCCTACTTATATTTGCTTTAAAAATATGTTAAGAGAAATCGCATGCATTTTATTTTTTTCATAACTTTACATGCATTATTGGTTGAATCAAAACTCAAAAGCATTATAGAATAAAAAAGTTGTTCCAAGCTAAAGTTATATTTTAGGAGTACCATATTTATTTTCATCATCAACTAATATGATAAATACCCAAAGCCTAAGTGAGTTAGCACTTATTGAAGAGGGTAATTTGTAGTACTTGTAATATATTGTGCTAATATGCACGAGCAAATTTCATCAACATTCAATAAGATCAAAAGGTAGAAACCAACATAATCTTTTAAAAAACTAGAAACACTTATTCATATCAATTTCGAAACAAATAAAAACTTCCTCACGTAAATATTATAAGAAGTTACATAGATGACATATAATTCATAATAAAGTAACATTTCTTACCTTGCATAGATGACTTTAATGAGATTGAGATTAAATTTGAAAAACATGTTAAATATGCAACTAAACCAAATTATCCTTTATAACATATGGAAAACACATTAAGGCTTTTAGAAAGTGACCTTCCTGCTATAAGTTCATATAATAATTCCTAAAACTAAATCAACATAAGATCTAAAGGCAATTACCAACATTGGACATAATTTAAATGACCAGTTATAGAAATATAGAGAAACATAAAAAATAATTGATGTTGTACAATCATTCTCAACCATACTAATCTTTAAGTTGTTACCTCTTCCACCACAAACAATGGCAACCACATGAGAGACAAACAATAGAGGCTACCACCTCCTCAACACATCCACCATATCAAGCTACAAACACAAGTAAATGTTAATAAAAAAAAAACAAAACATATTAAATAAAATACCAAATTTATCATTGCTATATTGTTTTTTTACAAATGTAACACCATGAAAAAAGAAGACAAAACATACCTCTCTATCTAAGGTTTTTTACTTCGTTTAAACATTCTTTTTTGCCTTTTAAGATTTTTATCAAGGTCTCCCATTAATGCCCACATCTTTCTCTTGCTTCTTAAATAAAAGTACTAGGTTACAAAAGAATAGAAGTCATCTTTGACAGTAATTCCATCAATGGAACGAAGCACTGCCATTACCTTGTTAATACTACACCTCTTCTTATACCTATTAATAGAGGTGAAGTTACTCTTGGCAGATACACCATTAACTAATCAATCCCAACGTGAAAGAAATTGAGCTTTAATTCCAAAACATTTGTTTTTTTTTCCACCTTGAACTTCATAATGCTCCTTCCGAGCCATTAATATATGTAGTATTGTTGCTTAACATATTGACTCCAATAACTATGTTACAAATATCATCGTTAAAATTAGAAATGTTATCCTCCTTTAAATCACCACTTTTTTCCTCCAAATTAAGCTCATCATCATCATTGGCAATTTGAATGTCATCATCCCCACCGTTATCATTAAATAACACTTCTAAAAAAAAGCCTATCACATTGTCTAGTAGCTATTATATTGCTAAATCTTTTGTCAAATTTAAAACACAAAGATCGTTTGATACCAGCATACCTAAACTTTCTTACTTCTCTAATTTCCTACATAAAACAAATTGAATGTGATTGGTGAAACTTAATAAATTTATCAACTACTAAAATAAGACAAATAAAAGTGAAAGGATAAGATTTATGATAAATAACCTAGATTTTTACTTTTTCACCACTCATCATTAGAAGAAATAGTTCCTAATTCATTACTCTAACCAACATGAATTTAGAAATCAGCTTCTTTCATATCCTTTTTCTTTTTACAGCCATACTATTTATTCTTTATTTGTGCCTTAGTGAATGCATGACCAATCTATTTTTTAAAGATTGTCAACAAAAATTTTCAACCAACTTTATCAAAATGAGTATTTGGTCTCATTCCCTTATCGATAACTTCGATGCAAATATCATAGAAAGTATGCACCATTTTCTTAGTCCAAATAGTTTTATCTAGACTTTTAAAACCTTTCATTGCTTTGTTTGATAACCTATTTCAAAACAAACAATCAAGGACATGATGTTAAAAGAGTAACTAAAGCATTAACTAAATGAGTAAACATGTGCGACAATATGCAAATTATGAAATTTTCATGTGTAACTTAATAAAAACAAACAGAGAAAAAAGATATAAGAATAGAGAAAAAATAATAACAACTATTGCTACTATAAAACTCCTCCATTCTCTCCTTATTATGGTTGACTACCTATTTATACTAACCCAATATCCCTTAAATTACCATAATGTCATTTTTATTTATTTTGGGTGTTTTTCGTTTAATCGAGTGTCCTATTTTGATCAACCTTTAAAATTAATCGTACTAAAAAAACTTTAACACATGAAATTTCATTTCATTTCCTTTTCCTTTTTATATTTTTTATAAACACCATAAATTAAATTTTTAACCAGGGGTTTACATTTTTATTCACAAGAGGCTATAGTTTTGTAATTTTTATTTATTAACTCATACTTTTTATATTGAAGTTTCATTGTATGCTAGTGATTGAGACTTTTGAAACTCCATCTTTTGCTTGAATGTGATTAGCTGTTTCAAAATTGAAAAGCTAATGATATCAATGTGGTTACGTTGATATCAACAATACTTTGAAAAGAGAAATATTAAAGATGACTTGATTGGACACTCCGGGTATTGAAGCTAATGATACCGATGAAGTTACACTAGTGTCAACATAAACTAAAACTTGATTAGCCATCTCGGGTAATGAGGATTAATGATGTCAATATGATTACATTGGCATCTACATTCACTTGACTTTGATTAGTTGTCTGAGGTAGTGGAAGCTAATGATACCTAGATGAATGGTATCGACAAACTTCTGATTAGTCATATATGTGGTGATGACTAATGATATTGATATTGGAATCGATTATGAAATTCAACTTTGATCTTGTTTTAATTAGTTGAGATATTATTTATTTATTTATTAGTTTATTTTAGGGCATGCGATATTTAAGGGTTTATCTAGATTAGATTTTATTTTATTATTTTAGTTACTTTGGGCTTTTAATGTGTTAAGGTCTATTTATCAAGTTTGAGTTCATTAAATCAAATTAGGGTTAACTTTCTATTATATAAACCAATTGTTAACATTTTTTCTTAGCTTATGAAATTTTCTCTAAAATTGTCGTATATTGTGTGATTTGTTTCTCTTTATATGGTTGAGTGGTTCTCACATTAATTTTTTTAATGAACTTGCAAACTCTTTCAATAATTGATCAACTTTATTGTGATTTATACTTCTTTTTCATATTTTATTATAGGCATATGGTGGAGGTAATCAATTGTATACATATTTTGTTTTCAAATGCAATGTTTTTGTTAAGCAAGTTCCAAATTTTTTTTCAAACCTCAAATTAACAATCTAAGAGATAATTTTACATCACTCTACTATTAGTTGATGTAGGAATGGTATGTTAAAGAAATAGCTCAAAAAACTTAAAATATGAAGTAAATTAATTAATTAGAAATACCCCAAGTTTCAATTTAGTATAATTATAACTATAAGTCAAGGATTTGTGAACATAAAAAAAAAATAGATTACCAGCTTGGCAATATACTTTCTCCGTTGTTTCTAAGCAATTTTACTGTGCCATAAAAAAACAATATGGAGCTGTTTTTATTTCTGATATCACAAAGAATGAGAGTTAATAAGAAAAAAACACAAAACAACGAGTTTACATGTAAATTTAAGAAAAACCCAAATATGTAATAAATTATTGTTGTTGATTTTAAAGAGATTGATGAACAGGTGACGAATCTTTGTTTTTTATTTTGAAAAGACAGAAGAAGAAGAAGGAAAAAAAAAAGAGAAGACTTTGATTTCAGTATTGAGGCAAGAACAAAACATGATTCATTCAACAACATCCAAGTCTATTAATAATTACATTCTAAATCCAAGAACTGTCATTATGATTACATATAGATTGACTAATTCGATATGAACGGGCCTACTCTAGCATTTCCCAAACTACCAAGCCAAGCATTTCCCTCCAAAATCCTTGAAGCTTTAAACAGAAAAGAAGCACAAGCAAACAGAGCAAAGGAACTCATACAGAAAAGAAGCAAAAGCAAACAGAGCAAAGGAACTCAAAGATCACGCAGAGAAATGAAGGGATGAAGATTCCATATACCATTTCACTTCAGTTACTTACAATCTCATTCAAAATCCATAAAAACCACTTTTCAACAACAGCAGCAGCAACCAACACTAACCTAACTACCTTGTTCAACAAATACTTCGACAGGACCGATGTCTACTCCTGGAACTCACTTATTGCCGAGTTGGCTCGCGGAGGTGACTCGTGCGAGTCTCTCCGTGCTTTCTCTTGGATGCGAAAGCTCGATATAAAACCAAACCGCTCAACTTTCCCTTGCGCAATCAAATCATGTTCGGCTTTGTTTGATCTTAACTCCGGAAAACAAGCCCACCAACAAGCTCTTGTTTTTGGGTTTGAATCTGACCTTTTTGTATCATCAGCTTTGATTGATATGTACTCAAAATGCGGGAAGTTAAGTAATGCAAGAATACTGTTCGATGAAATTCCTCGGAGAAATATTGTTACTTGGACTTCTTTAATCACCGGGTATGTTCAAAATGATGATGCCCATGAAGCGTTAATGGTTTTTAAGGAGTTTTTGTTTGAAAAGAGTGAAGGAAATGGTGAAGAGGTTGGAACTTCTGTTGATTCTGTTGCTATGATTTCTGTTTTATCGGCTTGTTCTCGTGTTTCTAATAAAGCAGTCAGTGAGGGAGTTCATGGGGTTGCTATAAAGGTCGGGTTAGATAAAGTGATGGGAGTTGAGAATACTTTGTTGGATGCGTATGCAAAGTGTGGTGAAGTGAGTTTGTCTAGAAAGGTGTTCGATGACATGGCTGAGAAGGATGTTGTTTCTTGGAATTCTATGATTGCTGTGTATGCCCAAAATGGGTTATCGACGGATGCTTTTGAAGTTTTTCATGGGATGTTAAAGGCTGGTGGTCGTAAATACAATGAGGTGACTTTGTCCACTTTGTTGCTAGCTTGTGCAAATGAGGGCGCTCTGCGTGTGGGGATGTGTTTACATGATCAGGTACTTGGTTTTCTTTTCCTACTAGAATAGTTCGTTCCATGTATCAGGTCTTTGCTGTGAGACTAACGTTAGCCAACTTGGTGTATTATAGTTGAGGTAAATGCCTGGTAATGTCAACATTTCTGCATCGAATTATAGTTATCCCATCTGCTTATGATATGTCTGACTGTCTTGAATGATGCTTTGTTTGGTTCAAATGCATAATTTATCATTTATCTATCCTTTGTAACAGGTTATAAAGATGGGTTATGTGAATAATGTGATTATGGCCACCTCAATTATAGATATGTATTGCAAATGTGGGCAAGCTGAAATGGCAAGAAATGCATTTGATGGCATGAAGGAGAAGAATGTGAGGTCATGGACTGCTATGATTGCTGGTTATGGAATGCATGGTTTTGCAAGAGAAGCTTTGGATGTTTTTTATCAGATGATATGGGCTGGGGTCAAACCAAATTATATAACTTTTATTTCAGTTCTGGCTGCTTGTAGCCATGCTGGTTTTTTAGATGAGGGCTGGCGTTGGTTTAATGCCATGAGACATGAATATAATGTAGAACCAGGGGTTGAGCACTATGGTTGCATGGTTGATCTTCTTGGGCGTGCTGGTTATATCAAAGAGGCGTACAACTTGATAAAGAGTATGAAGGTGAGGCGTGATTTTGTACTATGGGGCTCTCTTCTTGCAGCTTGTAGAATTCACAAGGACGTGGAGCTTGCAGAGATTTCTGCGAGGGAACTGTTTAAACTAGACCCAAGTAATTGTGGGTATTATGTCTTACTTGCAAACATATATGCAGATGCTGGAAGATGGAAAGATGTTGAAAGGATGAGAATACTTGTGAAAGATCGTGGTCTAGTTAAACCACCGGGATACAGTTTGGTTGAACTCAAAGGTAGGGTGCATGTATTCTTGGTTGGAGATAAAGAGCATCCTCAACATGAGAAGATCTACAAGTATTTGGAGGAACTCTCTGTGAAGCTGCAAGAAGCTGGCTATGTTCCTAATATGGCATCGGTTCTTCATGATGTTGATGAAGAGGAGAAAGAAATGATAGTGCGAGTTCATAGTGAGAAATTGGCTGTCGCTTTTGGAGTCATGAACTCAGTTCCTGGTTCAACTATTCATGTTATTAAGAATCTTCGGGTTTGTGGTGACTGCCATACTGTTATTAAGCTGATTTCCAAGATTGTTAATAGAGAAATTATAGTGAGAGACGCAAAGAGATTTCATCACTTCAAGGATGGTTTGTGTTCATGTGGAGATTATTGGTAACAGATCTATACATGAGACGAACAAGGCTGTGGCACTGCTAAGGGAAAGCTAACCGTTGTTTTTGACCTGAACAATGAGGTTATTGCTATCAGGAGATTTTCCTCCATAATAGCTGAAAGGATGTTTTATTTATATAGATACAGTCTAGGACCTTGAGGCACAGAATTTATTTAAAAAATTTATTGCCATTAGGTGATTGTAGTTACCATGGTGCTGCAACTTCTCTGATGAAATAGTATTCCCAAACAACAGTCTTTGATAATTCGACTCTGTAAGTCAGATATGCAATAACCTCTAATTATTCAATCAAAAGGCACTCAAGCATCCAAGCAGGTAGCTGATTCCTAACTACGAATCTGAGAGCAGTTCCAAGAAGAAAGAAAAATGGTTCCAGGTGGGTGAGGCCAAATGTATTTCATTTATGTGATTATTGCTGGAAGGATGTTTTATTTATAGAGATACAGTCTAGGACCTTGAGGCACAGAATCACGAAACAAGAAAGCAGTCTGTTACAGCACAAAGATTACCCTTTGAACAAGAACATATTATGAATTACATAAGAGCATGACAAGTAATTGGGAAAATTTTGCTCCTTTAAGCTCTACAAGATGTGTAATTATAGCATTTGCTTAAGCAGGGAAATGAGTCAAATGACAATTCATGTACAACCTCCTCCAAAAAACTTACCCGAGAGTAGTCCTCTTCTCTGTAATGAGTTGCGCTTCTCTCCGTCTTTTGAACAGCTGATGCAGCCCTGGAGGGACCTGTTCTCAGCCTTCAAATGTTCTAGCTGTAGCCGGAGCTTATCAATTACCAGTTTCTTTTCAATGTGTCTCCTAGCTAACTCGGCCTGCTGCCGCAGATTTTCCTCCATAAGGTTTGTGATTTGAAACTTGAGTTCACACCATGTATTGTCCCACGCGTAACCACTACCCTCTGAGAAGTCTCTTGCAGCAGCCTGAACTTCGCCATAATCACTCGTATTCGTACTGATACTTTCTACTCGGAAAAAATCTCTGCCTTTCTTATCCACTTGATTTTCTCCAATTTCACGTGTCGCTTTTAATTTCATCTTGCATTCTTCAGTCAACATCAGGTCATCCACTAGTTTGTCCAGGTATTCAACGTCGAAGTTAGTGCTGTCACATTTGATCTCAGGATCTTCAACAACATATTGAGGAAGGGAATCTAAAATCTCCAAGTTAGAATTATCAGAGCTTTCTATCGGTGTATCCTTGTTACTGTCAATCGTGGAATTCAAAGGTGCAGGCCCTGAATCTTTGACAAGGAATTTAGACCTCAACCTGTCACATGTTTCAGCTAAATAGCGATAAGATCTGTTGAACTCTTCTAGCATTTGAACAAGCTCCAGCCTTCTTTTGCAATGACTGACAACTCTATCTAAAGAATCGCCATCTTCTTCCAAAAGGGTCATCATGGCTTTCATTCTCTCGTTCATGCCTGCAATAACGAGAAAAGCATACCAATAGGCTCAGAAAACCTTTCCATAGCAGGAAACGTCTTCTTCTTCTTCTTCATTTTTTTAATGGAAAGTAAATAGCAGTGAATGTCAAGAAGTAACATTTTTGCTGTGCATTTGTGTAACCAAAGCAAGAACATTGATTGAGTGGTTCTAGTTACAACTCCAAACAACATGGCCAGGAAATGTTACAGAGTATTTGAAGCATTCATTTGAGCATTAAAAAAAAAATGTGGCATGAACCATCATTATATATTTGCATATACGCTTTCAGGTTTCCTGGGTTAATATCTATAGTTTTGAACTTGTCAGGTGCCACTCGTTCCCTACTTGTGGTTTCTAAACAAAGTTTAGAACAAGAAATGAATTTAAAGATAGCATAACTGGTGAAAATTAAGCCAAGTGAGGGCAAACCTGATAGAGTTCTCTGAAGCCATTGAGAATGTCGGGGGCTGTCACGATCACCTGGAGCCAGAGAACACGAAGAAGCGTCGATGATTTCCATTGGACAGATGAGTTCTCAAGCTACTCTCTCTCTGGGCTTTAAGAACAGGCAAAAAAACAAAGGATGGACGTTAAGAATCTTGAAAAATACATAATGTTGCCTTGTATGTAAATTTATTCTCACTTGCGAAACGCATCTTCTTTGCACCCGATATAAATCCATCTTTAATAAGGTAATAATAATATTCCAATAATGCGGGCTTGATTTGCTCCTCTCTTCATGCCCTAGTTTTGAAAAAGTACTTTAATTTCAACGTTTGAAACTTAGCACTGGTAGGCTTGTTGGTGTTCTCCTCTGGGTAGGCATCCATGTACAAGTCCTCGTTCAATATATAGTTTATGCTGGCCGACCCTCATGGTATTCTGCCACATGAACAATTGTTAATGATTAATGGGATTCCTTGATTGGGATCCTAATTCATATGATTTATTTTTATATATATTTATGTTGTCTTGTATCATGTTAATTGCCTTGATGAAAACATGATTCGTTAATAGTCCATGGACATTTAGTTTTTGTTCTTGAAAATTAAGGAAATACTATAAGAAAACAATATTTGTGGATTCTAACATGGAAAGTCCTAATAGAAGTAAAGTGGCAAGTGGTGTAAGAAGTTTAAAGAGATAAAATATTAAAATGTTTGATAGAAATCGAAAAATTATAGATAATAATGAAATTTAACATAAAATTAAAATGAGATTTTAAATAAATAATATATTTTCTTAAATGTTTGTTTGAAAATATGATTGTGATTGCTTTTCAAAATGCTTTTTACTTAGAAATGCTTTAAAATAATATTTTTTTAATTATTTTTTATATCAGTATATCAAGATAATTTAAAAACATTAAAAAAATATTAATTTGAAGTAAAGAAAAAATAAAAAAAATTAATTTTTTAAAATATACAATGTGATCTTTGACGGGTTCTTCCCATTAGCCATGGCTTGGTCTAATCCTTAAAAAATAAAATAAACAATTATCGAGTTGAAATTGGAACTGGAGATGGGAATAGTCTCGGCTGCTGACGAAGCGTCGCTTTATTGCAAAATGGGGAAACGAGGGAGAGGCTTTTTCATTCAGGGAGGAGGTGTAACTTTTGTGAGAAAGACCCAAAACCAAGGGTCATTGCTTCATTGATTGGTTGTTTCCCAGGATCTATTTCTCTATAATCAAGCCATTTTACAATGTTTTGGTGTATGCTTGATACTGTTGTAGTTTTTATGATTATAATATAAAAAATTAAATTTAAAAGAATCATACATTATAGTTTTTTTCTAATTAAAATTTTATTTTTTTAGTAAAACTTATATAAAATCTAAATATGTATTAATTAATTAAACACTTTTAAAATTATAATCAAGACGTTTCAACCCTACAATATTTCAAACTCATCTTCTACACACACACATATATATAATGATTTACTAGGTATCAAATTTTAAAAGAGAAAAATACACAGAACTAAAAAATCATTTATCCTTTCATTTTACTCCTATCCCTGCTCCTAACATTTTCTTTACTCCTATTTTTTACGAGATTAGACGTTCACCTTCTTGAAAAAACTTCCTTGTCCTAAACTTCTACCCAATATGAGTAAATTGGATGAATATTTATCCTTTCATTTTACTCAAAAACCAATGATAATATTGATGAGTATTTTATATGCTTTGTGAAAAAGCCTTAAACCATGTATAAAAACATCTAATAATAGAGTTGTAACCCTTTAACATGTGAGTCTAGCGAGCTATCACATCTTATATACTTGGGTTCGGCAACATACTAAGTCTAAATAAACATAAGTTTAACGAGCTACTAGACCCAACATACTTGAACTCATCCATGTGTTAAGCCAACATTATTGGTTTTAGCCACGAGATGAGCCCAAGTAAGCATTAGTTTGGCAAGCTGCCAGACCCACCATACTTGGGTTTGCCCACGCGTTGAGCTCAAGTAAACGTGGGTTTAGCAAGCTGGCAGATCCAACATGCTTGGATTCAGTCATATGCTGAATCTAAACGAACATAGGTCTGGTGAGCTGCCAAACCCACCTCCATTAGGCTTGGCTACGTGTCAAGTCCAATTGGTTTGAAAGTTGTTAAAGACCCATGTTAAAGTTATAAGGTTTTGTTTATTCATTCTTAAGACTTATAACATAAACTATTCATGTCGGGAGTAACTGTTTCCCTACATCTATATGTGTATAAAAGATCTCCCAAAGACATATTATATTCCCATCTCATTAATGATGTATAAGAGATATTCGTCCCTCATTAATGATATGTAGGAGATTTTTATCCCTCGTTAATACCATCAAGAGAAATGTGTAACATCCCCCGTTTTGGGATAAAGATAACAATCTCATGTCAACCAAAAAATAGAGTATTAATTTAATCCAACCTTGATTTCTCAATTTCTCATCTTCTTAACCAATGACACAAACCCATCTTTTTTACCTCAGTAGATGGAAAGGGAGTAACTTTCCCACATGAGGATGTCCTAGTCATCTCCATAATCCTTTCCAACCATCAAGTCAATTAATTGTTGGTGGATGATGGCAGTGCAGTCAACATCCTTTCTTATAAAGTGATGGCACAAATGGGGATATCCCTTTTAAGACTAACCCCAATAAAGACTCCTCTTGTTGGGATAAAAGACTCGAGTGTACTAGTGAAGGGTGCCCTAAAAATCCCAGTTATTGTTGACACTCCCCCTAAGTGTGTCTCCCTCTAGCAAACCTTCATGGTCATTTATATGGCCTTGACCTCTAACGTTATTTTAAATAGACCTTTTTTTATATCAGATCAATGTTGTTGTCATCACCAGATACTTAGTGCTAAAATTCTCAACTTAAAAGGAAGTGCCTATAGTTCAAGGGAATTAGATAACCTTAAAGTTATGTGCATTTACTTGTCTGAAGGGTGAAAATGCTTTAACACTAGACCAGCAAGGTTCCTTGAAAAAAAGAGTAGAGGTTAGAACCAAAGTTGTTGAAAAATTGAGGGATGTCCCTCAAAGAGAAAATAAACAAGCAGAATGAAAGTAGGTTCCACCCTGACACCAATACAATAACAATCACTAATAGAGCTCCTCCATATCCAAAGATCTAATTTTACAATGCACACCCTTGATATGTTAGAAATCAGTCCTGAAATTCCCACTCATCAGTTAAATATAAACCCAATTGTTCACCTGGTCCACTAGAAGAAAAGGAATTTTAGGGGTGAAAGATATAAAAAAAAAATAACAAATAAGGTGGATAAGCTTTTGACTACTGGTTTTATTATGGAAATGATGTACCCTTCTTAGCTAGCAAATATGATAATGGTCAAGAAAAAAATATGCAAGTGGAGAATGTGTGTAGGCTTCACTAACCTATCCAAATGATAGTTTTCCTTTCCCAAAGATTGACATATTGGTGGACTCTATAGTTGAATTTGAGTACTTAAGCTCATTGAATGCCAATTCTGAATATCATCAAATCCTCATATATCTAGATGGTGAGGAAAAAACAACTTTCATAACTAGAGAGGGAACATTTTGTTACAAAGTTTTACATACATGTGAATATAGGTCTGGCAAACTGTCAGACTCACCTCCTCTAGGCTTAGCTACGTGCCAAGCCTAATTAGTCGGAGGGTAGTTATAGACCCATACTAAGATTATAAAGTTTCTTTTATTCATTCTTAAGACTTCTAACACGAACTATTCATATAAGAAATAATTGTCTCTCCACATCTATAGGTGTATAAAAGGTCTTTTAAATGCTTACCACATTTTCATCTAATTAACGATGGGTAAAAGATATTCATCTTTCATTGATGATATTTAAGAGATATTTGTTCCTTATTAATAATATGTAAGATATTTTTATCCTCATTAATGTCATTAAGAGAAAATGACTCTCTAGCCCCTCTACTGCATAAAAACAATCAAATTCAGAGGTTATAAATACCCTTCGAACCATATAGGTAAAAGGGTTCACAATTTCTTTTCTCCAAGCATTCATACTTTATTTTCTAAAGCATTTATCATACCAAAACAAGAATAAACAGTTTTGTTCTTAGAACTTAAAGTTTTTCTTTTATTTATAATAATATCTTGTTTAATATCATTAAACTTATTATCGGAGGGTCCTTAAGGGTGTGTTTGGAAAAATGGTGGCTTTTGTGATCGCGGTTAGTAAAAAATACTTTTTTAAAAATCACTTTTTCTTATGGTTCTTTTAATTAAATATGTGTTTGGTTACAATTATGGTTAAAATTAAAGTTGTCTAAAAAATAATTTATATGTGTTTGGTTAAGATGCTTTTGTAAGTGCTTCTGGTAATAAAATTACCAAAAAGGACATGTGTGAATTTTGTGAAGTTGTGAGTAGAATTTGTGAGGAATTTTTTTTAATACATAAAAAAATACAAATGTTACATTATTGTTGTCCTCCATTCATCCCATTAAACTATCTGTTATTCCATCACGAATATAATTCATTCGAGAAGGCCTCTGGTTCCCTTGACTTTATGAACGTGATACAATATCGATTAAAAAATCATCAGGAATAAAATTAGAATTGCGATCATTTTTTATAAATGCAACACCTTTTTGTTACTTCCTCCTAATATAATTATACAATACTATTGATGCCACTACAATCTGAACCTATGATTTGTATGGATATGTTGGCATGTTGTTTCCACACCCCAAATGCATGTTCAATGACATTGCGTGATGAATATGCAAGATTGAATCGCTCTTCCCGACTTGTTGGTTGCCCTTGATGTCGAAAATATTAGAAGTAATACCTCTCACCTTTATATGGACCAAGATATCTATACTCATTTGGGTACCCAGCATCAACCAAATAATATTTTCTTGAAATAACAAGTAAGAAAATTATATTAAATTTAATAAAAAATATATAGAATAAACATATTTAAAATTTAAATAGCAATTAATTATTGTCATTTATTTACCTTCAGGAGGTTTCAGAAATTTTATACTTGGATTGTCAATAGCCTCCAAAAAAATACGAGTATCATGAGCGCTATTTTTCCATCCTGCCCAAACAAACGTGAATTGCATATCAAAACTACATGCAACCATTACATTCTGTGTTGGCACACTTTTTCTACGGATAAATGGTACTTGATTTTCTTAAGAAACAGAAACACGCACATGTGTGCCGTCTATCGCACCAATGTAATTCTACAAAATAAAACAATAACCAACATTTCATAAATAATGACTAACTGGATATGATAATAATGTTTATATTTGTAATTGCTATAAACATTATTTGTCTGACCTTAAAATGAGACATAAATCTAGGATCATCATAATTTCTCGTGGAGTGTTTAAAAATTCAGAGTCCTCTAGTTTAATTATATCTACTATAAGCAAACAAGTTGTCTTCAACACTTCATTAAAATAACGAATCACGATTTCACCGAAATGTTGAAATCTTTCTTGGACTTGCCTATTTATTGCACCTAATGTAATGGTGTGCAAAAACATTGACACCTTGTCAATAACACTCATCCGTTTTATGGTTTCAACCCATATTGTGTTTCCAAATCATAACAAAGGTTTTGTAACGTCGTTTTATCCATCCTAAACATGTTAACACACCGTTTTCGGTGTCCTCGTAAGACTTCATTCAACCATCTCATCCTTGTGTTATATGAAACCATACAAGGTTCTTTATACATATAAGTAGCATAGTACATGTGTAAAGCACCAACAGTGCATAACAATAGTTTTTTATGATCAAACTCTTGTAGCCAAACGATTCATCCTCATCGTCAATACAATCTGAATCCTCGTTTTTATCACTATCATCATCATCATCATCATTATTAGTTCCGCTAGAATCATCCCCATCATCGCCACCAGTATTCACTCCTTCATTACCACAACCATTGTCATCAATCGCAGCTCCACCACTACCAACGATACCATTATAATTAATATGATCAATTACATGATTCATCACGGTATCATAATTGTCATCATAATTAACACCAAACATAGTATGAACCCATTCATCTACCATATCTACTACACAAATTCAATTCCAAACATTTGTGTTCATTTTAAATTATATCATTAAAAAAAAAATCCATCACTTTTTATATATCAATTGACAACACTATTTATCACTTTGAAAGATGTGTAAAAAAATAATATCATGTTATAGATTAATAACATGAATTTTATTCAGAACATGTATAAAAAAAGAAAAAATAAATGACCTTCATTCAATGTTGTATATCATTCA
Organism: Populus tomentosa; assembly: GCA_018804465.1. Lineage (NCBI taxonomy): Eukaryota > Viridiplantae > Streptophyta > Magnoliopsida > Malpighiales > Salicaceae > Populus > Populus tomentosa. Next base: position 30,345,029 of record CM031969.1, read on the forward strand.
AATTCATGCATGCAAAAAACCAACATGAAAACAATAATTTGAGAATAAACTATAGTAAGGAATTGCATACAATTCATTCAAGATTGATAAAAATGTACCACAACAAAAGGCTTGTATTGAAAAACAAATGAACTTCATTGGTATTAAATTTAAAACAAATAAGTCTTTGTTTTGCATTGAAAGTAATGGAAAAAATTTGATTGAAGTAAAAGAACTAACAACTATAATTTTTGTTGTATGAGCTCCCAAGACTAAAAATAAGAATTGTTGCAATGTATTAAACATCCATGAAGGATATTTGTCATTTTAAAGTAACAACATGCATTATATAGGAAACAATGTCCTATTTAAAAACTTTTACAAATTAAAAAAAATACTCATGCTATATATCAGCAACAGTTATGAATATGCCTAACATATATGTTAAAAAGCTTCTATAAATTGAGAATATTGGTTTGCCTTTTCAGATGTATGTACTCACTTTTTCTTTTTATATTGTAGCCTTATATATAATTATTGTAAAGAACATGCATCCTTATATATAATTACTATAAAGAAAACAATACTAGAATAAAACCACAACTCTTTTATAATTGATGTTATACTTGTACTCCATAACTTCCTGTTTTGTTATAAAATGCCAAAGCCCCACCTAACATAGGTCCTTGTAGCCTATGCTACTACTTTGCTTTCTTATTTGTGAGCACCACTAAAGTTGACAGAAAATTAACAAATAAAGAAGCCTTACGTTTCTCTTCCTGTGAAATCACACCTCTCCCTCCCTCTCTCTCTCTGTACTCATTTCTCTTTCTTTTTTCCCTTCAATCTTTTACCATGCTCTTACGTTTCTCTTTATATTTTATAAAGGTTGATACAAAGAGTTTAACATATAATTGACAACGAATTACCATTATTATCAGTAACATTGCAATGCATAAACTAGGTGGGATTTGAGAATTTTCTCTATGAACCTGGATAAGAATAATAGCCAGCCTAGGATAAGAATACTTATAATCATTTATAATCAACAAACCATCATATAATAGTACCAGCATAACCAATATAACTATAAATTTAAAACATGTTCAATTAACAATCTGCAAACATAATTAAGAACACATAATAATTATCCCTCAACATAACAACAGATTATTCATCACCATAACAACTGACAACACTACAAGTTTAAAAATATTTCATGAAATGTAAAACATGTTAGGTTAGCAATCCGCAAACATAATTAAGAAACATGGTTCTCTATAAAATCAACACTACTCCTTATGCTTCAATCTATTAGCCTTAAGAGTCATTGTCCCATTATTCCAAACCTGTACATGATTTGGCACTATAATAAAACTCCTATGACATCCAGTTGTTAAAGCAATTGAGAGTAAAATATTTGAAGTAACCACAACATAATTACTTAGGACAAAATAAAAATTGTGATACATCATTAAAGCAATACTAACTTTGATTTAGTGTTTTTTACTTTTTTTAGTACATTTTTTGAAGCTATTGATACTTCCTATCAATATCTTTGATTAATGCCCACATCTCTCTTTTATTCCTTATAGACAAGTACTCAGTAGCAAAACAGTACAAGTCATCACTAAAAGTAATTTCGGGTATGGAATGGACCTTTTCCATAACCTCACTAATATTATACCTTATCTTATCCCTACTATCATTCCTGGTCGAAACACGATCAAGTAGTTCATCCCAACGTGACATTAATCGAGCACCTAATTCGGAAGGTTTTTTGCTTTTCTTTCTACTTTGTACACCATATTGCTCTGTTGTTTTTCTCTTTCCACTGCTATTTGTGGTATTGATATTTCCCATATTAACTCTAGCAACTAAATTACATACATTGTCTATATAATTGGGAATAACATCCTCTTCTGAATCACCACTTCCTTCTTCCAAATTTTCTTCTTCATTAACATTAACATCCTGAGTGCTTTGATTCACAACATCATCATCAAATAAAGATCCAGAATATGGAGTCCAAACGTAATGTCCAGTCACCACAACATTGATGAACATTATATCAAACTTACTGCAAAGTGATGGTTTAATCCCAATATGTCTAAACTTTTTTTACCCTCTGATTTCCTATAAACAAAAATAAAAAACATCAAATGCATAAACTATATAAAATATGGTACATTGTTTAAGAAATAGGACAAGACAAAGACAAATATAGATAAAAAATAGTATCAATAACTAACATGATTTTTTTTCTTCCACCACTCATCACTAGTACTAATAGTTCCAAGTTCATTATTCCATCCTACTCCTGTTTCAAAAATCATTTTTTTGCAAATCCTCCAATTTTTTTTGCACCATCCTATTTGTTTTTAAGTTGAGTCTTATTAAAAGCATGATCAATTTTCTCTTTGAAGGAAACCATAACAAATTTCCATATGACCTTATCAAAATGAGTGCTTGGCCTCATTCTCTATCAATAGCAACAATAAAAATATCACAGAATGTATACACTAGGCTTGTTCATGGTTCAGTTCGGTACGGTTTAAACCACAAAAACCAACCGAACCGAGAGATTCAAATTTTTAAAAAATCAAACCAAACCAGTTCGGTTCGGTTAACTTCGGTTTTTTAGCTTTAAAACCGGGAAACCTAATCACCTGAATTCCTAAAATCCAAATGCCAAACATGAAAACTATAAAATAGATTTCCTTCACGAAAGGATATTTTGCATAAGATGATCCCTAATAGCTCCATTTAATTCTCAATATATAATAATAAACAAAAAACCAAATCTAAGGAAATCTCAGCATAATTTTATACGATTTCTCAGCAACATGAACATAATTAATAAAAAAGTCAATCCTCCAATGAAACTCTAGTTGCAGAAGAAAGTTCAACGGAATCAATAAGTCAAAATCAAGCAGATCTAACAACTCGATCAAAATGGAAAGGAGAAAGACGACGAATGGACTTTGTACTGAGAATTGAGCTCTTCTTTGAGCTCAAGGATTTCACCCTTCTTGGTCGTTGAGAAAAACTTTGAATCGTGACAGCTCATGCCTGCCTACTTGTTTGGCTCTGCAAATTTGCAAATGGTGAAAGACAGATGTGCGAGCGAGAAATAGAACAGAGACCGAAACGTGAAGTGAAGAGAGAAGCCAAAGAGATGGAGATGTGGGTTTTTATTAGAAGAGACAGATATAGAGGGTAGAGACGTAGAATGGATGAAAATTAAAAGGGAAATGAATAAGGGAAAACTAGTCTCTGGTCTGGGCAGCGGCGAATGTAATGTTATTAGGGTTAGGTTAACTGTGGACTAGTATTTATAGGTCTTTTATTTTATGGTTGGTGACTCGGTTCGGTTCACCGGTTTCTGTTGTAAAACCAAAACCGAACCGAACCGGTAAGATTTTATGGTTTTAAAAATCGATTTAATCGGTTTTCCATCTTGGTTCGATTTTCTTGGTTAATTTTTCATCGGTTTTCTCGGTTTATCGGTTTTTTTGAACACCCCTAGTATACACCATCTTTTTAGTCTAAGATGTTTTATATGAGCTTTCAACACCTTCCATTGATTATATTTGAGCTTTCAACACCTTTCATTGATTATTTTTTTCTAACATAATTCATCAACCACAAAAGGAGACATGAGCATTTAAACTTTGTGGTAGTTATTAAAGATGTTATATGCATGAGAATTCTTACAAAATTGATATTAAGAAATGTGATAATGCTGCCATCAATGTAGTTGATTTAAAAACCTATCCCTATTGTGTTCTATTGTGTTTATTTATGCAATACACACACACACACACACACACACACACTAATTATAATAATTAATTGAATTACCAGTCTTTAAACAGGAATCAATTAATATTGTGAAGGATGCAATGAGTAAATGCAATTTTCAGATCAAGAGCAAAAAGGTAAGCAATTATTCATCAACTTTAAAAAATCACCTTTGAAAATCCAGATGCATAATCATCTTCCATGATTCTATTCAAATTTCAAAAGCAAATTGAATTCTAAGTTCACAAATTATTTTTACACAGTAAAATATCACCAAATACAATGTCAAGCCACCTGCAAATAATATTTCATATAACTTTCAGTAGAGACAATTGTTGAAACAAGGTTCATTTAGGAGCAACAAACTCCTAGCATTTTCAAACTCTCCAACATCTACAGATTCAGATATCTCATACCATAAACCAGAACAAATTGCAAAAACTGAAGGTAATTTAAGGAGAAGATAGATCCAAATATTTCATATCATAAACTAGAACAAATTGCAACCAGCAGAAAGTAATTGAATGAGAAGACAAATCCAGATATTTCATATCAAAAACTGGAACAAATTGCAAATAGCTGAAGGTAATGTAATGAGAAAAATGATAAAGGGAAAAATTTGTGATTTTTGTGATATGCGTGTATGCACCCTTGATTTTTAGATCCAAGTGAGAAAACTATCATGCAATAACTTTAAAAAATGTTTTGATAATCAAAACACGTCACACATTATCATTAGCTTTTCTGTAAGAAAACATTGCAAACTTATTTGCATATTATGAAGTGTAGAATAGAAGGATCCAACACATCAAGGTCCGTAACTTTATCAAATGCACTGAAGCATATCCGAAGCATAGAAAAAAATTAGCATGAGCTATAATAAGGGAACTTCAGATCTAGATATATGGAACAAGATTGAGCGGGCTTTTGCAACACAAAATAGTTGGGTTCATAGATCTGCAAAGAAGGAGAACAGATCTCGAAGGAGAAACATATGGTGGTCACATATCTAACTTGGTCGCCTCTAAATAGTAGAAAAAAGACAAACACTTGCTAAATGAAAAAAGCAGACAAGAAATGCAGGAATGAAATTACCATATTTCTAGCGAAGCTCGGGGTGGGTGTGGATGGTCATCGCAATCATATTGAGCTAGCTTTTACATCGAATATTGATTGGGTTTATAGATCTGCAAAGAAGGAAAACAAATCTTTTAAGGAGGGTAATGGCTTAGAGATCAGGAGGCTATGATGAAGAAAACAATAGAAGCTCTGAGAAACTAGTTACAGTGTTTTGTTTTTATGAGGAGGATAGTTTTGTCCAATATTTGCAACGGTATTAAACACCATTTAATTTCATTGTTTGGATATATATCTTAACTAGCTTTTCACATGAAAAGCTAACAATTTTTGCTTTTCCATTCCCTGCAGCCATATCACAATTTTAACATGGGTCCACAACTTAAGCATCAGTATAATTTCTTACCAAATAATATCAAATTGTATCTGGGCCAATCATGCATTTTCTGAACTCTAGAAAAAAAAAATAATTTTAACATAATTAATTAATATCCAAATATCAAATAACTTCATTTATAAATATATCAGATTTCTGAAACATTAACAAATTTAAATATCAAGTTTGACTTTTTCTTTAAGATGACACCTGTTTTAATTTTAAAGTAAAACAAATATTAATAAAACAATGTTTTGAATTAAAAACATTAATTTAAAAGCAGAGCAATATCAATCTTCGATATATTCTACGAACTTGAAATTACATTCCTTGTTTCCTAACCGCAGAGGAAAAGGAGTTGATGGAAAATGGTACAAGTTGAGAAAATAGTTGACCCAGTTTTGATGCTCCCCAATATCCATGAGGAATATGCCACTCACCAGCACCGCTGTCTGGTCTTCTTTTCTTCAGCCCTCTGTAATACATGCCACCACCCTACCTCGAAATTCACTTTTAAAGTTGGTGTGGGAATTGATGTTATTTTTAAAATATTTTTTTTATTAAAATAATATTTATTTATTTTTTAAAATTTTATTTTTATTATTAATATATTAAATATTTATAAATATAAAAAAATAATTTCAAATAAAAAATTTAAAATTTATTGAAATTTCAGTACAAATACAATCTTAAATCCGCACTTAAAACAGTAAATACGCAGCCGGACCAAACTATATTCATTGTATCAAGCCCTAGCCTTTTCCACATGTAAATAACGAAAAAGAAACGCCTCCTATTTTCTTTGAAAAAAAAAAACAGGGCTCGTGAGGAACACGCGAGAGTTGTTGGACAACAGCCAATAAAACCGGAACGGATGCTCACAACTTTTCTTACAGAGCAATTGGAAGCGAGAGTTTAGGCAGGCAGGCAGAGAAGAGAACCCCTAAATAACCTCTCTCTGCTGCTCTCTTCATTTTCTCTCGCTCCCTTGCAAAAATGGATTCTCATAGACAACAGTCACTGATCCCTAGCTTCCTCTACTCCTCTTGTTCCTCCGCTAAGACTCTCGCCCTCTCTACGCTCCTCCACTCCGATCAACCTTCTCTTTCTCCGTCGTTAACCCCGGCTATGGGGAGGAAGAGCAGTGGCGGATTTGTGATCCCGGCTCCGAGTGAGCCTGGGAAAAAGATCGAGATGTACTCACCTGCTTTCTATGCTGCTTGTACTGTTGGTGGTATTCTGAGCTGTGGACTTACTCATACGACTGTTACTCCTCTTGACCTTGTCAAGTGTAATATGCAGGTGTCCTTTTTTACTAGATCTGTGCTTCTCTTGCGTCGTTTTTTCTCTGTTCTCTGTCGTTTTTAGTTCAGATCTGTTTGGCTGTGTCTGTTGATGTAGCGATTTAGAGGTTTTTTCTGCTTGCTTTTAGTAGTTTTTAGTGTTAGATCGTGTTCGTTTTTAAAGATTTTTGTGTTTTTAATTGGTTTATAAGAGATCAGATCTTCAAATGTGCAGTTTCAATTTTTTTTTTGTGTTAGATTTGATCTGTTTTTGCTAGCTGAGGTATAAATAGAGTGACTGCTTGAATCATTTTGGTTGAGCATTTCACAGATTTTTATGTTTTTAGGGTTTCGCTGTTGTTATTGTGCATATGTTGGCCCATACTTTCCTTGTAATGCATTATCTAGTGTTATGTATTAAGAGAATATGGAAGCAATGAAAATTTAGGGTTTTATCTTTGCCCGTGGTTGATGTTTTTTAAACCACATGTTGTCACAGCCATCAAATATGAGATAAATTGGTTAGCAATGTTATGTTAAAATATTGAGGATATCGATTAATGTTTATATGATTGATTTTTTAGATTGACCCTGCCAAGTACAAGAGCATCTCATCTGGTTTTGGAGTTCTACTCAAGGAGCAAGGAGTGAGAGGCTTCTTCAGGGGTTGGGTGCCTACCCTTCTTGGTTACAGTGCTCAGGGGGCCTGCAAATTTGGATTCTATGAGTTCTTTAAGAAGTACTACTCTGATCTGGCTGGGCCTGAGTATGCAGCCAAGTATAAGACCTTGATTTACCTTGCTGGTTCTGCGTCTGCTGAGGTGATTGCAGATATTGCTCTTTGCCCCTTTGAGGCGGTGAAGGTTCGAGTTCAAACTCAGCCTGGGTTTGCTAGAGGCTTGTCTGATGGACTGCCTAAGTTTGTGAAAGCTGAAGGTGCTCTTGGGTATGCTTTTAAGATGTCCATGATTTGTTTTGGTGATTTATGTTAAGCTTTATATGTTACTAACTTTGTTGTTTATTTTAGGTTGTACAAAGGTATCGTTCCTCTCTGGGGTCGCCAGATACCATGTAAGTTTGACATCACTACTTTTTAGTAGTTATTTAATGCTCAGTAGGGCTAAGAAATTCAGATGTTATTTTGAATGATTTCTTCCGTTCAGTACATTTGATATTTTCAATTTTGTATTCTATTTTTTTTTTTTTACTCTTAATACACAATCATGCTATTTTGTAAGTGTTGGAGCCTTACAGCTTTTTAAGACACACTATGTTTTTTTTTAGCCTTTAAAGGACGTGTTTAGGTCATGGTTATATAATGATCCATCTTCTTTCTTGTTTGAAATGAGCATTTCGTGTTAAGTTATCATGTGCATGTAGAAGCATGATACATGCTTTTCCCAGTTATTCTTTGTTGGCAGCATTTTGTTTGGAACTGTTTCATCCTGTATGTTTTAAAAGAGAGTAGAAAATTGGCTTTGTTTGTGTGTAAAAGTTGGGAATTTCGAGCTGATATTGTGAGGCATGCTGAAGTCTTTATCCAAGTTGACCATCTCAACAATTGCTGAAGCCTTGAACCAAAATGTTGGTCAAAAGAACTTGTATAATTATTTGACAGTGTGCATTGCATTTTTCATCTTTTGTTCAAGTGTGTAGCTCACAAGAACTATGGTTTTATTCATTGAGGTTTATCTGTTTTTTCATGCTGCAATTTAAGTTTGTGGTTCATGGTTTTTCTTGCAAAAAAAGCCTGGTCTGAGCTTCTGGTGGATGGCAAAAGTTACACGGAGCTTTTGCTGTATTGAATGTTAATTTTGGTGTGTCATTGAGTTGCTGTTTATACCATAGTTTGAGTTATTATTGATCATATCAGTGTTATCTGTTGCTGACAATGCTACATGTTTTTTATTGTTTTCTTGCAGATACAATGATGAAGTTTGCATCTTTTGAGACTATTGTGGAGATGATCTACAAGTATTCCATCCCCGTGCCAAAGGACCAGTGCAGCAAGTCTCTGCAGCTTGGTGTTAGCTTTGCTGGTGGTTATGTTGCTGGTGTGTTTTGTGCTATTGTGTCACATCCCGCAGATAATCTTGTCTCTTTCCTGAACAATGCTAAAGGGGCAACTGTTGGTGACGTGAGTACAATCTCACAGTGAATTCCCTGGAAAACATTATTTTCCGCCCCTTGTTAACAATTTTGAAACTTTATTTATGTTTGATTTTGCAGGCTGTGAAGAAGCTAGGTGTGTGGGGTCTGTTCACTCGCGGGCTGCCTCTCCGTATTGTCATGATTGGAACACTTACTGGAGCTCAGTGGGGTATCTATGATGCATTCAAAGTTTTTGTGGGATTGTAAGTATTTCCTATTAGTGGTAAAAGCTTCATTGTGACTTGACCTGGTGTTGCATTGCTAAAAAGGATTTGATGTGAATTTTCAGGCCTACTACTGGTGGTGCTGCCCCTGCCGCTGCCCCCGCAAAGGTATAAAGTTTCGATCTATTGACGGAGCGGTTTGTATTGTTCTAATGGAACCTGGGAGATCATATAGGGATTAATAAATATAGGATCAGAGCTGCTTGAGTAAATCCCAAGCCAACGGAGATTATTCTTTTACATTCAAGACTCATTGTTGAATTTTGTCATCTTGATTAATTATGGTTTTCCGGGGGATAGTTTTGTTCCCATCCTTCTCAGATCATGAAAACTTTTGCTAGTTAGATCATTTATGGAATATCAGTTTGATATAAGGATCTCATCATCCCCTCGCCAGGACAACCAAAATAATGGACAGATGGGGAGATGATGTGTTTTGTCCTGTCCGAATTTCTTTTGAGTGCTTATGTGGGAGCTTGCATGTTATTGGCCATGTGAATGCATGGGATTCGGAGTCCCCTTTTTACGGCAATCTTCGTTGTTATTACATACAATTTTTTTTTGCTTTCCGTTTTCCTTTTTTACCTATCTTAATTAAATAAACTCATATACATGGTATTTAGAGAACAGAGTTTTATCATACTGAGGCACCAAAGCTGATTCGAAGATAGTTACTTGTTTTATAGGTGAACTCTGGTTTGTGCAATTAAAAACATTAGAGAATATGTGAAGAAATACCTTTTATTTGTCTTTAGTGTTTATCTTTAGTTTTTATCTACTTTAGTTATGTATTATAATTCCATTTCAATGCATGGTGCTAGCATATCTTTGTGTCGTGGTAAAAAAGAGTGAGTTACTGTAATAACTTGTAAATTTCTTTTAAGTAATGCTATACAGAGAGAGTAAAGCCCCTTTATTGTTAATTTTGCAACAAGCTTTCAATCTCGTTCAAATACAATTTGATTGCGAGTATATAGATTGTAATTAAATTACTGCTGGCTACCTTCTCTATTGCCTTCACATTTTCACCTCCTTTCTGATAGTTACTACATAAAAAGACAAAGTAGAGTCATACTATTCAAAATAAATCCTTATATTGCGCAGAAACCTTTTTAATTTGTCGTGTATATTTCTTTTAAGATACCAATATATTTATATGTAGTGGTAATTTCATCAAACGAGGTTGATATATATGGGCTTGCATTTCTCTAATTAGGAGAGTTGAAAAGTTTCTATAGTGAATATAAAGAACTTTGTGTGTTACCGTCAAACTCTTAATGGAATTCAAGAGTTGATATGAAATTAATTTTTATTATGCAACTAAATCAAACTCTATAATAATTGTAAAGATTAAACTGTATATCTTGCCTAAACACAATAAATCTTGTTGATATTATTGAGCACCAAAAAAAAAATCAAAATAAATTTTAATGAAGCTTGTAATAACCTCAATATAAAAACTTAATCATCTTTTTTCTCAATTGAAAACTCTTTATCATTAAACATTTTCTCCCTTGATAACTCTGACTGTCTAAAACACACAGCATGAATGTGATAACTGTCTGAAATGCATAGAGCATGATGTGGATGCTTTCAAGCCTATGGGAGTCATGCTAAATATCAACAAATTTCTTTCAACCAAACGGGAGGGATGCCTTTCAAGCAAGAGCTCACAAAGTATCAATAATTCTGTGCTCTGCCATGAAATCTGGGCAAATCAGCAACTAGACTACAGGTGCCCTCTAATCTCTTCAATCATTTACACTCAAAGAACAAGAAATTGCAATGAATTCAACTTCAACTATTATGCCATGAAGCTAGAGGGATGGAAATGTCTGTTCTAGCCCTAGAAATCGGGTTTCTTTACAATCACTGTGTATTTGAATGAGGTTTTTTGAGCTAGAGGGATTAAACTGTTTCATGTATAAATACAAATGATTTATTTTATATTAAGTTGGTTTATTTTTTATTTTATATAAGCAAGCTATTGTTCTCTTTTGATGATACCAACAGCAAGAATTATCACAAAAATATCGAACTCGTTCCATAAAAAGAAAATAACATTTAATTTGGGATCTTATTAAAACATATAAGTTAAAAAAAAAACTATAATATCATCCACTACTTATTGTAGTCTATTTTTATTTGTTTTTGAATGAATATCTCACATAATAGAACGTGCATTGGATATTTCATCAGCAAATTCTTGCGATGGGTGATAATTATAGGGCCCATTACCGTCAGCTAGACCTTGGGGTGGGGGGTTATTATAGGACCCACTACCATCAGCAAGACCTGGAGGTTGGGGATCATTATAGAGCCCATTAAAATAAACATAGGGTGGGACGTCATCATTGCCAAAAGGAAAGTGTGGGCCATAGTCAAGCCCATAATCACACATATATTGCAAGCTCGCGTTCTAAGTTCTGTTCATCCATGGCCTCAGTACTATTTCCCCCTCTATTGGATGGACCAGCTTCGGCATCATTATAAAGCCCACTACCATCAGCAAGACCTTGATGTTGGGGATCATTATAGGGCCCATTAAAATAAGCATAGAGTTGGAGATCATTATAGGGCCCACTACCATCAGCAGGACCTTGATGTTGGGGATCATTATAGGACCCATTAAAATAAGCATAGGGTTGGAGATCATTATAGGGCCCACTACCATCAGCAAGACCTTGGGGTTGGGGATCATTTTAGGGCCCATTAAAATAAGCATATGGCTGGGGATCATAGTAGGGCCCATTAAAATTAACTTCCTCTTTCGGCTTCTTTTCTTCTTCCTTCTTTTCCCCGTCACCTTGGAATATAACGTCAACCTCAGCACCCTTTCTTATCTTAGCCAATCTTGCTTTCAAGGCTTCAGTGTCCGCAGTGCCAGTGACAGTGACAAGGAACTTCTTTTTGTCTATTAATCTCCCTTTAATCCCTGCCAAGTTTATTGATCAGAACCCACACGAGAGTTGTTAAGAATCAAAAGAAGAGGCAATGTACAAATTCACTTTAGGATGAGGACGTACCTTTGATACCGGAGAGAGCATCATTCACCTTACGCCAGCATCCTTCACAGTCGCAGAATCCACTCAACCTCACCGTCATCATCGTGGTAGACTTCCGAAAGCGGAGGGCAGGAGATGGTATTCTACAAACATTTAGTGTCAGATCATAACCATGTAGATTAACATTAAATCTCTTGATGAAAAGAATAACTAAATCCCCTCGTAAATCAGCTCATTAGCTCAATAAGACTGTACCTTGTTTTTGGACAAATTAATTTTCTCCTGGATCTCTATGCCTCTTTGATAGGGTTAGTCAATACCAGAAATCTAGAGATAATATATGTTATAACATTCCGTGCTGAAAAGGAATTTAGGGCTTACTGTTAAGAATAGGAAAGCTCCAGATAAGAAATAAACAGGAGAAGCTCGAGATAAGAAATATGCTATGAAAGTAGGAAAAAGAAATTAAATGTTCTTTAAATTAAGGTCGACTAGCCGGCTTTTTCAGCAGGCCAAAATAAGGCACAAGCCTGTCAGGCTAAGCCAGGCTCGGACCATACTTAGCTAAAGAAACCAATAATACATGAAACACATGTGATCTTTCATCATGTCATCATAATACATAGACAAGGAGCATCTTCCAATTACCACATACACAATGAACTCTAGTACCAACCTCAAAATATAGGTGTTAAAATACAGATTTGTAGTCATTACATTTCCCTTCAAGCATTGTACCCTCGTAATCCATGAGAACTCCACAGGAATCCGCATGCTCAGATTATAAATAAACCAAAGAATGGAGATATCAACGCTAATATACAGTGTCATCATTCCCGTCCATTTATTGATATCAAAAGGAACCTAGGACTTCGAGTTTGCCACATACAAGAAATTGGAACCGTTGAGGTCAAACAAGATTGATTGTGAAGGACGGGTAAGGATAAGTATCAGCTTCGCCTCCCAAACCGAAGATCCCTCCTCCCATTTCATCTTCAGATTTCCAATGCGTGCTGCATTAGAACAATTAAAGTACCATGCCAGGAGAGATTTTTAGAAGACAACAATACAAATATGTGCAAAATTCCATGATACAAGCAATAAAAATGTCAAAAGAAAACATAATTTATAAGTTTTGATTCACTAGATCGTTGAAAATTTTTTTTTTCCTTTTCTTTTAAAGAATTGCAAAAAGCTTAAAATCTGTTCAGATTTTTTTAAAACAAGGTTTCTACAACATTGGAGAATTTCATCTACTTCTCAAAGATAAAAGACCACAAAATCCAGAGCTCTCTAGAAGAAAGCACTACAGACAATTTCTGAACTATTTCTTACCACTGCTCAAAATATTATGGATGCACATAAGCCCTCCAAATTTTTCATGACCATCCAGAGAAATATGATTTATTCCCACCAGAACCATAAAGCTGTGTGCATAAAAAGCCTCTTGAAAAAGGAAAAAAGAAAAAAGAAAAAAGAAAAAAAGAAAAAAGAAAAAAGAAAAAAAGAAAAAAGAGGGGTGATAACAGCCTCGATATCTTTTGTGCAAACAAGGTGATGCTGTCCAAGCTTGCAATCGATTAATGTGGTGTTGAGGTTGAACCACTGTTTCACCATTTTTTGTGTTTTTTTATCGTTTTGATGTGTTGATATCAAAAATAATTTTTTTAAAAAAAATATTATTTTTTATGCATTTCCAAGTGAAAAACACTTTGAAATGCAACCCTTATCATACCCTCAAACAGACACTAAAACATCAAGCAGTAGCTTTTGGCATTCTTCAAAGTGGTTCATCCAGTTATGTAGTTATATCTAAAGGGTATACAAACTTGCCTGTTTGAATTGTCACAAAATCCTTCAAGGATTGAACGTACTTTCTTCTCGCTTTTCGTAGTAGGAGATAAAACACAAGCCTGAAATGGTCCCAAAAGCCAATGCTTGGTGAAAAAAATGATTCATAGGAAAAACATGGAATAACATAAGATGAATATTCACCAAAAATGATGGGGGCAATCCATATCTGAGAATGCTCTCTGCAAAGACACGAACAGCACAAAAATGCATCCAAGAGCTGAAAACCTGCAGGTCATAAACTTGTTTAGTTAACAAGGGAACTAGCAGCGCAGCCAAAGCCAGAGAAAAATAAAGGAACAGTTCAACATTTTTTTTTAGCAAGAAACAGTATTCAATATAGATACAAACAACAAAAAATACAAGAGTACTTAAGGAAGCATATGTCTGAAAAGTATTAACAAAGACTTCAGCATTTCTGAAAATCATTTAGACCCTGAGGCACATAGGCTCGTTCAGTTGGGTGGGAAGAAGGGTTTGAGTCAGTAGACTCCAACCATGTCAAAATAAAAGAAACTGCTCTGTGCAGGAAAAAAAAATCATGGAATCGAATTCCAAAGCAATCAAGACATGAAATTGTCCGTCAATCAACAAGCAAATCACCAGACCAGCAGATACACATCTCAACCAGTTGAATGTTAGCATGTGATCATCTGCTTCCATCACAGAAGCCAGGCAGGAGCTTTAGAGACAGACCAATATATTTTCCAGGGTAATTTTTATGCTTAGCTAAGTAACCCTATGGAATGTAAAATACATTGTGCAGATGAGTATCTTAGGCCCTGACAAAGAGTTGATGAGTACTTCATTCCAGTTTGAAATACAAGAAAGGCTAATTTGAGCACTCGGTTCTCTCTCTTTTCCTAGGCCCTCTTATTCTTTCTCCTTTCCTCCTTCACCTCCACCACCTACTTCCTCTCTTCCTCACCAAAATTCTACATGACAGTATCTCATGTACATTTACAGACCGCCACCAAACTTCTCAGCTCCTGGCTTTATTTGCAACATCAGACTCGTCAATCCCTGTAAATTCAAAAACCTAATTAATTCCTGGCCGATTAATTCCACAAAGTCCTACTTCCAAACTACGGTTCTTTAAGTTGCATGTCAAGGTTTTCCAGAAATTGAACATGCAATTCCAGCTATCAAGCAGCCATCCTATCTCTCAATCATCAACCCAACCGACCTCAACGTCAAACTACAAATCCAAAAACTTTAAGTTCTGGTTATCTAATCCTATAATTAGAAATCTTGTCAAACCCCACTCAACGACAAAAATATAAAGGCGGATGAATCCAAATCTGACCTGCATTATATTGCCCCAAAAGTAGGAAAAAGGAAAGGAAGGGAAGAAAATTACCTCTCCATAACTAGTATAGCACCACTGCAAAAGAGAACTTCTCAAACTTTCTTGGTCCCGCACAAGTCTTTCTAACTCTTGCTTCCTGCTCTCTTGTGCTTCTGGACTATATTCAAAATCACGAATCTAAATCACACGAGAGACAGAAACATAATGCATTAGAGATTCTAGACCAAGTTAAATATTAAAAACTCGAATTTTTTCTATATCTATAAAGCACAAGATTGAGTTACTCCTAGAACCATTTGAGTTAAAGCTAGAGTAAGTCAAACTGGGTACTACTCACTTGGAACCCTTTTTCACGTGCATTTGTTCTAAAATTGTCTGCCGCGCGCTTAAATAGTGTTACTGTGTAAAGAGCATATTCATTATCTTCATATAACTTCTTGGAGGACCTGGGAACCTAAAAGACACAAGATGGATAAATCAAGCTGGAATTGAGAAGTGGCAAGAAAAATATAAGCATGGCATGCTTAAATCCATCAGTTCACGTGCGCCTAAGTGAACAGGTCTCCCAGGCAACAATCCATATCACTGTTAGAGACGCCATCCAAGCTGGAGCCACTGATTGAAGCATTTATATATAAAGAAACACATCTTACCACATAGTTAGTCAATGTTTCATAGCTTGCCAACCAGTCCTTCTGTGAATACTTGGGAACAATTGCGGGGAGGGTTATGAGGTGTTCAGAGATAATAATGTCCTCTGTTTTCACCAAATCCGAAAGATCACGAACAGCTAAGCTGAAACAGATAAAGGAGGGTCATGCCAGAAATAAGAGATGTAAATGATAGATCAAAACTCGGGATATGAATACCTTCCACTTTGCTTCCGATTGATAGCATTGAGCTGACTACGTACATTATTATACTCAGCAACACGAACCTAACAGAAAGGACAGGATTAAAAGTTCAAATTCCCAACTGAATATGCTACTAGAGCTATAGCCAGGGTTTAAATATTTAGGCCTGGGTTATGAAATACCAAAGTTTTTCATCAATTAATATTAAGGAACACTAAAAATTGCAACTAGGCTGGCAGTGTGTTGTACTTTTGTACAAGTCAATAAATGCATCTAACAGTAGCACATAATAGTAGCATAAAAAATGCAAGAGCATAAAACACATGTATGAATGAGCTTAAAAGCCTTTGAGGTCTTTTCAACTAGGTTAGATATTGAAATTCAGCGCATGAAATGGTGATTTGCTAAATGTTATCTACCATAAGAAATGTGGTATGTTACTCCTGGTATTTCTCCTATGCTTACATAAAAAACAAATCAATTGACAATCAACTGTTCCATTATCCAAAAAACAATAATCACCTTGAGGTCATCCTCAATCTTCGCCACTTGACTATGGATACTATCCACAATCTCTTTTAGAGGAGACATTGTTGGGTATTTTGCTTCATCCCAAACAAACCTAAAAACACAAATCCAAAACACAATCTGAGAAAATCACTAATAACCCCAAAACCCAAATCCCAAATTCACATCAAAATTTCAATGGACTGAAAAACTAACCTGGTTAGGTAAGAGTCAACTGGCACACCATCAACTGTCAAAGCATTGCTCTCCACACCTGATACCCTCTCAAATTCCTCAATCTGTCTCCTGGTCTTGTGTGACACTCCTTCTATAAAGTTACTCGACTGCACATTCAATTCAATCAACCAAAAATTCCAAAAAACCAAAGCATGCACTATTAAAACATTCAGCAGTCAAAGAAAAAGAAAAAGAAAAAGAAAATCATTCATAACAACCCCTCGATCCAAAAAAAATTAAAGTAACATTAAAAATTCAGGCATTTAAATTATCAAAATGTGTAAAATTACGATTTCATCATCATCATCAAATCAAACTGCTAAACTACAGAAATCTTGATTTCGCATTTCCATAAATTGCCAAAAATCCCAACATTGAAACTACCAGAGAGTTAAATTTCACATTTCCACAATGATTATCATTAAATTGAGACACAAACAGACATCAATTGCATAAATCAGAAATATAGAGAATTAAGAAGAAAGAAAAAAATTACCTTGACGAGATCATCACTAAGGGAAAGGAGTAAATCGAGGGTTCCAACACGAAGATTAGGGATATTAAACTGCCAAACGGAAAGGAAATAACAGAAAATTAAGGTTAAAGTAAACAGATCAGATGAAGAAGAAAGAGAAAGAAAGAAACCCTGTAGAGAGGTGTATCAAAAGAGTGCTTTGAGATTTGTTCTTGCAAACGGTTCCACACAGAAGAAGCTGAGTTTTCAACCGGAAGAGAAACTACCCAGTATCTACTCGTCATTTCCTTTTTGTTTTTTACTCAGATGTTTTCGATTTCGATTAGAGAGAGAAAGAGGGGTTTGGTTCGTAGATCAAGAGATAACAGAGGGAGAGATCAGAGTTGCATTGATTTTCTTCCTCCTCCTCCTCCTCTTCTTCTCCTTCTGTTTTAATTTCGGTGGAGCCTTCCTGGCGGTGTAAGGATGATTGCTGACCAGCAAAACTAGGCCATGTTTTACTCGATAAAATAATACATAAAAGATAAAATAATTTCTACTATCTCAAGCATTGTTATTTGTTACCATTTCGATCTTTGTCCGGGTTAATTAAAAAAAGATTATTGGGTGAACCTGTATTCATTATTTTTAATTAAAATAATGTTATTTTAGTTGTTTTTTTTTCTTCTTTTTGACTTGGATGGGTTTTTATTGGGTCCAATGAATTCCAAATCAATATACCAAATCACCCGAATTTAACCGTGGTTTTTTTTTATTAATCCGTCAAATTAGAAAAAGATTCTTCTTTTATTTATTTAACCAGCAATGTCATGTAATTTGTCCATGAAGATTGTCGAATTATTTATTTAGCCTATTGGTTCGCACTAAGCTGTGTGTTGGATAAAAATAAATTATTGTAAAAAAATGTTCAAGTTGCAAAGAAATTTATAGTATTATTATTAAATATAACCCTTTAAACCTCTTTTATTTCTTTCTAGCTCAACTATTAAATTAAATTATATAAAAATTATTTTAACATGATCTAATTAATTTTATGGGTTTGAAGACAACCTCCATAACAGGTAAAAATATACCAAACTCTAATTAAATTATTAAATCAATAACCTGGATCATGAATTCCAATAAGTTTAATAACTTTGTTTTTAAACTATTTTTAACTTAATTATATGATAAAAAAATAAATATTTGTAAAATTAAGTGCCAATCAAATATCATAATATTTGTTTGGAACTATGATAATTTTATAGAAAATAAATTATAAAGATTAATTCAAAATTAATTAATTGTTTAAAGATAATGATTAAAAAAAACAATAATAAAATTAAAAAAAAGAAAAAAAATAGACTTAATTCACTTTTGATATGAATGGTGCAAGCAAGATATTTCACCTCAAATCTTTTAATGTGTAGCAATAGTAACTAGTTTATACGCGCACTACTCCACATGTTAAATCAAAGGTTTGTTTTAATATAATAAAAAAAAATATTTAAATTGTTGAGAATTATTTAAATTTTTATTAAATTTATCTAATTATATCAACTTTGAAACCTCGTACTTTAATTTAAAATTAAAATATATAAAAGTTGATATAGTATGACCCTGCTAATTTGACCGATTCAAATGTATTTTTAATTATATGATAAAAAAAATAAATGTTTATAAAATTAAGTATCAATCAAATACCATAATATTTGTTTGGAATTATGATAATTTTTAAAAAATAAATTATAAAAATTAATTTAAAATTAATTAATTGTTTGAAGATAAAGATTAAAAAAAAACAATAACAAAATTAAAGAAAAGAAAAAAAAATAGACTTAATTCACTTTTGGTATGAATAATGCAAGCAAGATATTTCACCTCAAATCTTTTAATGTTTAGCAACTAGTTTATACGCACACTACTCCACATGTTAAATCAAAGGGTTTTTTTAATATAATAAAAAAATATTTAAATTGTTGAGAATTATTTAGTATTTTTATTAAAGTTATCTAATTATATCAACTTTGAAACCTCTTAGTATAATTTTTTATTTAACTTCAGTTTAAAATTAAATTATATAAGAGTTAATTTAGCATGACTTTGCTGATTTGGCCGGTTCAAAGATATCTTTTCCAATCGATAAAAAAATATAAGAAAGAAATTTTAAAAAAAAGATAAAAATAATATAAAAATAACTTTTTGCTCAACTTCTTACTTAACCTGAATTTAAAAATAAATTATGTGAGAGTTGTCTTGACATGACTCAATCAACTTGGTTAATTCAAAGTAGACTTAATCGACCAGTAAAAAAAATATGAAGATAAAATTAAAAAAATAATGAAATTAATATAAAAAAATATATTGCCTGACTTTTTAATTGGCCGAGAATGAATAAGATGAAAATAAATTATCAATTTCACATTTGAGGTAGGATAAAAAATATATAATATAGTGTGTAAGATGATTTGTTTATTGATAAAAAAAATATAGGAATTTAAGTGAAGTGGGAAAACATGATTATAATAAATGAAGCCAGATTCGAATTAGAAAACAGTCAGAAAAAATAATTAGTTGATAAGGATCTAGCAAGGGTTGAGGGGGGAATTTACATTGATCAGTAATGTTTCTTTGTTCTTTGCAATATATATAATTAACCAAGATCAACGAACAAACTGTAAATCAATGGGAGAATTAATAATTTCCAAATACTAGATTTCTCACTGATTTCCGAACATCAATCATTCTTTAATTCTTTCTTTTCAAAATCAGAATTAAAGAACAAAGTACAAATTGAATTCGAATTTTCTTTTGGGCTCCTGAACAAGAAGGTTAGCCCTCCCCGGAGCTCGAGCTGTTTCGCTCTACTCCATCAGCAGTAACATCAAAGGTGTAAGATCCTCCATCCTCCGCTCTGTGCATCGGCAATGACAGTAGGTATCCTATAGCGGCAAAGGGGGCAGATATCCTTCGTTTTGAACCACTGGCTAATGCAATCTCTGTGGTAAACATGAGAGCAAGGCATCTGAGCAGCTTTGTCAAACGTCAACTCTTCCGTGCATACCACACATTCTCCATATGATTTAGACGTAATATTCCCTTCTTTTACTGCTTTCGTCTCCAATCTTTCAGTGCAAGCTCCGCCGTCATGATTCCGATGTTTCAGACGTTGCACTGCTTCCTCCATTGCCTTTAAAATCTCTTCGCACGCAATACGTTCATCGTAGACGTCTTGTCGATCTACAATGGCCTCAACATCAACCACAACATAAACAGCACTCCCAGCTCTACCACCCCTTGTAATCAAGCGACGCTTTTCTGATACAATCGCCGCTAGTATCTCTTTATGTATGGTTTCTGGGACCCCCATGTACGCCAAAGCCTCCACCGATTTCTTACAAAGAAAACTATTTTCTTCATCAGAACAAGGAGCTTCAACCGTCCTACTCGTGCCCGTCTTTCGGACTTCTGGAAGATATATCTTGTAATGCGAATCCGATCCGACACCGGGCGCTAGCATGTAACGGCGGAGAACATTCACAAGATTGAACTCAACTATTGCTGACGGCAGGTTATGGTTGCAGCCAAATTCGGTCGTCGTTCTCTGATAAGACAGAGAAACGACGCGTCTGCAAACGTGCAGCAGTTCTGGATGAAACCTACTTTTACTATCATCAACAAATTCCCCTCTTAGACAGAATTTGTAGAGAGAAGGAGTCGACATGGCGATCTGTGCTGTACAAGAAAATAATAAGATTTTCTGTTTTATGACTATTCCTAGTCTCTCTTTAATTGTTAATTTATAGATAGACCCTGCCGCTGCTTGCGGCTGAACTACCCGTAACCAAAGCGGATAGCTTAGCGGCAACTTAACGCAGTCGAATTAGTTTTACCTCTGCTCTATTTTTTATGGAAGGTTTTCCTTGTATAATTACTTTCTTGTTTAGTCTTTTCTCCATTCTGGTGTAGGATTTTTATTTTATTGGTTCTTTAATGATTTGATAATTATCGCAAGTATTTATTCACGTATTAGCTAATTATAAAAACATCATTACTAGTATTATAAATCCAATGGATCAATATCATGAATATATTCTTAAAACAACTTAAAAAATCCTTGATTTTAATGAATATAGTAAGAAACAAATACCCTTTAAAGTGAAATTAAAATAAATAAATAACACCCAAAATCTGAATATATAGTTATAGATTCGGACTTGGTTACCTTAAAGAATCAAGAAAAAATTTAATTCGTAAAAGATAATAAAGAATATTTTCATCTAAGTTGATTTTTTTTCTTTTTTATTCCTCTCTTCTCTTTATACTTATCTATTTTTTAGAAGCAAGTATGAGTAGTCATCAAATTTCTCCAAATTAAAATAACTAAAAAAGATGAGTCATTCACAAGCGCATATTATTTTAGATTAGAGCAGGGACATGATTATTCTGCCTTTGACAAACAAAAACATTGAACTGATCACTAGGGGTAAAAAAGGTATTGGATTCATTTATTATTACCATAATGATGGGAGGTAAATATGTCTTTTCATTTTTATTTTTTCATGGTAAACTAACTTAATAACTCTTAAAAACAAAAAAATTAAATTATCATGTAAGAACTTTTTATTCGTCTCATCTTTTCAATATAATAATATGATTTAATTATTTTTAAAAACAAAAATTATTAAACTTGCTTTCAAGGATATTTTTGTATTTTTCATTTATTTTTTGTTATAATAAAGTTAATTAAGAGGAAATTTAGTGATTTAATAAATATAAATATTAATTAAAAATAACTAATGTGTACCGTGCATGGGTCAATAAATAGGTTGTTGCCCCTGTCGTTTTATGGATGACGTGAGAGGAGTCTTACGACGATCAAATAATATCTTTCAGGGAGGAGTTTAAATCATTTTGATAACCCTTTTATTCTTGAATAGTACATGTACCCAACAAACCTCTAGTTTTACACCTGCAATCTTTTCTCTTTTATTTTGCAATCTCTTCTCTTTTATTTTTCTTTTTTTTTCTCTCCTCAATTATTTTCACTTATGGCTCTTTATAATTTCAAAGTAGTCTTTCAATTTGTTTTTCCTTAATATTTAATTCATGTTTTTTTGTTATTACTATTTGCTTAAAAAATAATTTATAATTTTTTTTTTCAATTCATCTTTCTTCATTTTTTTTTTATTTGTCAAATCTATTCCCTATTTTTTTTATGGAAACGTGAAGCAGTTCTGGATGAAACCTACTTCTACTATCATCAACAAATTCCCCTCTTAGACAGAATTTGTAGCAAGTAGGAGTCGACATGGCGAGCTGTGCTGTACAAGAAAATAATAAGATTCTTGTTTGATGACTATTCCTAGTCTCTCTTTAATTGTTAATTTATAGATAGACCCTGCCGCTGCTTGCGGCTTAACTACCCGTAACCAAAGCGGATTGCTTAGCGGCAACTTTACGCAGTCGAATTAGTTTTGCCTCTGCTCTATTTTTTATGGAAGGTTTTCCTTGTATAATTACTTTCTTGTTTAGTCTTTTCTCCCTTCTGGTGTAGGATTTTTATTTTATTGGTTCTTTAATGATTTGATAATTATCGCCAGTATTTATTCACGTATTAGCTAATTATAAAAACATTATTACTAGTATTATAAATCCACTGGATCAATATCATGAATATATTCTTAAAACAACTTAAAAAAATCCTAGATTTTAATGTAAAAAACAAATACCCTTTAAAGTGGAATCAAAATAAATAAATAAATAAATAACACCTACAATCTGATTAAATAGATATAGATCCATGCTTGGTTACCTTAAAGAATCAAGAAAAATTTTAACCCATAAAAAATAATAAAGAATATTTTCATCTAAGTTGAATTTTTTTCTTTTTTATTCCTCTTATCTCCTTATATTTATCTGTTTTTTTAGAAGTATGAATAGTTATTAAATTTCTCCAAACTAAAAAGCATAAGTCATTCACAAATAACCCAAGACACATATTACTTTAGATTATAATAATAACAGTGAAAAGACCATTTTATCTTTAAAATACAAAAATATTGAACTAATCATTTGAGTATTAGAGGTAAAAAGATATTGGACCCATTAATCATTCCCATAATAATTGGAGGCAAACAAATCTTCTTATATGTGTTTTTCATTAAAATAACATAATAACTCTTAAAAGTAAAAACATTTAAATTAACGTTTAAGAACCTTTTAGTTTTCTCACCTTTTCAATACAATAATATAACTTAATTATTTTTAAAAACAAAAATTATTAAACCTGTTTTCAATGGCATTTTTCATTCATTTTTTGTTATAATAAAATTGATTAAGGAGAAATTTAATAATTTAATAAATATTAAATATTAATTAAAAAAATAACTACTGCGTATAGTCATGTGTACACACATTGGTTGTTGCACCTGTCATTTATGGATGACACGAAGAAAGTCTTACAATGACCAAATAATATCTTTTAGGGGGAGTTCAAATGATTTTGATGGCCCTCTATCCTTGAGTAGTGGCCAACAAACCTCTAGTTTAACACCGGCAATCTTTTTTTTTCTTTTTTTTTCTCTTTTCTTGTTGATTTTCAAACATAACCCTCCAGAGTTTCAAAATAGTCATTCGATTTGTTTCTCTTTAAGATTTAATTTATATTCTTTTGATTATTATTTTTTTCAAAAAAAATTATAAAATTAGAATTTTTTTTCAATTTCATCCTCTTTTAATTTTTTTATTTGTCAAATTTAGTCCCTATTCTTTTAACTACTATTTATTTTATTTGAGTTGAATTTGTTTTTTATGATTTCATCCTCCTTTAGTTTTTTCTTATTAGATTTGGTCTTAATTTTTTTTTTTTACTTTAATAATTTTTAAAAATAAATATTGTTTTTCTTATTTTATTATTCAACATTAAATTGATTGGGAATTGAGTTTTTTGATTGACTCTAAATTTAAGATTTCTAGGGTTACAAATTTGAAACATTAACTTAGATTTAAGAAATTTATCCGGGTTTTTTTTTTCTTAAGCTCATATTTTTTCAATTTTATCATTTGACATATATTTAATTAGAGATTGAGTCCCTTTAATTTTTTGTATTTTCTTTCTATAGGATTTTTTACTAATGTCTTTATTAATGTCAAAAATAACTTAGATTATCTCTAGTTTTTTTTTTTTATTAAATTTAACTTTTTTAAAATAAAATTTTTAATTAAGTTAAATTAATTAATTAAATATAAACATGAAACAGAGCTTCTTAATTTAGCCAAGAATTTCACGAGTTACAAGTTTAGAATATTAACATAAATTTAATTGCTTTTTTTAGTTTATATTTTTTTAATTTTATCTTTTAATATTTATTTAATTAAATATTATACTTTATTATTGGATATAATTGTATAGCTTTTTCAAGAGTCTTGGATTGTTTTTAATTTTAGAAACATGAGCATTACCTAACATTTTCTGACCCGTGCCGTCTCACGAGACATCTATCCAGTCATGCTTAAATTGGTAATGAACAATAAAACATTTACAAGGCTCCAAATTTTACTTATTCTTGTTGTTCTTCAGCAATAACTTATCATATATTGATAATTCCAGAGAGAAAGCACATCAATCCAAAAGAAGCAAACATTGGACCTGTCATCTTCTAGACTGCCTACTCTTATTTATTAATTTTATGTACATATACAGGCAAAAGCACACTGATTTGTACAAGATTAAGTCACTCTTCATTTCAGGTAAAGCTCTGTTGTTTAACAAAATGCACTGCTATCTTTATAAGAAACCTAATAGAAGTCATCCAGAGACAAGTTCTCAACAGAACCGAAGCTCTCCAGATGCCCGATCCTTGAGAAATTAGTCATTGATCCACCCAAAAAATCAAGGGGTGAGTAATTTGAGAAGGTAGTGGTATCGTAGATAAACGACAAGCCTGTATTGTCAACCACAGGATAATTCACATAAAAGGAGCTGAATATGTTAACTTCATAATCATGAAGAACAGTGTCATTGACTGCATTTCTAGCTATATCAGTATATACATTTTGATCCGAGGCCTTTTTAGCTTGGATGACCTGAGAAAACATCAAGAACATGTAGCTATTAGCATTTAAGAATTGGTAAGATACTTTCTCATGGGAAACCTCACCATCAATCTATAGGTTTAGAATAGCAGCATACATAATTCTGATTTTGACTGTCTTGGTATACCATAATAAAGTCTCCAAGCTGTAATCCATGAGCGTGAACAAAGTCCCCTGCGAAGATCCGATACAAGGTGATTTGTATACATATATTGTTTATGGAAGAAAAAATTGGAAGGAGAACTCTACAAGGTAATCGAGGTTTTACCGGTGTTTTCGAGTACATACATTCGGCTATTGTTATTAGGCCAGTACCTGCTTACGAAAGTAGAGAAAAATGCACGAGATCAGAAGCTGTATCTTGATGAAGTTCCTATTTGAAGCTGCAACCAACCAATTCCACCTTCCATCGGAATTGATGACTTTTGGCAGTCTTGCAGATTTAAATTCAAAAACTTTCCAAAGTAATTAAATGTGCCATCTAAAGGTTAATCCTAACAAAAATATTATTCCGTTTCCCTTGATGCACACCATTCGTTATTGATATGTAATTTCTGCCATCAAAAGGAAAAGGGAGGGAGCTTGCACCTGTACTTGAAGCTCCAAACATTTAGACCGTCCAAGTCATCCATGCTGATAAATATCCCTTCCTTGGACTCCAGAAAGGGGAGGTGTGCCTCAGCTGCTTTCTGAATTATTGAGCCATCAAAATACATGTAAAGTTCAATTAGGAAAAGAAGTTTGAGATTAAATTGTTGCACCATGAAGATGCATTGACAAGGAAACGACATTGTCCAAAAAATATGAATCTCAACAAAAGAGAAATACAAAATACAGTATTAATTAGACCTTTGGGAGTACCATTCTCCTCAGAGAGCTTACATCACTGTTCTTAAGTTCCTTTTGGAAAAGGAATCTAAGTCTCCTTGGATCAATTACCTATGGCATAAGATCATTTGGAGTTGTCGATCAACTAATAATCTCGAAAAACTTATCAAATCATGAATTAAGAGGCAACTTATAAGTGATACAATGTGGTCAAATTTTCTAATCAATATCAAGCATATAGCAACAACGGTTTGTCCAATATGTGACGAGCTCAAACCAAAGCAAGAACATTAAAGGAAATGCATGTGTCTTGCAAATCACAAAAGATAAAATTGCAAAATAAAATTGGAAGCTGGTAGAAACAGATTTCAATTTCCAAATTTCAGTTGAATTTCTCCGATAACAAACCACAGACAAACAGTTAACTTGCAAGGTATTCTAACACATAAGACCATGAAAGTTACTATACATGCCGCATTGAATTGATCTAATGAAGAACATAATCATTAAATTCTATGTGTTCTGGAATAAGTGAAACAGATCAGTTCTGAGAGTTCAGTCAAAGCTGTCCGATGCAAATTCCCCCAAATCATGGCATTTGCTCTGCTTCTGAAGTAGATACATAAAGCAGCTCTTCGAAGATAATTGGTTACATACCAGTCAAAGTTTTTCAATCCTCTGCGTGAACTCATGTCTTTGAGAAACAATTAATTGGGATACATAAATACTCTTATTGAACAATTGATCTTTCCCTTTCAACAAAGAAATCTTACCTAATTGTTCTAGCTAGATCACAGTCAAACAAAATGAGTCCAAAAACAATATTTAAAATTTAATTAAATTACTAAAAGAAGAGAAACTTACCACTAGCAAAATCTTACCTCTCAGATTACCTTGAGCAAGACAACATCAAGTTGTCCAAATAAGCAGAAGTAGCTAGTAAGGAAATCCAAGACAATTAATGATATAATGACATAATAATTAAAGCTATATATGAAAAGGAAAAGTTTCTCACACGTGCGGGGAGGGAAGAAGGGTCTTGAAGAGGAAGAGAGAAGGCAGGCACGTGCAAGCGAGTGGTGGCAGAGCAGGAAGCATTAGCAGCAAAAGAGAGAAGGTGATTGATAGTAGAAGATGATCTCCTCTGTCTGGGCATCCTTTTCTTCCTTTTAATCTCAAAACCCACCATAGAACCAACAAGGTGGTCACGGGTCGACCCGCGTATAACAAGATCTGAACCCCCTTCAATATTGGGACTCTGCTTATTGTCCCCCTCCACAGTGACACCTTCTCCACCTGCCATCCAAGAACAGGCCTCGGTTTTCTCATGAACCACATCTTGGTGCATCATCATTAGCTACTAAGGGTTTTCTTCTTTTGGTTTCTACTTTTCTTGATAAAAAAGCAAAGAGTGCTAGTAGCTACTGATTAGTGAGTGTGTGTGCGCGCGCGCGCGCGCTTTAGATAGATACCAGTGAGAGAGACTGGCTGTCTCTCTCTGTGTGGCTTGGCAGATCGAGACTAACGGTGATCGACGCTCGGCAATCACGAAATGGGACGTTTTCTTGAGTTTCTTGTATGCTGTGAGTGGTCAAAGGGATCATCAAGAAAACAGCAAAGCTGGTTCTGTTTCTATTTTTAGCAAAAAGGGTTCTTGTAATGATTTCACTGCCTGGTTTTTATGCCATTTGTGTTTCTTTCATTAATGCTTCCTCTCAGATCTTTTGGTCCCATTACCCGTCTTTAGTATTTTTAATCTCCAACACATTGCAACAATAATTACAAGTGGCATGGGGTTGGTAGGTGAGATTGGCTGCAGAACAAGGTAGAGTTAGGGTTTAGTCTTTACATTGAGGTAGTTATGGAGACAAATGTGCAATGTGGATTCATGGCCAGTTTTTAGGGATCTTTTAGTGTTACACTGTCTACCAATACAATGGTCTTGTACTCTTGTTGAAGATGTATAACTAACTAGGGTTAGGATACTTTGGTTGGTAGCTAGCTAGTTAGGGTTAACATTGAGAAAAGAGAGAGTAGTGGAGTATGGAGGGTGGAAAAGAATAAAAACTGGATGAAGAGGGGTTGTGGGTGGTGGCGGCGGCGGCTACGGAGCGGCCAAGAAAAGGTTGACGAATGGAGGGCGGAGAGGGAACAGGTGTTGCAAAAGTTCTGATTACTGTTTTGAGAAATCAATGGTGTTAACACTCTTCTCCCTAGTGGTTTTCACGAGTTTGAATAGAGAAATAGGAACTAACCACTGTCATAGGTGTCCTGGCTTGATTGCGCGCCAATTCCAGGGTTTATTTTGCTCTTTGGAGCTAGTGGGTCTATATATACATATATACATACATACATATGTATGTATGTTTGTATACTCGTACGTACAGAAACCACGTACGGTGTGGGTGTATTTATTTGCTTTTAATGATTTTTTTAGTAATTAAATTCCTTTTGAAATCTACAGAATAGCAGTACCGTTAAGATGATTCCAAGCCAAGATAATGGTTGTTTTTGTATTTAAAAAAAAAATTAATTATTTTTTATTTTAAATTAATATTTTTTATGTTTCTAGATATTTTAATATCTTAATATCAAAATTAATTTTTAAAAAATAAAATAAAAATTATTTTAATATATTTTCAAATAAAAAATACTTTAAAAAAACAATTTTTATTATATTCCAAACACTTTTTAAATTTAATTTTAAGAGTTGCAAACTACTAAACCATTTAAATAATACAAAAAATCTTAAATAAAACATGGTCGATTATTAAATAATTCTAAACTATATATAAAAAAAACATAAATTAACAGGAAAATATAACTAATTCCAAACATTAATTATTTGATCTACTCCGAGGGCTTTACTAGTATTAGATGGTTATAAAAAATTTACAGTATAGGAAACAAGAATTCTACGATTTCTTAAAAAAATTTAGTCCACTCAAGATTGTACCCGAAATTTGAAGGTAAATTATATTTTTTAAAATTTTAATTTTTTATATATTTTTAAATTATTTTAATATCCTAATATTAAAAATAATTTTTTTTAAAAATAAAATAAAAATTATTTTAATATATTTTTAAACTAAAAATATTTTAAATTATTATTATTACCACAGTTCCAAACAAATCCAACACATTTGATCAGAATCTGCTGTGATCTCTTAAAAATATCTCAGTTCCCACCTCCCATTGTATTAAATACTGTAGTTTCTAAATTTGGTTTTCTTAGAACTCATTGGTAGGATCTTCAGTTTTTTAGGCTATGTTATTTTCAAAAACAAATTAAATTTACTTGTGCTAGTTGCTTTTAAAAAAAATTTGTGCTAATTTTTTTAAAAAAATTAGGATCTAGTACTCTAGTAAATTTATCGGCCTTTGTGATAAAAAAAAAAAAACATTAATCTTTTAATAGGAACAAAATATTCAATGAATCAACTACAATAAATTTAGTTACTAGCTTTCTCTTATAAAATATATGTTTGGAACTATAATTGTGGTTATATGATTTTTTTAAAAAATATTTTTAATTAAAAATATGTTAAAATATATTTTTTAGAATCTTTTTATTTTTAATATTAACATATCAAAATTATATAAAAAAATACTTTAAAATATTAATTTAATAATTTTTAAATAAAAAATATTTTTAGAAAACAAAACTATAAAGAAAGGTTTGCATTAATTATATATATAGAAAACAAAATAAAATATTTTTAGAAAACAAGCTTAGGTTGATACCTAGACCTATAGTGGACGTGACTAACCAATAAAGATGTTGGGCACCATGCTAACACTTATCATATTTCAACTTGTTTTTTACTTTTATCATGTTCAGACAACTCATTTAAACCCAATATTTTCTTTAAAAAATTTTCAGAATCCTATATAGGTTCCTCAACAATTTTTTAGGACTCAATGCAGGATTTTTTATATTTTATATTAATACAATATATATTATTTTGAGTGGAATATAACTCAAAATATTATAAAAATAAAATTATATTTTAGCCTCTTCTCTTCATAAAAACACAAGATTTATAAATTATAAATATTCTATGAATTCTTCAAATCTAAAGTTCAAAATCTCTTAATTTTTAATATTTTTAACGTACATAATTTTATAGTATATTTTTCAAAAAATATCATATATATTTTTTTTATATAAAATCATTAACTTAAACATCTACTAATCTTTATATCTATCAAAATAGAAAGACTTTTGTAAATATTAATCACTTCAGCTTCCCAAACACCAACTATTTATCACGTAAGTTTTCACATCAACCCGCTAACTATTATAACTATTTTTCTTTTTATAAGGCCTAAATAATCAACCATTTATCCAACACGTAATTAAGTTTCATTTCTACACACCACTTGAATATTTTCAGTGAAATCATCATTATCAAGTCCAGGCACACAATCTCCCCAGTAGTGATCGTGTGAAAGTGAAAAGATAAAAATAAAAATAAAAATAGAAATGCAAGATTCTACAGTGGTTCGGTACTAAACTATTACTCCACCTTCTATTTAAGAGTCGAGAATGGTGTTGAATTTGATTGATATTTTAATTACTCAGTTTTGTAATAAATTTATAGTAACATTAATAGTAAAACAACAGCTTATATATTTTTAATTATTTTTTAAAATTTTAATTTATTTTTAGTTAAATAAACTAAAACATATATACTTTTGTAAAAAATAATATAAGTGAACTGAAGTTAGCTGAGGACTAATAATGATATTATATAAATTATATATATAAATATATCTATAAAGCTCGACCCTATCCAGTAATTCACCGATACAAAACCTACTCAGGTCAAGTTCTTGAATTGAATTTTTCTTATTGACTAAAGCAACTTTGTATCATTTAAAGAAAGAACAGACCTATTAAAAAAATTTAAAAAATTTAGTAAAAAAAAAAGAAGGATAGATTAACCTTACCGACTCATATCAAGGACTCCATTAAATATGTTTTTTATATATATAAAGAAACTCAATTATGTACTAATTATATATATAATGGGATGATTAATCCAATTCATATATGCACTTTTATTATTTTTCTATAGTAATGTTAATTAATAATTGCTATAATACAAAATAAAAAATGATCCACTTTCTATTTCATTCTCAAACACATGTAAGAAGATGGAAACAATTTGTTAGAAAGACTAACTAATGACAAGAAATAAATTAGCTAAAACTAGTTAGAATGCATTATCGAATAAACGATGTTCCTCCGGCTTCCCATCTTCCCTGAGATAAAAAGCGCCCTCATCTTTCAGGCTCCATCTGCAAATATCGGTGCATCCTAACTTCGTAGCAAATGCCCAGAAGACTCCATGATATCTATCGTGAAGCTGGGCATAACACCAGACTAGTGGGAACATAATATCAACGACCTCGAATGCAATGCTTTCCTTGGGTCTTAATGCGTGCAATCCCTGGTCAAGTCTTGGGCTGTTGCACATGAATGGGATGTCATGGCTAGCATCATTTGTGATATTGACTGTAACTCTCGGAAAAAACCAATCCTCCAATCGTTTTTTGAAAGAAAGCTTCTTAGATGAAGATGATGATGATGGAACTAGGAATATTGATAAAAGAAGAAGCAGAAAGATAATGTTATTACATTTGGGAGAAGTTGTCATGGCGGCAAAACTATAAAGATTTAGGGTTCTTACTGACCATCAAAGCAATTAGCAAGAAAAATGTTGGTTAACATTTAGGGTTCCTGGCTAGGTCTTAATTTATGTACGCAAATGTTAAAGAAGACAGATCGTATATGCTTGCATGTAGATAGTTAAATCAGGCTGTTGCTTTTGTTTGTTTTAACAAAAAAACAGGTTTAAGGTATTAGTTAGTTAAGAAATCTGTGTGACTCTGAATGATTCAGTCATATCTGTTCGGCGACATTTTGTCGGTTGTCTTATCTTTGTGGGTTGTACATGGCTGTTTAAGATACATGTTGTTCTAACATTGACAAAGAGCTATCTTGTTTTTCATGGTAAACAACTTTTAACTAATTATTGGAAATTACAAACATACATGTTTCTTCCAACAATTTTTCTTCTAATTTTTTAAAAATAATGTATGTTTGTGTGTGTCTGTGTGTATATATATATATATAAATATATATATATAAGCATTGTAATCAATCAATTAGTATACATAGCACCGACTTCGTTCATTTAAATATATTTAATTTTAACAAAGGTTTTATTTATCTTTACTATTTATATTAAGTATTTCATTAATAAATTTGATATTTAATTAATGAATCTAGAGTAAAGATAAATTTATTGGAATAAAAATGTTTTATAAAGGAAATTATAAAGTTATTATAATTATAAGATTTCTATTGTATCAAAGTATTGTTTCTAAATATTTATTGTCAATACTCTATTAAAACTAGATATTAATTAGAGCTACCGAGACCAGTGCATATTATGTTATTTTTTTTATAAAAGAAACCAATTGTTTTCATATGTTAAGGTATAAAGAAAATCTAGAACTAATATATATAGGTGTTTGTCAGATGATATATACACCAAACTCACCCGTATAAAAATTCTATATGAAGAAATCACCTGTATCTATGGAAGACTAGCATAACAGTTGTGTAAATGATCCTTAGATTTGAGATAACTAAGACCTTATTTGCTTTTGTGTTTCAAAAACACCTTTGAATTTTTTTTTCTTTGCTTCAAATTAATATTTTTTTGGTGTTTTCAGATCATTTTGATACGTTGATATAAAAAAAAATTAAAATAATATTTTGATGCATTTTCGAGTAAAAAACACTTTGAAAAACAACCACAACCACACTCTCAAACACCCTCTAAGTTATCTTATATAAAGAATATTATGTTTTAATCATATTATATGTTTCCTTAATCAAGGGGAATAAACGTGCAAATATTGGGTATAACACGAACTATATAAATGTATTTAAGTAATCAATAGAGGATTCATCATTTTAGGTGAATTAGAGAAAATGTTTCATCCGTTCTCAAATAATATTCATTGTAAATTCTTGCTCATAGAATTAATAATTATGGTGTTGAGAACAATCATGATTTGACAAAGTAAACACACTCTATTTTATAATGTCTAAATCAAAGCATTGTTGATGAAAGGATAATAATTACATTGAAAAACTAGTCACTGAAAGATTAAATTAAACCACCTATGACTTTCCTACTTCTCAACATAATAAGATTTGGACAATACTAATCCATCAGATATCCTAAAAATTTGTATTCATGGTATGACATCTACAACACCCAAGTCTTTCATAACAAACTTTTTAGTTGACATTTTCTTAGTAGACTTGATCATGTGATCATTGCTGTTTAAAATTAGTATTTCATCTACAAAGAGATATACAATGATATAACTTTTATTTGTATTTTTCACATAAACATATCTATCAACTTCATTGATTTTAAACTTATTTGACAACATAACATTGTCAAATTTTTCATGTCATTATTTAGGTGTTTGTTTCAAACCATACAATGATTTGACAAGCTTATAAACTTTCTTTTCTTGTTTATTGATAACAAACGCTTCGAGTTGTTCCATGTCAAAATAGCTCACACCTTCCTATTATCTAAAACCTTTTAAAAATAATTTTAGTTTTATATTTGTCATTGGTTCTATTAGCTTTCATCTTTCTTTTGAAGATCTATTTATGGTTATGGTTTACTTCTAAGAGGAAGAACCACTAGTTCCTATGTATAAATTATTCACAATGAATTTAATTTCACTATTGACTGTCTTTTTGTAATAGAAGGCTTCCAGACAAGTTATTTCCTTATAATGGGTTTGAGGTTCATTTTCTAATAAGTATATTAAAAAATCAGGACCAAATATTTTAGTTATTTCTGTATTTTTACTCCTTCTAAGTTCAACATCATCATCTTCTTATTAATTATGATCATTTGAGTTAGCCTTGATCATTCTCCTAAGTGAATAATTTTATCATATTTCATTACATGGAAACACAACTTTAACGAATAAAAAATTATTGATTCCATAATAGTATTAGGATGAATATCCTTAATACTTGATTTGTGTATAAGAAATTGATATGCATTACTATTGTATGCATATTTAATAAATACACAATCCACGGTTTTAAGTCATATCTTGATCTTTTTAGGTACATGTATTACTACCTTTATAAGACACCTCCATTCCATAATAGTATTATGATGAATATCCTCAGTACTTAATTTGTGTATAATAAATTGATATGCATTATTATTGTATGCATATTCAATAAATACACAATCCATGATTTCAAGTCATATCTTGACTTTTTTAGGATTATGTATTACTACTTTTGTAAAACACCCCTATATTTTAATGTATATGTATGAAGGTTTTTTTTACCTTTCCACAACTCATATAGTTTTCTTTCTAACTTTTTTTTTTATTGGGTACATTGTTAAGTATATAATTAAAAGTTAACATTTCATCTTCTCACAAGTTATAAGGTGCTCTCAAGCTTATTAACATGATATTCATAATTTCTTTTAAAGTGAGTTTTTTCATTTCATAATGCTATTTTGTTATGGTGAACAAAGAGTAGTAGTTTGATGGATAATATCATTTCGAGTCACCAAATAGTGTTTTGTATTCTCTATTTCTATCACTTCTTATTATTTTTATCTTTTTGTTAATTTGACTTTCAACTTCATTCTTGTAATGTTTAAACATTTCAAGAGCTTCATATTTACTCATAAGCAAATAGGTATAACAATACCTCATGCAATATCTATAAAAAAAAATATAATACCTTTTTCCATCTCTTGTTTACATAAATCTTAAATCACCAATATCTGAGTGAATTAACTATCTAAGTTCACTACTTATTTTAATTGTTTAAAAGAAGATTTTGTGAATTTTGATTCTATGTAAATTATTACTAAGAATGTTTTAACTAAAAAATCATTCTTGATAATAATTTATGATTTTATTAACATTTTCTTAGAATTATAATTTATATGACCTAACTTGTCATACCACATATCATAAGACTTAAGCAAATAAAAAGAAAAGACAATCTTATTATTAGTTTCATCATTGATTACAATGGTTTTTATATTCATTTTAAAGAAGTCATCATAGAGATACCCTTTTCAATCTTAGAAACCTTTTTAAAATCATTTTTACTCAATAATGAGTCAGACATTAAGTTCTTCCTAATATTAGTAGCATGTAGTATATTTTTTAGAGTGAGAAACTTTCTAGAGGTCACATTCAGTATGATATTTCTAACATTTAGTACCTTGAAGGTTGATAGGTTCTTCGTGCATAAGTTTTCTCTATACATTTTTTTTTATAAGTGGAATATCTTTTTTTCCAACACTAAATATATTCTTAGAAAAGATTAAAGGGGTTATAAATGGTTTCATTTTAAACTCAATCTTCTTAAACACAACTTTTTAGACCGTATTTATTTACCATACTGACTTTCTGTACATGTGAACAATAACATATATATGAATAATATTGTATACATGAACAAAATCAATCAAATAGCTCCAACGCCGTTCTTAAGGAATATAGATTTATTACCCTCAAAGGTCATCTTGAGATTTAAAAATTTACCGACTATGAACATTTTTACAATTTCAAACTTGAACTTTTTGGCCAAAGCTTTCTAAAATGCTTTTGCACTCTTGATTGAACTATATATATTATATTATTTAATCTATTCAAAATTTAGTTCTTACACATGAAATCACTATATTTCCATACGTCCAAAGCTACTACAATAATAAAATTGGATTAATTAATTGACAACTTTAGCATTTTGTTTCTATAAGAACTTAACTAAGTTCGAGGTGGGAATATAAATCAATATTTTATGTTGTCACAATTTAAATTTTAATCCATTAAACTTTTTAACTTTCTCACTATGAACCTCAAAAGGTAGTGATGGAATCTTCACTACCGAATTAATACTTACTGAAGCAATATTGGTTAGAAAAACCAATTCTTAAGTTAAAAAATATGATATAATCTATAAAATAAATAGACAATAATATTTAAAAATAAATAAAACTTGTGATAAAAAAATTAAAAAATTAAAATATTTAAACTATGCATGATAAAATCAACACATTAACAACTTAAGTTCTTTTTAACATGTATTGTATCATTATAAAATATTTAAGCATGTCAAGCAAAAGGCATAACCATATAAGAAAGATAGAATAAACTATCACAAATAAAATAATAATATATTAATCAATAAAATATATTGCATGCATCAAAACATTCAAATTGCATGAAAAACAATTTTAGAAGATAAACTATAACTTTAAAACAAAGATGTATAGCAAACTTCAAAAAATTAATAAAAGAAAAAAAATCATAACAAATCAAAAAGGTATATAAAATCAAAATTAACAGAAAATAAGTTGCATGAGGAAAATATTGTAGCCTAATAGAGAAATCACTATTTATTGGAATATCAGAGTGACAAGTTTTGCCCTTCTCACAACAAAACATAGTTTTCTATGGGTGTAACAAGGTTCACATAACAGTATTGATTTAATTGGGGGTGACTGGGGGTGACTTGGTTTTTTTATACTCTTTGGTACAATGGAATTTTTTAAATGCCCACAAAGGCAAAAAATTAGTTAACTTGGGTCTAAGGGCTCATTGGGCTTTTTATTTTTTTAAGCATAATGTAATAACTAATTTTTCCATTTGATTTTCAAAAAAATAACCTTCTTTTCAAGGGTCTATTAGTAATTTTGTCTTGATTTTTTATTTTGTAATTATCATGTGGTATTAGGGATAAATTGGTATTTTCATTAATATACAAAATAAAAAAGAAAAATGGTTGAAGCGTGCATCACATGCGCCAGCGTGTAAGTTGCCTTGCTGTATTCAAGCGGTGCGTACGATGGTGGGTGGTGTTAAAAATGGCCTTCCAAGGTGTTTCCTGAAAAAAAAAATCACAACAACCATTCATTTTACATTTTCTTGAGATTTAGCCCCTCTTATTTTATTACACTTCTTTTATTTCAATTAATTATTTGAAATTAGGATTTTTTTTAATTTCATCCTTTTTAATTTTTTCATCTTTTAGATTTGGTCCTTATTCTTTGGATTGTTATTGTTTTGGGTGATTTCTCAAGTTGATTTTTTTTTTCAATTTCATCATTCATCATTTTTTTTCCTACGATCCTCATTATTTTTATTATTGTTTTTTTTTTCTTTGTTAAACTTTTTGAATATATTGTTTCCCGATCTAATCCTTCAACATTATATATATATATATATATAAATATATATTAAGAATTTGACTTCTTTATTGAACCCGGGTATAGGATTTCACTTGTTGTGAATTTAGAAGATTAACCCAAGTTTAAAAGATTTGCTCAGGTTTGTTTGGTTTTTCATTTTTTTAAATTAGGATGACCTTTTTTCATATTATTAAAATAACCAAGCTTATTAAACCAGTTAGCACAATGACCCAAGTCTAGAATTTTATTTTTTATTTCTTCCTTTAACAATAAATTTGTTAGGAGTCGGGTTTCTTTATTGAATTTGAGTCTAAGATTTTAAGGGCTTTGAATTTGGAGGACTAATATAGGTTTAGAAGATTTGTTCGGATTTATTTAGTTTTTTATATTATTAAATTAAATGAACTTATGAAACTCCAGTGACTTAATTACACGAGTCTCGGAATTTTTTTTCTCCTTTAGAAACACTTATGTAGCTTTGATTTATTTTTTATGTTCGGTTAAAATTCTCTTGACTTGCAGAGTAGCACTGGCCACAAATCTAGGTTTACTCGAGTTGCTTTTTTAGATATTTTTTTAGATTTAGTTTTTTTTTATTTTTTTGACATTCAATATTTGGTTCATCACAATTGACCTTTGTGATTTGATTTGGTTTAAATTTCAAGGGGTTATCATGTGCTCATGCATTGAATCACGAGTTTTGCATGTTAACCTTGATTGGTCCAAGTTGATTCAATATGTTGTTATTTCAATATTTTTTTGAAAAAATAATAAGTCATCTAATGTATCAATATTTCAGTAATTTGAAAGATTTTTTTTTTATCCAGTATGCATCATGTTTTTGACTTCCTAGCATCTTTTTTTTTTTTTTTTAAGATCGGAAAGAAATGATCTGACTTGCGGAGTAGCGCGAGTAAAAAAACTAGTTAAATCCATATGTGAGAATATTATAAATTTAAAAAATTTAAATTATAACTTATATTTTACAAATGCTAAAAACTTCTTTCAGAAATGTCAAAGAACCAATTCAACTAAAAAACTTAAGTTGTTAGGTAAGATCCCAGGACCTGATTTATATTATTCTCTAACACACCCTCTCAAGTGAAAGCCTTTTGGGCTTGAAACTTGGGCATGCCCACATTATCTTGTCCTTAATTTTTATCAAATAAATAGAGATTGTGAGATTCAAACTCGTGACCACTTAGTCATTAAGACTCCGATATCATATCAAATAACTAATTCAACTCAAAAGCTTAAGCTGTTAGGTGAGATTTCAAGATATAATTTATATTATTTTCTAATAAATAATAATAATAATAATAATTTATTTAAATCATGTTGATTAAAAAAGTTCTCAACACTAATTCCCTTAATTGTTTTTTAGACGGATTAGATTATCCAAAAAAAATTCCAACGATAATTAATAGTTATATTGTTATGGGAATCTATTTCACTGGTTAATTGATTGCTTATAATGGTAATTAACGTAGCTATTTATTATGGTATAATATTTTTTTAGTGCTATCGCATTTATTTAAGAACTATTTGGGTTATGTATAATATTTAGTTAATTTTAATTTTGTTGGTATTGTGGCATGGGTTGTAGAGAGATGCATGATATTTATTTAGAGGTGACTTTTCTTTGATGAATCATTTTTTTATATTTTATATTTTTTTGGTGTTATTTGGGTTTGGTGAGGATTGTTTGTAAATGTGATAGTAGTTATTTTTAAAATATTTTTCACTCATAAACATATTAAAATAATATTTATTAATTTTTTAAAAATTATTTTTGATATCAACACATCAAAATGATTTGAAAATACCAAAATAATATTAATTTAGTCAATTTAATTCAACTCAACTAAATTGCATTAGATTGTAAAATTACTACAAATTAAAGATTTTATAGGAAGTCAAAGAATAAACACATTAATTTAAAAATAGATTTTTTTTAAAATTGCTTTAGGAATAAAACAATTAATATTTCTCAAAAAATCCAAAGTTTCAAAAATCTTACTAGATAAAAACAATTCCTACAATTATCAATCATTACAATTTTTAAAAGAAAATTTTAATTTATAAAAAATATTTTTTTCATAAATAAAATCTTGGAATATGTTTAAAGAATTAAAGTATTCTTAAATTCAAAAAATGCAAAAACGCTTTCCTATTGAAAAATTAAAATTATTCTTTAGGAAAATATAATTTTTTAAAATGTTTAACAGATGACAAAATTCCAAAATAACCCAAAAAGTAAAAGAAATGTTGAACAAAATAAAAAATTCCAAAATTAACAGAAATTAATTTTAGAGATAATTCTAAGAAATTAAAAAAAACTATTTTTTTCAACTTAAACATTTGAAATAATTAAAACATTATTTTATTTTTTGAATGAAATATGTTTTTGCACCTTCATGAGATTTCATTTGTATTACCCTATATAACCATTTTTTTTTATATTTAACCTAAGGATGTATTAAGATGAAAAAAATTATAATAACTTAAAATAATATTATAAATACTAGAGAAGAGCATTTTTAAACCTTTTATTTTGGCTATTTGTTTTGAATTTTTGAATCTTATTTTGATTTGGTTTGTTTTAAATTTTTAAAAACCAAATAAGTTAAATTTAATTCATGAACCTTTTATTTTGGCTATTGTTGACATGTTTTGATTTAATAAACCTTTCTTATTTAATGAGTTTTTTTAATTTAATTTGATTTAGATCAAATTTTTTAGTTTTAGTTTCTAAAATCAAAATTAATTTAATTGAATTTTTTCAAAAAGAAAATAACCAAAGTTATTAAGAATTTCAATCAAAATTATGAATATTGTAAATAATTAGATTAATTTAATTAACTCCTAATATATATATATATATATATATATAGAGTCCAATTTATTTATATAACTAGTCAATTGCTTGTGTGGTATCCTTATAAACTTTTCAACAATGTTATCGAATTCAGTCAAGTCTAGTGATCTAGTTGTGAACCTAATCCAATTGAGTTTCAAAACAAACTTTGTGGGAGTTGATCAAAAGTGACCCTACCAACTTTGTGGGTACATTTACAAATCGATTGACCCAGTAAAAATTTCTTTTGACTTTTTTTTAAGAAAAAAATTATTTTAAAAATGTTTATTTAACATTTTTTTATAACAAAAAATTTTGAAACGATATTTTTGAATAACCTAGTTAAATTGGGTAAACTTGCCTAACCCATGACCTATGTTATGGCTTTAGTTGGGCATGATAATAAATTCTCTAAGCATGATGATATGCTTTTCCCTTTTTTTAGGTTCGGTTGTGCTGCATTTATGGTTGATTAGGCCATTTTGTCTCTTTTTTTTTTTCGTTTGTCTTCTTCTCTCCTTGGTCGGGTCTTTATTGGGCTTAGTTACGATGAAATTCAGAATAGAGTTGAAGAATTACTAAAAAATAAAAAAACTAAATTGAATGATGGGTGAAAACTATATGACATTGTACCATACTCACCAATGTGTGAGGAAGGCCGTATGGAGACGTGCGTGGTTTCATTCGAGCTCTGATGCCAACCTTCCTTCGTGTCATTTGTATCATCTCGTTGGGGGCTTCATTTTAAGGCTCACATAGGATGACAATATAAATCTAGAATGGCTTCGACAACTCATTCTTTTTTTGTTTATTTTCCTTTTCTTTTCCTTTCTTGTTGATTTTTGTGTTTGATCTCTTCTATATAAAAAAGAAGGGCTGCATTTTTTTCATCAATTTGAATTCCAATTCCTTTATTCTTAATCATTTGAAAAACCTTAACTATTTTTTCACAAAACCAAGCATCGGCTTAACATTATGATGTTTTTTTTGACATTGCAAGAACCTCATACTAAACTAATCAAGTCAAATTACCGATCCCAATATCAATTCTATTATTGTGGAAGTATTGAATTAAAAAACAAAATGTATGATAATAGAAATAAACAAACCAAAGGACTATAGAAACTCAAAGAAAAAAAAAAGGCAAAGTGAGAAAACAATAAAACACCAATGCGTTTTAGTAATCACCTAAGCCTTAATATTTTTCCTATTATGTTTCTATTCTAATAATAATTCTAATTACAAATACTCTAAAAGGGATGGAGGAATATTGTTTCTCCAAGCATTATGAACTAAGACTCATGAGCATGGTTGTTAAAATCGCGATTCAACTCGTAAAATCGTACGATTTTATGAGTCAATGTAGGCTAAACGTGTTAAATCGTTCACAAAAATCGAAAATTGATAAAATCGGGTCAAAATCATGTGCATCCTAACTTGGTAGCAAATGCCCAGAAGACTCCATGATATCTATCGTTAAGCTGGGCATAACACCAGACTAGTGGGAACATAATATCAACGACCTCAAATGCAATGCTTTCCTTGGGTCTTAATGCGTGCAATCCCTGGTCAAGTCTTGGGCTGTTGCACATGAATGGGATGTCATGGCTAGCATCATTTGTGATATTGACTGTAACTCTCGGAAAAAACCAATCCTCCAATCGTTTTTTGAAAGAAAGCTTCTTAGATGAAGATGATGATGATGGAACTAGGAATATTGATAAAAGAAGAAGCAGAAAGATAATGTTATTACATTTGGGAGAAGTTGTCATGGCGGCAAAACTATAAAGATTTAGGGTTCTTACTGATCATCAAAGCAATTAGCAAGAAAAATGGTGGTTAACATTTAGGGTTCCTGGCTAGGTCTTAATTTATGTACGCAAATGTTAAAGAAGACAGATCGTATATGCTTGCATGTAGATAGTTAAATCAGGCTGTTGCTTTTGTTTGTTTTAACCAAAAAACAGGTTTAAGGTATTAGTTAGTTAAGAAATCTGTGTGACTCTGAATGATTCAGTCATATCTGTTCGGCGACATTTTGTCGGTTGTCTTATCTTTGTGGGCTGTACATGGCTGTTTAAGATACATGTTGTTCTAACATTGACAAAGAGCTATCTTGTTTTTCATGGTAAACAACTTTTAACTAATTATTGGAAATTACAAACATACATGTTTCTTCCAACAATTTTTCTTCTAATTTTTTAAAAATAATTAATGTCTCTCTCTCTCTCTCTCTCTCTCTCTCTCTCTCTATATATATATATATATATATATATATATATAAAAGCTTTGTAATCAATCAATTAGTATACATAGCACCGACTTTGTTCATTTAAATATATTTAATTTTAACAAATGTTTTATTTATCTTTACTATTTATATTAAGTATTTCATTAATAAATTTGATATTTGATTAATAAATTTAAAGTAAAGATAAATTTATTGAAACAAAATGTTTTGTAAAGAAAATTATAAAGTTGTTATAATTATAAGATTTCTATTGTATCAAAGTATTGTTTCTAAATATTTATTGTCAATACTCTATTAAGACTAGACATTAATTAGAGCCACCGAGACCAGTGCATATTATGTTATTTTCTTTATAAAAGGAATCAATTGTTCTCATATGTTAAGGTATAAAGAAAATCTAGAACTAATATATATAGGTATTTGTCAGATGATATATACACCAAACTCACCTGCATAAAAATTATATATGAAGAAATCACCTGTATCTATAGAAAGCTAGCATAACAGTTGTGTAAGTAATCCTTAGACTTGAGATAACTAAGACCTTATTTGCTTTTGTGTTTCAAAAGCGTCTTTGAAAAAATTTAATTTTTTTTCTTTGCTTCAAATTAATATTTTTTTGGTATTTTCAGATCATTTTGATGCGCTGATATAAAAAAAAATTAAAATAATATTTTGATGCATTTTCGAGTAAAAAACACTTTAAAAAACAACCACAACCACACTCTCAAACATCCTCTAAGTTATCTTATATAAAGAATGTTATGTTTTGATCATATTATATGTTTTTCTAATCAAGGGGAATAGACGTGCAAATATTGGGTATAACACGAACTATATAAATATATTTAAGTAATCAATAGAGGATTCATCATTTTAGGTGAATTAGAGAAAATGTTTCATCCGTTCTCAAATAATATTTATTGTAAATTCTTGTTTATAGAATCAATAATTATGGTGTTGAGAACAATCATGATTTGACAAAGTAAACACACTTTATTTTATAATGTCTAAATCAAAGCATTGTTGATGAAATGATAATAATTACACTGAAAAACTAGTCACTAAGAGATTAAATTAAACCACTTATGACTTTCCTACTTCTCAACATAATAAGATTTGGACAATACTAATCCATTAGATGTCTTAAAAATTTATATTCATAGTATGACATCTACAGCACCCAAGCCTTTTACAACAAACTTTTTAGTTAATATTTTCTTAGTAGACTTGATCATGTGATCATTGCTACTTAAAATTAGCATTTTATCTACAAAGAGATATACAATGATATAACTTTTATTTGTATTTTTCATATAAACACATTTATCAACTTCATTGATTTTAAACTTATTTGACAGCATAACATTGTCAAATTTTTCATGTCATTATTTAGGTGCTTGTTTCAAACTATACAATGATTTGACAAGCTTATAAACTTTCTTTTTTTATCTATTGATAACAAACCCTTCGAGTTGTTCCATGTCAAAATAGCTCACACCTTCCTATTATCTAAAACTTTTTACAAATAAT
The DNA here is from genome assembly GCA_018804465.1 of Populus tomentosa. Classification (NCBI taxonomy): domain Eukaryota; kingdom Viridiplantae; phylum Streptophyta; class Magnoliopsida; order Malpighiales; family Salicaceae; genus Populus; species Populus tomentosa. Next base: position 30,388,988 of record CM031969.1, read on the forward strand.
TTTAGTTTTATATTTATCATCGGTTATATTAGCTTTCATCTTCCTTTTGAAGATCTATTTATGGCTATGATTTACTTCTAAGAGGAAGAACCACTAGTTCCTATGTATAATTATTCACAATGAATTTAATTTCACTATTAACTATCTTCTTGTAATAGAAGGCTTCCAGACAAGATATTTCCTTATAGTGGGTTTGAGGTTTATTTTCTAACAAGTATATTAAAAAATCAGGACCAAATATTTTAGTTATTTTTGTATTTTTACTCCTTCTAAGTTCAACATCATCATCTTTTGATTGATTATGATCATTTGAGTTAGCCTCGATCATTCTCCTAAGTGAATAATTTTATCATATTTCATTACATGGAAACACAACTTTAAAGAATAAAAAATTTATAATTCCATAATAGTATTAGGATGAATATCCTTAATACTTGATTTGTGTATAAGAAATTGATATGCATTACTATTGTATGCATATTTAATAAATACACAATCCATGGTTTTAAGTCATATCTTGATCTTTTTAGGAACATGTGTCGCACCCGACATCTCGGCGGCCCTAAAAAATTAATAAATCTTTGGAAAGAACAGATTTCTGACATCCTGTTCTTTAATGGGGAATATTCTTTGTTTAAGGAGTCGCCACCTAGTATTATGGTCACTAGGAACCCTAACTGGTCAACAGAGATTCTATGGTTCGGGACTGGTTACGTAAAAGGAAAGATATTATCACCCCTTAAACGTCTTGCTTGAGGCAGGCTGCATTGCTAGTTTCGTCTTAAATTGCTAAATATTTATTAGTTTACGCTATGATAATTTGCTTATAATATTCCTGACTCTGGCGCCGGTGAATATTCAACTACGAATATTTCCAACTCTGGCGCTGGTAAATATTACGTAGCTATAAAATAAATTAGATCAATATTTTTTATTCCCGACTCTGGCGTCAGTGAATAAATAAATAATAATAAATTTGTTTTTACGCATGCACATATCTTTTATTTTTCTAGCTAAATAAAATAAAATACAATGAATAAAAATAATATAATTTTAAACCGGTGTTTTTATTCCTGACTCTGGCGTCAGTGAATAAACCAATAAATTTATATTATTTTTATTCATGCATACACATTTTTTCTTTTTTCTTTTTTTTCTACCCTTTTTTTATTTTTCTGTTTTTTTATTTTTATTTTTTTTGTATTTATTTTTTGGGCTGGGCTGGGTTAAATCCAGCCCAGCATATATATTGATGGCTGGGCTCAGCGCAGCCCATAGGGGTTGGGCTGGGCTAAGCCCGGCCGGCCCGGCCTGGCCACTGGCCCAAGCCAGTGGCCTGGCTGGGCTCAGCAACACGCGTGCGCTAACGCGCGCGTGTTGCTACACTGTGCAAGTGAATTAAAATTCACTTGCACAGTGTAAATGTTAGTTAACTGCAACAAAATGAAGGAGAAGAAGCCGCATACCTGCTCTGTTTGAGGCGATGGAGACTATAGCGAAGCTTTGGCTGGAACGCTGGTGGTGACTTTCGTCTGCTGGATACGTCTCCTTCTGCTTTCCCTTTTGCTCTTGTGCCCACCGTCTGCTGGATTTGTTTTTATTGATTTGTGGGCTGTTCTTCTTCTGCAGGAACGAAGACAGTGGTTGTTCCTCTGCTTTTCTGTGCTGGTTCCTGTTTTTCTCTTGGTCTTGCCCGTTCCCCTTTGTTTGTTTGCCTGGCTTGCTCTCTGATTTAGGAGACGGAGGCGTGATGGATAACTGGCCAAAGCTCTGCTTCGGTTCCCTCGTATGCCGCTGTGTTGTTCCCCTGTTTTCTGGTCTTTTTTCTATGGGTTTTGCCTCTGTTTTTTTCTGGGTTTTTTCTCTGTTCCTCCTCTATGATTTGCTCTGTTTCTTGGTTCTCTTTCTGGGTTCTCTTTTTGTTCTTGACTCTGTCGCCTTTTTTGGGTTGATTTCTGCCTTCCTTTTATAGGCATTCCACCGATTGCCTCTAAAGGCAGGACTCTTATCTTCCATGCCATGATCTGGGGCGAGAGACGTGGTCCATGGCGATCAAATCTGTTGCAGATCTTCAGCCCGTTGAATCGGGATGGAGAAGACTAACACGGCTGTTCCACCAGCCACGGCAGCGTTTCGGCAGCAACGGATTCCACCAGGAACGACGACGTTTTCAAGCAACCCGTGGACAGTTTCAGTTTGACCCCCGAACATTGGAAATTTTGCAATTGGACCCCTAAACAAATTAAAAATTTCTTTTAATTTTGCCCTCTTTTGATTAATTTCAATTAAATCCCTAAATTGGTACACTGTTTACAAAACAGTCTTTAATTCCTGGATTATTCAATTAGGTCCTTAATTCTTTCAAAATTGATCAATTAACTCTCAAATTACATCCCTAAACTTTAAAATTTGTTGTCTTAACTCCATTGTCAACTATATTTAATTTTTATTATTTGTTCAAAAATTGGGTTATGACAGTTGCCCCCTCTTTATAATATTTACAATACCAAGATATTGGAAAATTTCATTTTCCTTAGTTTCGTATAGTAAATTTATAAAGAAAAGTAGATACGGAAAATGAGTTTTGAAAACTTTGAAAACAGTCGATTGACATATAACTTTTACAGAGAGAACAAGTCATTTGGAAGACAGCCCATTTTTCTTTTTTTTTTGTGATGGTATATTGTAATGGGTTACCAGCCCAGTTGGTCACATTGTAATGGGTTACCTGCCCAGTATAGGATGGTATATTGTAATGGGTTACCGGCCCAGATGGTCACATTGTAATGGGTTACCTGCCCAGATGGTCACATTGTAATGGGTTACCTGCCCAGTTGGTATATTGTAATGGGTTACCAGCCCAGATGGTCACATTGTAATGGGTTACCTGCCCAGTATAGGATGGTATATTGTAATGGGTTACCTGCCCAGTTGGTCATATTGTAATGGGTTACCTGCCCAGTGGAAAAATACAAGGATTTTTTTTTTAATAAGACGGGGGCTCGAAGGCGCGCTCGAATGGAGATAAGACGAGGGCTCGAAGGCGCGCTCGAATTTAGATAAGACGAGGGCTCGAAGGCGCGCTCGAATGGAGGTAGGATAGAAAATGCACTACTTTTGATGGTCGAGGGCTCGAAGGCGCGCTCGAATGGAGGTAGGATAGAAAATGCACTACCTTTGATAGTCGAGGGCTCAAAGGCGCGCTCGAAAATAAATAAGACGAGGGCTTGAAGCCACGCTTGAATGTAAGACGAGGGCTCGAAGGCGCGCTCGAATGGAGGTAGGATAGAAAATGCACTACCTTTGATGGTCGAGGGCTCGAAGGCGCGCTCAAATGTAAGACGAGGGCTCAAAGGCGCGCTCGAATGGAGGTAGGATAGAAAATACACTACCTCAGGTGTGGAAACTGAAAGGTGGTGAAAAAATACAAAGATTTTTCTGGTGGCTTAATTCTCATGGGCGGCCTGCCCAGGTTGAAAAATTCTCAAAAATGATAATTTTCAACAGCAATTTTGATCTTTGGCCATTTCAAGTTGGCCTTCCACTTGATGGATTTTGTTGGAATTTTCTCATATGAAGTTTGCAAAACTCATTGTCCAATGTCTCCAAGTTTAAATAATATGCATGCATCTTTACCTGATTTTGAAATATAGGCCCCCATTTCTTCTTAATCTTTTCGTTGCTTGGTTGGTGAGATCTTGCTATCTGATTTGAGTCATCTTTGTCGTTTAGCTTTCTAGCCCACTCGAGTTGGCCCATGTAAGTCTATTTCCAAATTTGTTTGCACAACTCAGCATTTGTGATGCCTATTGTGACCCACTTGCTTACTATAGATTTTCTGATTCGTCAAATAATTTGAGAGGACCAATCATTACTCCTCGTTTCACTGCTAGAAACATTTGGTGTCACTTGCTGAAAGGAATCTAGCTGTCTTTTGTAAACCAAAATGCCCCCTTGTCTGGTTGAAGGAAATTACCATTTCCTTTTCTAGAATCTTTCCTTCTAAACACAATGTTGCCCCCTTGTATTGGTTATTGCCCCTAAGTGTGCTTCTGTCAGCGACTTAGATAAATAAAGGTTTTAAAAGGCCATTCTCTCATTTCTCTCCTTTTCAGTTTGGTGGAGGAATATGGGTCTAGAATGAATCTTGAAATCTTGATCTTGCATTTTGAAAACAAAAATTATTTCGATGTGAGTCAAATAACAGTTTACTTTTGAAATCTTGCAACTCCTTGGTTATTTTCTTTCTTGGAACAGAGGTTATTTGCTCTTGTGTTCGGTAATGAGGTCTTCGGTTAATGAGATGACCTTTTGTTTCGAAGTGAAGGGCTCGAGAAAAAGCTCGAGGTTTTGTAAGAGAAAAACTTGTCTCTTTTTGAACATTTATTTTTATCAGCATGAATAATAATGAGTAGTTTATTCTTGATGTCATGAATCTTATGAAAAAGTATTCTTTGCATTTTGAGAGCATTGTTTATTGTTCTAGATTGCTTGCTTGTTTGATTAGAAAGGACTTCTACAGGCACGTAACGTAGGCTTTGGTTTTTGGCTATGAAAGAAAAGGATTCATAAGGCTCAAAGAGTGTTTCAGGGTTCCAAAAACTGAAGATCACTATCAATAGTTTGACTCTTGACGTCATTCATAGTTCTTTTGACGCTCTTCTTTGATTTGCCCCTTTTTCCTTTTTCATTGCTTTGCTAGAGCATACTCACTTTATCTTGGTTATCACTTTTTCTTGTGATTTGAGCATGCCCCCTAGCATTTGAGTTTCTTGGGCTCTTTTGCCTTTTGGCTTTCTCACGGCTTTATCCTCTTTCTTGATCATTGAAATTTCACATGCCCACAGTGTAGGGTGTGATCTTAGCCGGGATTTTTATGAAAGAAAAATTATTCAGGCTCAAAAAGGGTTTGCAAGGGATGTACTTATTTTAGAACGTGAAATTAATAACAAAGATGGCCTTTCCTCATTTCAAGCGCAAGCATCTATGATCAATAAACTTTGACCTCGTATAGTGTGATGGTTTATTCTTTGCAAAGATGCATTTCATGAGTTATGAGCAACAAGTTCACTACATACCATTATTCACATGATTCAAGAGTAATGGGGTAAGGGTGTTTATTCTTTTTTTTCACAATTGTTTTTCTAATTTAGTCACCTCAATGATGGAGTTGCTTGATTCACTTGTCATTCTACAAGTAGAATGACAAAAATATCGTTTTTGAATAAACATCAAATTATTTTTTTGAAATCAAAATGCCAGATCAATTTTTTTCAAAACTCTAATAGGGAAATTGATTTTTGGTAAAAGAGATGAATTGCATCTATGAGATCGCACAAGGCTTCAAAGATGTGTTTGTGAATCTTTATAAGAAAACTCTCTAAAAATAAATAAATAATGCTAATCGTAAACACGATTGAATGACAAACTCATTATTTTCATTGAAACTTTAGAAAATAAGTTCAACAAGAAAGAACTTATGACAACATCTTGGGCTATGAATACTGGCATGATAACATATAAAGGGGCTAAACATTTAGCGATCATTGATTGGAATTTTTGGAATCTTTCAATCATTCATTCTCCTCGACAAAGGCATCTTTTCAATAGTCAATTGAAATCAAATGTAGATAATTCTCGACCTAATATCACCATAGCTTTATCTTCAAGATAGTTGATTTCTAGGAGTCGATGTGAAGCAATTAGCTATAGAAATGATAAGTGTCTTGGCAACCACCTTCAGTGAAACTGTTCTTCTCAGTCGGGTTAGCAATCTTACCTAACCCAATGGCTTGTTCAATCCTCTCAGCTATAACAACCAGGTCAGTGAAATGTTGTGCAGAGCTTCTAACCAAGTATTCAAAGTACGGAGCTTTAAAGGTGTCGGAAAATAAAGTGATCATCTCTTTTTCCAACATGGGAGGGTTAACTTGTGCAGCTAACTCACTCCATCTCCGAGCGTATTCTCTTATGGACTCCTTGTTGTCCTTCTCCATAGCTTGCAAGCTTAAACGATCAGGTCCCACGTCGATATTGAACTTATATTGCCTCATGAAGGCATCAACTAAATCCTTCCATTTTTTAACCTTAGTATTGTCCAACCGCATATATCAAGTGAGGGCAACATTACTCAGACTGTTTTGAAAGAAATGAATCAGCAGTTTCTCATCATGAACCACCTCAGCCATTTTGTTGCAGTATGCTTTGAGATGAGTTATGGGGCATTGAGTTCCCGTATATTTAACAAATTCTGGCACTCTAATTTTTTTTGGAATGACTACGTTGGGCACCAAACACATCTCAGCAGCCTTTATAGGATCATATAGGTGAATTCCCTCAAATGCCCTCATCCTTTGTTCTAGGGCAATGAATTTGTTCAGCTCATCTTCTTTTACCATTTTGCCCTTTTGAGATTCATTCTTTGTAGAATCAATGGTAAACGACATTCTCGTGGGGTATGCTGGATGAAAATGCATGGCTTGTTGAAAATCAGACGACAACCCATTTGCCCCCAGATTCTGTAGATTGAAGGGATTTACAAGCATAGGTTCAGGCTGAGCTGTAAGTGTTGCTTTTCCGGATTTATCTCTCAAGGCCTGCTCGAGTAGACTAGTAAGCCTTGCGACTTCTTCTTTAAGATTGTCCACCTCTTTTTGATGTTGGGCTTCCAACTGGGCTCTTTCTTCATTTTCTATTTGTCTTTTCTCGAAATGGTTTATTATATGTAGGTTTCAAATGGGAACCTATATTTTAACCTGTAAATGTAAATCATGCAATTTATGCAAAAATGTTGATTCAATTAAAAATGCGTATGGAATGCAGACACATCCTTCACGGGACGACAACCTAATAGGAAGATCTTAATTGTTGAGTGCATCAAAGGGTTGGTCATTATCTAGTTTCAAAGGGTCTCTCGCATGCTCAGTGATCGTCCATGAAAGGTCGATATGAGGCTTACAAGTACTGTGAAAATAGAGGCCCTGAGTAATATCAGTTTGACATATCAACCACTTCCAAGTAAACAATCAAGCGAGAGTTGGATGGTTTCACGAGTCTTACCCAGGCTAAAGCCATTGGGGTACCGTTACTCCCCCACTTATCTTAAGTTATAACGTGTGTGCTCTTAACGTGATGCATGATAATATAAACAAGGATGCATGCTAAAGCAGTAAAATGTAGGAAAAAATAAACAAATAAACACAACGTAACAAACATTATAGCAATTTACAAACAAAAAGCAAAGCTTAGTCCATTAGTCCCCAGTGGAGTCGCCATTCTGTCGCACCCGACATCTCGGCGGCCCTAAAAAATTAATAAATCTTTGGAAAGAACAGATTTCTGACATCCTGTTCTTTAATGGGGAATATTCTTTGTTTAAGGAGTCGCCACCTAGTATTATGGTCACTAGGAACCCTAACTGGTCAACAGAGATTCTATGGTTCGGGACTGGTTACGTAAAAGGGAAGATATTATCACCCCTTAAACGTCTTGCTTGAGGCAGGCTGCATTGCTAGTTTCGTCTTAAATTGCTAAATATTTATTAGTATACGCTATGATAATTTGCTTATAATATTCCTGACTCTGGTGCCTGTGAATATTCAACTACGAATATTTCCAACTCTGGCGCTGGTAAATATTACGTAGCTATAAAATAAATTAGATCAATATTTTTTATTCCCGACTCTGGCGTCAGTGAATAAATAAATAATAATAAATTTATTTTTACACATGCACATATCTTTTATTTTTCTAGCTAAATAAAATAAAATACAATGAATAAAAATAATATAAATTTAAACCGGTGTTTTTATTCCTGACTCTGGCATCAGTGAATAAACCAATAAATTTATATTATTTTTATTCATGCATACACATTTTTTCTTTTTTCTTTTTTTTCTACCCTTTTTTTATTTTTCTGTTTTTTTATTTTTATTTTTTTTGTATTTATTTTTTGGGTTGGGCTGGGTTAAATCTAGCCCAGCATATATATTGATGGCTGGGCTCAGCGCAGCCCATAGGGGTTGGGCTGGGCTAAGCCCGGCCGGCCCGGCCTGGCCACTGGCCCAAGCCAGTGGCCTGGCTGGGCTCAGCAACACGCGTGCGCTAACGCGCGCGTGTTGCTACACTGTGCAAGTGAATTAAAATTCACTTGCACAGTGTAAATGTTAGTTAACTGCAACAAAATGAAGGAGAAGAAGCCGCATACCTACTCTGTTTGAGGCGATGGAGACTATAGCGAAGCTTTGGCTGGAACGCTGGTGGTGACTTTCGTCTGCTGGATACGTCTCCTTCTGCTTTCCCTTTTGCTCTTGTGCCCACCGTCTGCTGGATTTGTTTTTATTGATTTGTGGGCTATTCTTCTTCTGCAGGAACGAAGACAGTGGTTGTTCCTCTGCTTTTCTGTGCTGGTTCCTGTTTTTCTCTTGGTCTTGCCCGTTCCCCTTTGTTTGTTTGCCTGGCTTGCTCTCTGATTTAGGAGACGGAGGCGTGATGGATAACTGGCCAAAGCTCTGCTTCGGTTCCCTCGTATGCCGCTGTGTTGTTCCCCTGTTTTCTGGTCTTTTTTCTATGGGTTTTGCCTCTGTTTTTTTCTGGGTTTTTTCTCTGTTCCTCCTCTATGATTTGCTCTGTTTCTTGGTTCTCTTTTTGGGTTCTCTTTTTGTTCTTGACTCTGTCGCCTTTTTTGGGTTGATTTCTGCCTTCCTTTTATAGGCATTCCACCGATTGCCTCTAAAGGCAGGACTCTTATCTTCCATGCCATGATCTGGGGCGAGAGACGTGGTCCATGGCGATCAAATCTGTTGCAGATCTTCAGCCCGTTGAATCGGGATGGAGAAGACTAACACGGCTGTTCCACCAGCCACGACAGCGTTTCGGCAGCAACGAATTCCACCAGGAACGGCGACGTTTTCAAGCAACCCGTGGACAGTTTCAGTTTGACCCCCGAACATTGGAAATTTTGCAATTGGACCCCTAAACAAATTAAAAATTTCTTTTAATTTTGCCCTCTTTTGATTAATTTCAATTAAATCCCTAAATCGGTACACTGTTTACAAAACAGTCTTTAATTCCTGGATTATTCAATTAGGTCCTTAATTCTTTCAAAATTGATCAATTAACTCTCAAATTACATCCCTAAACTTTAAAATTTGTTGTCTTAACTCCATTGTCAACTATATTTAATTTTTATTATTTGTTCAAAAATTGGGTTATGACAACATGTATTACTATCTTTATAAGACACCCCCATTCCATAATAGTATTATGATAAATATCCTTAGTACTTAATTTGTGTATAATAAATTAATATGCATTACTATTGTATGCATATTCAATAAATACACAATCCATGATTTCAAGTCATATCTTGACTTTTTTAGGATTATGTATTACTACTTTTGTAAGACACCCCTATATTTTGATGTATATGTATAAAGGTTTTTTTACCTTTCCACAACTCATATAGTTTTGTTTCTAACTTTTTTTATGGGATAGATTGTTAAGTATATAATTAAAAGTTAACATTTCCTCTTCTCACAAGTTATAAGGTGCTCTCAAGCTTATTAACATGGTATTCATAATTTATTTTAAAGTGGGTTTTTTCATTTCATAACGTTATTTTGTTATAGTTAATAAAGAGTAGTAGTTTGGTGGATAATATCATTTCGAGTCACCAAATAGTAATTTGTATTCTCCATCTTTATCTCTTCTTATTATTTTTATCTTTTTGTTAATTTGGCTTTCAACTTCATTCTTGTAATGTTTAAATATTTCAAGAGCTTCATTTTTACTCATAAGCAAATAGGTGTAATAATACCTTGTGCAATATTTATATATAAAAAATATAATACCTTTTTCCATCTCTTGTTTATATAAATCTTAAATCACCAATATCTAAGTGAATTAACTATCTAAGTTCACTACTTATTTTAATTTTTTAAAAGAAGATTTTGTGAATTTTGTTTATATGTAAATTATTACTAAGAATGCTTTAACTAAAAAATCATTCTTGATAATAATTCATGATTTTATTAATATTTTCTTAGAATTATAATTTATATGACCTAACTTGTCATGCCACATATCATAAGACTCAAGCAAGTAAGAAGAAAATACAATCTTCTTATTAGTTTCATCATTGGTTACAAAGGTTTTTATATTCATTTTAAAGAAGTCATCACAAAGATGCCCTTTTCACTTTTAAAAACCTTCTTAAAACCATTTTTACTGAATAATAAGTCAGATATTAAGTTCTTCCTAATATTAGTAGCATGTAGTATATTTTTTAGAGTGAGAAACTTTCTAGAGGTCACATTCAGTATGATATTTCCAACATTTAGTACCTTGAAGGTTGATAGGTTCTTCGTGTATAAGTTTTCTCTATACATTTTTTTTATAAGTGGAATATTTTTTTTTCCAACGCTAAATATATTCTTAGAAAAGATTAAAGGGGTTGTAAATGGTTTCATTTTAAACTCAATCTTCTTAAACATAACTTTTTAGACCGTATTTATTCATCATACTGACTTTCTGTATATGTGAACAATAACATATATATGAATAGTATTGTCTACATGAACAAAATCAATCAAATAGCTCCAACGCCATTCTTAAGGAATATAGATTTATTACTCTCAAAGGCCATCTTGAGATTTAAAAATTTACCGAATATGAACATTTTTACAATTTCAAACTTGAACTTTTTGGCCAAAGCTTTCTAAAATGCATTTGCACTCTTGATTAAACTATATACATTATATTATATAATTTATTCAAAATGTAGTTCTTACACATGAAATCACTATATTTCCATATGTCCAAAGCTACTACAATAATAAAATTGGATTAATTAATTAACAACTTTAGCATTTTATTTCTATAAGAACTTAACTAAATTTGAGATGGGAATATAAATTAATATTTTATGTTGTCACAATTTAAATTTTAATCCATTAAACTTTTTAACTTTCTCACTATGAACCTCAAAAGGTGGTGATGGAATCTTCAGTACCAAATTAATACTTACTGAAGCAATATTGGTTAGAAAAACCAATTCTTAAGTTAAAAAATATGATATAATCTATAAAATAAATAGACAATAATATTTAAAAATAAATAAAACTTGTGATAAAAAAATTAAAAAATTAAAATATTTAAACTATGCATGATAAAATCAACACATTAACAACTTAAGTTCTTTTTAACATGTATTATATCATTATAAAATATTTAAGCATGTCAAGCAAAAGGCATGACCATATAAGAAAGATAGAATAAACTATCACAAATAAAATAATAATATATTAATCAATAAAATATATTGCATGCATCAAAACATTCAAATTGCATGAAAAAGAATTTTAGAAGATAAACTATAACTTTAAAACAAAGATGTATAACAAACTTTAAAAAATTAATAAAAGAAAAAAAATCTTAACAAATCAAAAAGGTATATAGAATCAAAATTAACAAAAAATAAGTTGCATGAGGAAAGTATTGTAGCCAAATAGAGAAATCACTATTTATTGGAATATCAGAGTGACAAGTTTTGCCCTTCTTACAACAAAACATAGTTTTCTATGGGTGTAACAAGGTTCACATAACAATATTGATTTAATTAGGGGTGACTGGGGGTGACTTGGTCTTTTTATACTCTTTGGTACAATGGAATTTCTTAAATGCCCTTAAAGGCAAAAAATTAGTTAACTTGGGTCTAAGGGCTCATTGGACTTTTTATTTTTTTAAGCATAATGTAATAACTAATTTTTCCATTTGATTTTCAAAAAAATAACCTTCTTTTCAAGGGTCTATTAGTAATTTTATCTTGATTTTTTTTTTTTGTAATTATCATGTGGTATTAGGGATAAATTGGTATTTTCATTAATATACAAAATAAAAAAGAAAAAAAGAAAAATTGTTGAAGCGTGCATCACATGCGCCAGCGTGTAAGTTGCCTTGCTGTATTCAAGCGGTGCGTACGATGGTGGGTGGTGTTAAAAATGGCCTTCCAAGGTGTTTCCTGGAGAAAAAAAATCACAACAACCATTCATTTTACATTTTCTTGAGATTTAGCCCCTCTTATTTTATTACATTTCTTTTATTTCAATTAATTATTTGAAATTAGGATTTTTTTTAATTTCATCCTTTTCAATTTTTTCATCTTTTAGATTTGGTCCTTATTCTTTGGATTGTTATTGTTTTGGGTGATTTCTCAAGTTGATTTTTTTTTTCAATTTCATCATTCATCATTTTTTTTCCCTACGATCCTCATTAAAATTGTTTTTTTTTCTTTGTTAAATTTTTTGAATATATTGTTTCCCGATCTAATCCTTCAACATTATATATATATATATATATATATATATATATATATAAAGAATTTGACTTCTTTATTGAACCCGGGTATATGATTTCACTTGTTGTAAATTTAAAAGGTTAACCCAAGTTTAAAAGATTTGCTCAGGTTTGTTTGGTTTTTTATATTTTTAAATTAGGATGACCTTTTTTCATATTATTAAAATAACCAAGCTTATTAAACCAGTTAGCACAATGACCCAAGTCTAGAATTTTATTTTTTATTTCTTCCTTTAACAATAAATTTGTTAGGAGTCGGGTTTCTTTATTGAATTTGAGTCTAAGATTTTAAGGGCTTTGAATTTGGATGACTAATCTAGGTTTAGAAGATTTGTTCGGATTTGTTTGGTTTTTTATATTATTAAATTAAATGAACTTATGAAACTCCAGTGACTCAATTACTTGAGTCTCAGATTTTTTTTCTCCTTTAGAAACACTTATGTAGCTTTAATTTATTTTTTATGTTTGGTTAAAATTCTCTTGACTTGCGGAGTAGCACTGGCCACAAATCTAGGTTTACTCAAGTTGCTTTTTTAGATATTTTTTTAGATTTAGTTTTTTTTTTCTTGACATTCAATATTTGGTTCATCATAATTGACCTTTGTGATTTGATTTGGTTTAAATTTCAAGGGGTTATCATGTGCTTATGCATTGAATCACGAGTTTCGCATGTTAATCTTGGTTGGTCCAAGTTGATCTAATATGCTGTTATTTCAATATTTTTTTGAAAAAATAATAAGTCATCCAATGTATCAATATTTCAGTAATTTGAAAGATTTTTTTTTTTATCCAGTATGCATCAAGTTTTTGACTTCCTAGAATCTTTATTTTTTTTTTAAGATCGGAAAGAAATGATCTGACTTGCGGAGTAGCGCGAGTAAAAATACTAGTTAAATCCATATGTGAGAATATTATAAATTTAAAAAATTTAAATTATAACTTATATTTTACAAATGCTAAAAACTTCTTTCAGAAATGTCAAAGAACCAATTCAACTAAAAAACTTAAGTTGTTAGGTGAGATCCCAGGACCTGATTTATATTATTCTCTAACACACCCCCTCAAGTGAAAGCCTTTTGAGCTTGAAACTTGGGCATGCCCATATTATCTTGTGCTTAATTTTTATCAAATAAATAGAGATTGTGAGATTCAAACACGTGACCACTTGGTCATTAAGACTCCGATATCATATCAAATAACTAATTCAACTCAAAAGCTTAAACTATTAGGTGAGATTTCAAGATATAATTTATATTATTTTCTAATAAATAATAATAATAATAATAATAATAATTTATTTAAATCATGTTGATTAAAAAAGTTCTCAACACTAATTCCCTTAATTGTTTTTTAGACGGATTAGATTATCAAAAAAAAAATTCCAACGATAATTAATAGCTATATTGTTATGGGAATCTATTTCACTGGTTAATTGATTGCTTATAATGGTAATTAACGTAGCTATTTATTATGGTATAATATTTTTTTAGTGCTATCGCATTTATTTAAGAACTATTTGGGTTATGTATAATATTTAGTTAATTTTAATTTTGTTGGTATTGTGGCGTGGGTTGTAGAGGGATGCATGATATTTATTTAAAGGTGACTTTTCTTTGATGAATTATTTTTTTATATTTTATATTTTTTGGTGTTATTTGGGTTTGGTGGGGATTGTTTGTAAATGTGATAGTAGTTATTTTTAAAATATTTTTCACTTATAAACATATTAAAATAATATTTATTAATTTTTTAAAAATTATTTTTGATATCAACACATCAAAATGATTTGAAAATATCAAAATAATATTAATTTAGTCAATTTAATTCAACTCAACTAAATTGCATTAGATTGTAAAATTACTACAAATTAAAGATTTTATAGGAAGTCAAAGAATAAACACATTAATTTAAAAATAGATTTTTTTTTAAATTGCTTTAGGAATAAAACAATTAATATTTCTCAAAAAATCCAAAGTTTCAAAAATCTTACTAGATAAAAACAATTCCTACAATTATCAATCATTACAATTTTTAAAAGAAAATTTTAATTTATAAAAAATATTTTTTTCATAAATAAAATCTTGGAATTTGTTTAAAGAATTAAAGTATTCTTAAATTCAAAAAATGCAAAAATGCTTTCCTATTGAAAAATTAAAATTATTCTTTAGGAAAATATAATTTTTTAAAATGTTTAACAGATGACAAAATTCCAAAATAACCCAAAAAGTAAAAGAAATTTTGAACAAAATAAAAAATTCCAAAATTAACAGAAATTAATTTTAGAGATAATTCTAAGAAATTAAAAAAAAAACTATTTTTTTCAACTTAAACATTTGAAATAATTAAAATTTATTTTATTTTTTTAATGAAATATGTTTTTGCACCTTCATGAGATTTCATTTGTATTACCCTATATAACCATTTTTTTTTATATATTTAACCTAAGGATGTATTAAGATGAAAAAAATTATAATAACTTAAAATAATATTATAAATACTAGAGATGAGCATTTTTAAACCTTTTATTTTGGCTATTTGTTTTGAATTTTGGAATCTTATTTTGATTTGGTTTATTTTAAATTTTTAAAAACCAAATAAGTTAAATTTAATTTATGAACCTTTTATTTTGGCTATTGTTGACATGTTTTGATTTAATAAACCTTTCTTATTTAATGAGTTTTTTTTAATTTAATTTGATTCAGATAAATTTTTTTAGTTTTAGTTTCTAAAATCAAAATTAATTTAATTGAATTTTTTAAAAAAGAAAATAACAAAAGTTATGTAAGAATTTCAATCAAAATTATGAATATTGTAAATAATTAGATTAATTTAATTAACTCCTAATACACACACAGAGTCCAATTTATTTATATAACTAGTCAATTGCTTGTGCGCTATCCTTATAAACTTTTCAACAATGTTATTGAATTCAGTAAAGTCTAGTAACCTAGTTGTGAACCTAATCCAATTGAGTTTCAAAACAAACTTTGTGGGAGTTGATCAAAAGTGACCCGACCGACTTTGCGGGTACATTTGTAAATTGATTGACCCAGTAAAAATTTCTTTTGACATTTTTTAAGAAAAAATTATTTTAAAAATATTTTTTTAATATTTTTTTATAACAAAAAATTTTGAAACGATATTTTTGAGTAACCTAGTTAAATTCAGTAAACTTGCCTAACCCATGATCTATGTTATGGCTTTAGTTGGGCATGATAATAAATTCTCTAAGCATGACGATATGCTTTTCCCTTTTTTTAGGTTCAGTTGTGCTGCATTTATGGTTGATTAGGCCATTTTGTCTCTTTTTTTTTTTCGTTTGTCTTCTTCTCTCCTTGATCGGGTCTTTATTGGGCTTAGTTACGATGAAATTCAGAATAGAGTTGAAGAATTACTAAAGAATAAAAAAACTAAATTGAATGATGGGTGAAAACTATATGACATTGTACCATACTCACCAATGTGTGAGGAAGGCCGTATAGAGACGTGCGTGGTTTCATTCGAGCTTTGATGCCAACCTTCCTTCGTGGCATTTGTATCATCTCGTTGGGGCTCCATTTTAAGGCTCACATAGGATGACAATATGAATCTAGAATGGCTTCGACAACTCTTTTTTTTTTGTTTATTTTCCTTTCCTTTTCCTTTCTTGTTGATTTTTGTGTTTGATCTCTTCTATATAAAAAAGAAGGGCTGCATTTTTTTCATCAATTTGAATTCCAATTCCTTTATTCTTAATCATTTGAAAAACCCTAACTATTTTTCATAAAACCAAGCATCGGCTTAACATTATAATGTTTTTTTTGTCACTGCAAGAACCTCATACTAAACTAATCAAGTCAAATTACTGATCCTAATATCAATTCCATTATTGTGGAAGTATTGAATTAAAAAACAAAAAGTATGATAATAGAAATAAACAAACCAAAGGACTATAGAAACTCAAAGAAAAAAAAAAAGGCAAAGTGAGAAAACAATAAAACACCAATGCATTTTAGTAATCACCTAAGCCTTAATATTTTTTCTATTCTGTTTCTATTCTAATAATAATTCTAATTACAAATACTCTAAAAGGCATGGAGGAATATTGTTTCTCCAAGCATTATGGACTAAGACTCATGAGCATTGTGAATTCATTGGCCTATAAGTTTTTTTTTTATCTTTTTTTTTTAATTGTGCCTTTTAAGGCCTAGTTAGAGGCTAATTTGGCTAAAATTGTTAAGTAAAGGTGAAACTAAAACACATGGGACTAAAATGAAACACATAAAGAAGATGGGTGGTGTTTTAGATTTTCCCCCCAAATCTTCAACTTAGTCCTCATTCTTTACTAATTATAGCTATTGAGTCCCTCTATTTTTTAAAGTTTAAGCATAAATCAATTTTCAAAACATTGTTTTTTTTTTTAGTTCCTGGTTTGAGAAAGGAGAGAGAAATTCGTTGGTTTCCAGTGATAATTCGTTGGTTTCCAATGGTAGAGAGAAAAATATCTTGACATTTAACTTTAACTATTGGATTGATCTCTAAACGTGTGTGCCCTTACTAAGTGGGTCATGTAGTTTACTCTGGCTTACTAGGCCTCATAGCGTCTGTCCTTTTTTATTTTTCTTTCTATTTTTTTAATTAATGTCTTTTATATGTACTTTTTTAAAATTATTTTTGTGTGTGTTTAAATTAGTACATATTCTCTTTTTTATTTTGTTTATATAGCTTCTTTTTGGTAATAATAAGTTTTTAGTTATTTTATATGCATTTAATTTTTGATGCAATTATTCTAATTCATTTATATAATTTTTTTTATGTTTTATATAAATATGTAATTTTATATAATATATTTTTTTATTTTATTCAATCAATTTCATATATATTTATTTATATTATCAATTGACTAAATAAAAATTTTATTTTGATAGTAAATTCATTCAATATAATTGGATTAAACACCCGTGTTATAATGTTAAATATCTTAATCAATATATATTTATTAATTTTTTTATTTTTATTTTTATTTATTGTTAATGATTTTTCATTTATTTTTTTATACATACTGTTCTGGATATATATATATATATATATATATATATATATATATATATATATATATATATATATATAAAAGCCGCGATGTAGAGCTGATCAAATAGCTACTCTAATCCTAATCCTCATCCTCATTCTAATTTTGATACTTTTTATTTAACTTTTAACTCAGACTGTGGTCATCACGACTGCCATGTGTGCTGTGTTTATAGCATGAAAATAAATTCATGTTCCGTCCCACTACTTCACTTTACTTCACTTCGGTTTCTTTTCTTTCTCGTGCAAATTTTCAGTCTGTCAAACTGATCTCTCTTTTTTCTAATCTCCCAAAAACATCAATAAAACGACAAACCTGCAAATATGAAAGTTCTTCTTCAACGATCAACGAGCCAGGGCCATCGTAAGCGGGCCAAAAAAACGTCAGGTCTGCAACGTACTTGTTATAACTCCACCATTTTTTTTACTGTTATTCAAACACTTAGTCTTTTCTTTTTAGATTTTGGGGAATTTAGGAGATAATAATAGAATTTGCACTTGAATAACATACTGGGATTTATGTTAAATCCAAGCAACCCTTTTGACTGTTCTTGAATCTTGAGATGAAACGTGAAAGTGGAAAGGGTCCAATTTTCTTATTGAATCGGTCGAGGGTTGATGTGATTCTATTTTCCATGTTTCTTTATAAAAAAAAAATGAAAAAAATAAAGTGCCCCAGCAATAGCACTGTTGTTATCCCTGGAGCTAAAATTTATGTTTGGATGATGCTGGCATGATTTGAAAACTTTGTTTTCTATATTATTCCTGGAAATTATGCCAATGATTATGTTATCTAAACTTGTTCTTTCAGACAGGAAGAGGTTAAGTACTTAGAAGCATAACTTGTTCTCGAACCAGGATTATAATCATGAGGCAGCCTAGTGAGAGCTCAGTGAATGCCACAATCTGGGATTCTACGACTTTTTACGGGACACCGAATCTAAAAAACAATCCTCTGAAAAGGCCAAGGTCATGTCAAAACAAGGAGTGCCAAAAAGAAGACCGCATTAGCAATCTACCTGATCCCATCATCCAACACATCCTCTCTTTCTTGCCTGCTGATGATGCGATCAAAACATGCATATTATCAAAGCGGTGGGACACTATTTGGACTTTAGTGCCAAATCTCATATTTCGCCGTGAATGTTCTTGCTCTCAAGAAGCTGAAAATTTTGCCGTCTTCGTTGACAAAGCTCTGATGCACTACCGCTCCCCAAAGGTGAAGAAGTTCCTTGTGGAGTTTGAGTTCACTGAATGTTTCAAGGCTCAAGTTGACTCGTGGGTGGACTTTGCTGTACGTCTCAAGGTGGAGGAGCTTTGTTTGGAGTTTCATAGAGAAATTGCTGATGATCCTGACTATTATTACTTGCCTAATTTTTTGTACAGCAATATCCCTGCAGAGAAACTGAGTCTAAGATTCTGTGCTTTATCTCCTAATAAGCTGAAGCAAGTTTCTTGGATGTCATTGAAGGTTTTATCTATCTCATATAGCTGGCTATCCAATGAGATGATTAAAAACATTTGTTTAGGCTGCTCCTTACTTGAGTACTTGAAATTGAATCAGTGCTGTGGCTTTGATCAGATTAATACTAATTTCAGTTCAAGTTTAAAAGATCTAGTGGTGGATGGTTCCTGGGGCCCTGAGGATAAATTTGGTGATTTTGTGATCACGATTAAAGGTCCTAATCTTCTATCCTTAACTTTAGCAGGGTATATGCATAGAGCGAATTATATGCTGCTAGATGTTTCATCTTTGGTAGAAGCTAATATTGGTTATCGGATGAAAAGTTGTAGCCATGGTTGCAGAAGCAATTGGTATAGTGCACATCGCAGTGTGTTGCATGACCTACTTGAAAAATTACAGCATGTTGAGAAACTTACAATTGGAACTTGGTGTCTTCAGGTAAGTTTCTGACGCAATATGTTGCATATGCATTTTGTCAGATAAAACTAGCAAGGTGTTTCTTTGTTTTACGGTAGCTGCTCTATTTGTCTGTTTGCTCTTTCATGGTTTAGCATCTGTTTACATTTGCTGTATTTTGAAATTTGAATGGCCTTGCTTCTGATATAGTGGAGAAATCTATGATTTTAAATGAAACCATCAAAACAAGTTAGGACTTTTGGGGGTTTTAGTTGCTCTCCCTCGCTCTTTATGGAACGGTGTTAATTTGCATAAAATGCCCTTAGCATGATGATTGATCTAATTCTTTAATTACTTCATTCATAGTGATGGATGAGCACATTAAGCATTAACCTTGACATAATCAAAGAGATTTTAAATTCTATAATAAATGGTACAATGACTACAGCTTCAAGAATTCTGTTTCAAGCAAGTCAAGACTTGAATATTTTTTTTATGGAGTACTTCTGTAACAGCATCTATTGTTAAGGTTTTTTTGTGAATAAAAGAAATACATACTGTTCATTCATGCAACTCATGAAGTTTGTTATTCAAACTGCTGTGCAATCGTTATACTTTCTGTTGGATGTATCAATTTAATTGATTGCATCTATTTATGTAAAAAACTTTATAAAGGGTATTTTCTTGCTTGTTCTTGAGTTCCCCTCATCTGCTTTTGGTGACAACATTATAAATGTTTTGAAGCCCCCTCTTCACCAAGTGTTGACTTACTGATCGCCCATTATAATTCATTATTGGATAATAGTATTTGTCAATGACCTATTTAAGATAGAATATCCCCATGACATCTTTTTTAACCACCATGATACTTTCTGAGTCCCTTTCCCCCCCCCCCCCCCTTACCTCTCAAGGTTCTATCTATATCAGAGGTGAAGGGTTTGTCTTCTCCAACTTCAGCATGCAAGTATCTAACACTGAACAAGAAGATCAACAAATGGGACCTTCCTGGGATTGCAAGCTTGCTACAAAGTTCACCTAATCTGCAGAAATTAACTATCAACTTGATGCCCTCCAACAATTTTGAGGTGTTTTTCTATCACAATCTCACTAGTTTATCTCTCTTCTTGTTGATCTAGCTTTGGTTTGGAACTTTGATAGGTTTCCTTTTGATCTCCATTTTCTTTTGTTTATCATGTTATTTTGGTCTTGGTATAATGAATCTGCACTGCCCTCTCACTGTGTCATCAAGTCTTTGCTACAACTAACATTTTACGTAAAAATAATTCCAAAGTAGTACATAGACCAATTGAAATTATTTATGCTAGAATCATCACAACACTTCTGCATGCCAATTAAAAATTAAGTTGTCTAATACAATGTTCATCTTCAGTTTGAGCTTGACAGGTCTTTTTATAAATATTATAGTTTTGATGGAGAGGAATACTGGAGTTTATATAATCAGAGGATTTTCAAATGTTTAGTGCTGCATCTCAAGAGTGTGGAGATTTTTGGATTTGACACAAGTTGCTCAAGTTTGAAACTTGTAGTTGATCAATGGGTGCAGTTTCTGCTCAAGAATGCCAAGGTACTGGAGAAGATGATTATACATGCACAGAGAGATGATGTAAATCGCACTTGGATGTCTGTTGAGGCACAGGAATTAATGGAATTACTTGAACTGACCCAAGCATTCTTGTCCTACCCTAGAGCTTCACCAAATGCAAAGGTTATGTTAGAAAGTTGCTTTAAGTAATTTAAATTTGTATAAGTGCATTTGCCAGGGTTCCTTTAAGCATGTTAAAGTTAAGTTGAATATTGTTTTTCTGAAAAATGTAGATATTCTCGTTTTGAACTGAAGGATTTGATTTTTTCGGCAGATTTTTCTTCCAAGCATGTAGTGTATATGAAATGTTATATATGCTAGCTGTTTAGATTTATCTAACCTCTTTGGTACTGAACATTTTGAGTTTCGGAAATGTCATTCATGCATTGGCTCTTGAGATGATATCATTGTTAGGTCTTAGTTTATCTTCTGGGCGGAACAGCAACCTGCTTCCGTTGTCCAACTCGCAGCTTTAGGCCATCCATTATGAACTAGTTGCTTTACGGTTTAGCATAATCAATAGAGATCTCACTGCTATAAAATATACTTGTTTATAAGGTAGAAGTTCAGTTTTATGTTGAGTGATTAGATTCGTGGTTTTTTCGAACCGCAGATTCACCCAGAGATCCTGGGACTGGGAAGGATTTGATAGCACTTTATAACAACATTAGTCTTATTTTTGGGATGCTCATTGCGATTATACTTGTTATTGGTGCATTGAGCTTGTACACATTTAAGCTGTCATTCCCAGTGTATAGCTTGTGTTAGCAGGCCTTGAGATAGAAGTTTCTCGTGGATGGCTATTTCATTTTCCCTAGGCATTACAGATTATGAAGTCAGTTCTCTCTTGATTTCTTGCTGATCAATGTAGCATTTGATAGCGGTCTCAATTCTTTCTCTGTTTGCAAAGCAGCTGTCATTTCTCTTTCTTGGGAGTCATTCTACGTTTGCTGCTTTGTTCTTCTGCATGGTTATGCAATTTTTTATGTTCTTGATTGCATAGTTGTAAAATCGCTGGTCGATCCCCGTCCTGGGGTGCTCTGTAACCTTGTTAAAAAATGAATTGACCTGTTATTTTGGTTGACTTTGGCCTGATCTTGTCAAAACCGGCCCTCAGTCTGTGAACTTTTTTTTTATAAAAAAAAAAATTAAAACGATGAGCATTATCCTTTTAAAAATAAATATTTGAGGTTCACTTAAATTGTTTATTTTAACTCGTGACTTGAATCTTGTTTTAGGTTAATCTTGAATATTTGATTGTAAAAATTAGGTTTTGTAATTTATTATAGTTTGTTTTATATAAGATTTTTTTTTTATAATAAGAGTTTGATAAATTAATTTGAATATTATGAAAAAAGCTACTGAAAAATTGCTGGATAATAAAAAAATTGATTTTTATATGCGCGCGTGCCAGTATGCGTCACGGTTCACTTTTAAAGCTGGTAGTTCTCATGGCCTCCATGTCTATCTAGGTATTTCATGGATTGATATATTCACACCCCCCTCTAGCAAGGCGTGTTCTTGTTCTAAAATATGTTCTTGGGCTTCCGATAAAAAAGAAGAAATGGGTAATAGGTTGGTAAATAAAAAATTCCCATGACATGAGTTTTTTTGTTTGGATCCCACTGAACTGGATTAATGATGATTTTGTTTTATAATTCACGGCAAATAATTTGTGTCTTATGATAGAAAATGGGTTGAAAATATGAAAACGAAACAACTTTATTGCTTAAAGATGTAAACGAGCGAACCTCTCATCATCTTACAATAGTTCATCGAAAAACCATGGTAATGATATTTTAGTTGGATTGAATTAAAATGAAGTTATTTTAATGTTTTTTTTTTAAATAAAATAATATTGTTTTGAATTTTTAAAAATGAATTTAAATTTTATTTAGAAAGACCGAGTATTACTAAGTCAATTCTTTGTATTTTTTTAAAAATCTAAAATGCGTTAGTTTTTATCATCTGTCAGTTTAATAGCAGTGAGATAAATAAATTATAAACACAATTAAAAGAACTGTAGTTGATTTAACTATTCATATATATAATAAACCGAGTTAATATACATATTTAATTTTTTTAGAATCTAGAATTTATTGTTTTACGTTTCAAATAATCGTGGCCCAAGCAGAAACCAGATATATGAGGTGTGTAATTGAAAAAAACAACAAACCTCGGGTGTCATAAATAAAAACTTGTCAATAGAAGAAACTAATAATGAAGCCCTCCTTTTCTTTATTCACTACTTACTACCCCACAAACTCTCCATACCGTAAACCCTAATTGTCTTCAATAAACCCCAAACAAAACCAAGCAATGGCAGAAACCGAAACCCAAAACGAACCCACATTACCTGCAAAACGCAAACTCGATGACGACCCAATTCCTGAAAACGATCAAGAACAAGATAATCACTCCAACAAATCTCAAAAAATCGATTCACTCTCCAACAATTCACCAGTCATCCAAGAGAAACTCACTGAGAACTCGCAAGCTCAAGAACATTCAATCGATAGCCAAAACGACATCGTACAAGAAGGAGAAGATGAAGATGGTAATCGCTCCAACAAATCGCCAAAAATCGATTCACTCGCCAACAATTCACCAATCATCCGCGAGAAACTCACTGAGAACTCGCAAACTCTAGAACCTTCAATCGATAACCTAAACGACACCGTACAAGAAGGAGAAGATGAAAATGAAGATGAAGACGAAGATGGTGAGGAAGAAGATGGTGATTATGAGGATGAAGAAGAGAACAGGGAGGAAGCGGTGGTGGACAGGAAAGGAAAAGGGATAATGATTGAAGAAGGAGACGACGACGACGACGACGGGAGTGAATTAGAGGGTGGCGATGATAGTGAGGAGGCAGAGGAGGATGATCCATTGGCTGAAGTTGATTTGGATAACATTTTGCCATCGAGGACGCGAAGAAAAGTTGTGCATCCTGGAGTTTATATTTCTGCTGCTGCTGCTGCTGATGATGATGACAGTGATGCGTGATTTTAAAGCAAGGTCAGTGTTAAGGAAATCGAGGTTAATTTGCTTAGTCAAGTAGTAATTAGAATTTAGTGATTTCGCAATGCGGCAATGTATGTTCTAGCAACCTTGATTAGATATTTTGTTCTTTTTTTTAATGATGCTCGTGGAATTGTAGATGTGGTAGTCTGTGGTTTCTCTTTTAAATTTTTTTTTATTGCTTTTTGCAGAGGAAATAGAGTTAGGGTACGTTGGTGATGTTATCCTAGGAGTGTTTGTCTTCAAAACCTAGTAGTAATGTTGAAGACGTATGAAGAACAGATGCCAGGAGAGTTGCGCTAGTATGTTGTTTTTTAATGAGCAATGTGGAGGAAAAAGATGAACTGAGTTTTTAAGTTGTAACAATGGTGATGCTCCAGTAGGACCTTTTCGTTCTAGAGTAGGTAGGAAAAGATACCTGAGTGATTGAGGTGTGTTGGAGAAAAACAAACATGCAGGTTAGCAACAACATGACTGTGTAATAGTTGCCCTTAACTGGGCCATGATAGCCATGTATAATCAATGTTCCCATCGAGTCTAATTTGCATGTTTGATATAGGAAGAAAAATCCATGAATTCATGATCTAGGAAAATGATTAATGAACTTTGATTTCTGTCCTGATGGAAAATTTCTTGCATTAGAAAGAATTTTACTAAATCTTGCATTAGAAAGAATATTACTAAATATTGCCCATCATCAATGCATGTTTCTGCCTTTCACAAGTTTATTTGAGTATTGCTTGCAGCTATGTTGAATAGTTAGTTGACTCATATATTGTTCTTCCCTGAACTTTGTTTGGGAGTGTACAGAATATGATTGCTTGTTATAAACAAATAACTGGTAGCGAGTTCCACACCTGCATTAGGGATTGGAAATGAGTGGGGAAAATATGTGTATGAATTTTGATCCTTGAAAATGAGTAAATGATTATGAGATTATGTTGTCCTGTGAATTAGTGGTAAAGAGGTATGGGTACCTTTGTGTGGTTTCATGGGCTGCATCAACTCTTGGCAAACTTTTGTGGGGTGCTCCAATGTATGCTTGGCAGTGTCATTGCCATGTTCGTAAATGATGCAAAGATAATAATGTGACAAATCTGTCCAAAACTATTGAGGGTATGAATTGCAGTTAAAACATTGAAAGAAGAGGTGTATTGGAGTTTGCTAGGATATGAGTATCATGCTTTCTGAAACTAAAGTTGGTTTGCTTTATTTGTGAGCTACAATGGGTGGGTCAATGTTACCTACAAAGTGCTAAGTGGTATGGATACGGATACTCTGTTCACTACCCCTCCCAGATCATGGTTTGAGGGTTTAAGCTTAGTGCGGTCGCTAGTTCGGGTCATGTTTCATTTTTATGAGGGTTGTCCATATATGTGCCCATATATAATTGAGATAGAGGTAATATTTTCCATTAACATTCTTGTAAGTTGAAGGTTGTGTAGAAAGTTACAAAATTATTAGTATTCTTTTGGCTATTAACCATTGGATTGGATTTGTTAAGATAATCATGTCATGTTTTACTTTCTATTTCAATAAAAAGATAGAAGTATTGAATGGATGCACGTAGACTAAAATTCCAGAAAAGATATTTCCCAACTCTGGCTCTTGAAAATAGCGTACAAATTATCTCTTCCCAAAAAAACCTTTTGATCTTCTCCAGGCACGCAGCTGTACCAACTTCTTTCCCTTTCTGTTTTATTTGAAGGCAACAAATTGAAAAGTTCAGCCTAAATATGCTACCTTTTAGATTCCATTTAATATAAGATAATTAATGAACAATTGGTGTTTTCTTAAATTTTGTGTTTTTCGCAAAAGGGCCAATAATAATGGGATATGAGTGGTAAGTCTTATGGCAAAATTCCCACCCTCACTGCCCTGCTCCAAAGCACACAACTAAACTGTTTAGCTCCGTTCTGTTATAACTTCTGACCTCTGGATTTCCTGGAGAAAAGCATATTTCCTATTTATCCATGTCATATGTTCTCACTTTGACTGGCCACTGCCCTAAAACATCGACCATGGCAAGTTTTTCTAGTACTCTAAGAAGAGGGAAATAACCTGCAGTTATCTGCCTTGTGATGAACTGTGTCTTAAGTTCCCATCTATCTTGGAGACAACCAGTACACCGGGGATATGCCATGTGGTTATTTCTTTTTCTAACTTTATACATTTCCTACAGGTTATGTGTTTTGACGCTGAACTTTAATCTTGTTTGTGTTTCAGCTTGATTCAGTTTGACCCGTCCAAATTTTAGCTAAATAAGAGTTTGGGTCTCAACCAAGGTTGTTAATTCCATTCCGTTCCGCCCGGAATGGCCGAAACATTCCATACCAATTCAAAAAACAAAACAAAACAGAATAAATTTCATCTCATTTTAAATCTCGGTCCGTTCTGGATTTTTCGGTTAAATTTCACCCGAAACGTTCCGGTTTTATTCTACATGTTCCGTTCCGCTCTTGAAAAGCCATTGAATCAAATTGAACTTTACTTAATTTCATCAATTAAACCACTCAATTATAAAAAACTCTTTTTCATTACTATTTTCAATAGCAATAATTTTAATAATAATGTTGAAAATTATTATTACTATTTTCGTTAACAATAATATTAATTTTTTAAAATTAGATTTATCACTAATATATATGGTTTATATCCATGTTTTTTTTTTTTCATGTTTATACTTTATAGGAATTTAAGCAAAACAAGGGATGCTTCAGATTCCATTAGCCACTTGATAACATTGACCTAACTTTATATTTAAAATATTTTTGTTAAAACATTTTACTTTCATAATATTTTGATATTTTGTTTAAGTTGAATTATTTTAAGTTAAAGATCTATTTAATCTTGACTATTTAGAAATATTTTAAAATTTAAAATTATATTTGTTTAACATTGTATTTGTATTGCATAATTTATAATTAATTTATCTTGAATTTGAATTATATTTGTTGAATATATATATATATATATATATATATGTGTGTGTGTGTGTGTGTGAGAACAGTACAACCTTGAAACAGCACGCCGAAATACTCCAAAACTAAAACATTCCATTTTAATTAAAAAAACAAAACACTTAATAACCTTGGTATCAACCTTTTTTTCTTCTAGGGCAGCACAAGTGGCAATATGGCCGGTGGCAGGCCTATTGTTCCAACCTCAGTTGGTCTCGATACCAATCATCCTGATCACAGTTACAAAATTAGCCTTCTTCCAGATTTTTCAACTAGGGATTGCACTGGGAGGTAGGTCTTGGATGACATGTGCACACATTGGCGTGTTAAACCCTTCTTGATGACCTAAATCTGGTTAAAGAATGAATACCTAGCCCAGGCCAATTACTCTCACGAATTCCAGATGTACCCAACTTACTTTAATCTGAGTTGCATTTGGAGGCTAGGCCCTTGGGGTTTCGGAGTAGATTTTATTTGTCCTCCTAATAAAGCAGTCTGCTCAACAGAACTTTTGAATTCCTTTTACTTCTATTCTCTAAAACAGAGTAGTGCAGAAGAATTAATGAGTAAATTTGAACATATTGATTATTATATGCATGTTATTGTTAAATTGTTTCTGCAATACGGCCACTCTTTGCACTTTCCGTGGTGTGTTTGGAAGGTTGGATCCTTTGGGACTTGACTATCAGTTTATCAAATAAACTTTGAAATCCAGATTCTTCTGTATTCGATATTTAGTCAAATTCCCATTTCCTTGTTCTCTCAAGCTTTAGTTTATGCCGCGTAGTTATTTTGAATGTCGTGGCACTGTTGAGATATCTTTTGGTCCAGTTTAATTAGTTATGTTAGTGTCTCTTGAACTGTTGTCAGCCACAATGATAGCGTACGCAGGCAATGTGTGGAGCAGCTACATGGTCCTCACAACTGTACTGTTCTTAAACACGAGGCTAGGAGGATCATGTTATCTTGGGGTGCAAATCTCTCCCCGGGCCGGCTGGTTCAGAGCATGATAACGAAGTTGCCGGTGCTTCGGTCCCTGCTTTATTTCAAGGTCCTCCCTTAGCTCTTGCTGTAAGAACTTGCCTTTGTTTTGCTTGCATCTTAATGGATGTACATTTGAGCACCTCCTCAGGTGCATATTTCTTGAAATCAAAATCGAGCAGGTCTGTTTCCGTACTCTCAACGTCCCGCAATCAACACATTTGAAATGAAAATGGACCACCCAAGCGTGCATTTCATATAATTGATTGCAGAGAAAAAACTGTGTCACATTGGAACCGATAGTAACCGGAAAACGCTGTAGAAGTGGCAGAATTATGGTGTGCATCTAATCATTGATGCTGGCTTTCAGATTTAGAACCAGTACGCCCACAAGTCAATTAATTGTCTGAATTCATGCATTATAGCATGGCCACCATGCTCTTAGCGTTCGTCTATATCAGGGATCAGGATCCATAGTTGAGGCCTAGCTTTCACAGGCTTGCTAGATTAGAAGCCAACCTTACATCTCAGCCCCCTACCATTAGTTGTATGTAGAACATGGCCGTTGGCTTATTGAGGTTTAGTTTACACGCGCCACCTTCAAAGTCTCGCCCTGGACCAGCTGACGACATGGTATCTGAATAGATGAAGGCACATCGTAGGTTCACCACTGGCCAATCAAAGCCTCTCCTTTACAAAAGATAGGAAGCTGACATCAACCGACCATTTACGTGGTCCTTCACCTCCCTACTCCCTTCCTCGCTCCGCCCTTCATTTTTTTTTCTCGACCTCTTCTTGAGTGTAGACCATGACCCTTTTGTCCCTCTTGCTCTCTCTCTCGCATTACTTACAAAAAAGTTTCGTTGTGGGGCAATGCTTTTTGGACCATCTGAATCAATAAAAGGGACAACTTATGTTTCGTCTCCCTTTCAACAGAGTCCAATCCCTATTTCCTCCGAACAATTATACGTGCCAGGACTCAGGACCACCATGCATTGCGCCATGCGTTATGATGCCTCCTCCCTCCATTTGAGCTCAATTTGCTTCCAAAATCAGGGTTTTCCCACTGTTTTTCCATGACATGAATCACACCCATATGCTGTGAAACTTTAAATTACTGCAGCAATTGTGCTGCGCACATGCCCCGTTTGGTGTATAGATAGAAAGGGAATTGAGCTTCCAGTTTGTTGATTAGATGTTATCTTGTTTAAGCTCTCACATGACTTGATGCATATCACAAGGAAGCAATTGTAGGAAATGATGGGAAGATGGAAATGATCATGAGGGGTGCCTCTTCTTGAAGAATAGTTTGTTTTTTTCCCCCTCTTCCCCTTTCACTCTCAATTATGCCCTTCTCCTTGTAATTATATGCAAGTGGGGCTATAATTTTATTTGTTTTAGCCGGCCTTTTGGCCTAACAACTCCCTCTTAAAAGGCAGTAAATATCAATCTTTTTGGATGTTGTTCGTTGGGCTTCCATTAGCGTTGTTGCTTAATTAATCACGTAGTCATACTTAATTGTTACTCCATGATTTTGTTCAGGTTGAGGGCTAATTAATGCCAGGCTAAATCTACTAGCAGGCATTAGGCTAGAAGATAGAAACGCTTCCCACTAATTTTATTTATTAAAAAATAAGAAAAAAAACTAAAACTAATCCCAAAAGCACCTTTATCACGTTACTTTTCTTTCTTAAACAAGCGAGGACCTTCTCTCCATCATATAAACCTTATAATAGTTTATAGAACCGCAAATATGTCATGTCAGGCAGTCAACTATGGCAGCTCAGCTTATTCGAAGCGGATCTTAGCCTCTCTCCATTGCTTCACGCTCATCTACCAATTGAGCAGATAGAGCCAGCTCACCATGTATAAAGCACACGAAACGTTCTAAACATGGCTTCTTTTTTCTTTTCTTTTTAATTTATCATTCGGTGATTCATTGGATTTATCTGCAAATCTTCGTATAGTGCGAGTGAAATCCAATCTTATATCACTTGATATATATATATATATATATATATATATATAATAGAAGGTGGTCATCTTCTTCTTTAGACTCATTCGCTATATATTAAGATTTGAGTAAAAATATATCATTTAATAATGGGAATCTGAAATATTAACTGCTGGGTGTCCCTCAACGCAAACTCCTTGAAATCTCCACGAGAAAAACGAAAGAGAGCTTCCATAGATGCTCTAGTAGGTGAATGACGATCCAATAAAGAAGCTCAAGATTTCTACCAAATCCAATCGAACCTTCACTAACGTACGTATAAAATATTGAATTAGGAATTAGTGCTCATGATTCAACATCACCTAACATGAAAGACAAGGAAAATGAGAAAAAGGTCGTTGGATTATGCAAGCTTTATGTTGCCTTACAGTTGTGATTCTTGCTCAACTTTCTCCATGTTGTTATCAATCGCATTCCACACAGTACTAGCTAGCACCTGCACCTCAGAAGATTTCTTTATAGCTAGGAGGAGCCTAGACCATATATGGTCCAAGGAGCTCCGGTGCTGCATAAACCAGGCTCAGCGTGCTGTTAGCTTGAGTCATCTAGCCAGCTAGCTCTCATATTTTTGGCCGCCGTTAGGGCATGGATCGTAGGAAGAAGATAAAACAATGGCGCCATCAAAGAATAACCAGTCGCGAAGGACTACCCCACAATCGCAAGGCTAGTGATGCTCCTTAATTAGCTATGGCCCACGTTAAGGAATTGAACAAGGTAGGTTAAATTTTGGAAAGACTAGTCCACTTGAAAATCTCCGCGTGGCTTAACCAGGTGGGGCTCTGCCATGCTTGGCTCTGCATGTTCAAAGTTCAAACACGGGTTCGTGCCGCAAAAAACCAACAGAGGAGACACCAACGGTCCAACACTACGGTTCTATGCTCTCTAGTGTTTGGTAAAGTATTTTTTAATCAAAAATATATTAGAATTGTTTTTCTTTTTTTATATAAATATATCAAAATTATTAAAAAATACAAAAATATATTAATTTAATGCTTTTCAGATAAAAAATAATTTAAAAAATAAAAAATAAAAAGTTGTATACAAAAACAAACCTAGTAACCACCAAGATCAAAGTTTATAAGAGAAACCCTATTTTAACCTCTCTCGAGCTAATTTTGTTCCAAATGCAAGTAATTGACATTGTATAATGTTCTTTATGCAATCCTTGCTTTATTGGTGACATTTGTTTTTATTATTTTTATGTTGTTTTAAATGGGTATTTGTAAGTGTAGTAATGATTGTTTTTTAAAGTTTTTACTTAAAAATATATTAAAATAATATTTATTTTTTTATAAAGTTATTTTTAGTATCAACATGTCAAAACAATTTTAAAATATAAAAAAATTAATTTAAAAAATAATCAAGCTTTTATAAAATATCGTTTGGAACACAATTTCAAACGGTTGATAAATACTTTTATTCAAGTTATTAAAATAAAATATGATATAACTCAACCAATAGTCTTAGCTTTAGAATTTATCTTTTAAGCTAGATACAAGCTTTTTTTTTTCTTTGTGTATTGGATGAAAATGATGTTTGAAAATGTGGTAGTAGTTATTTTTTATTTGAAAAAACATCAAAATAATATTATTTTTAAAAAATTTATTTTTGACATCAACACATTAAAACAAAAAAAATTAATTTGAAGAAAAAAAATTGAATTTTAACACAAAAAAATAGATTGAATTCACTTTTAAACATCCCAAAAAGATTTAAAGATTACGTACAAGTTAGACTAAATATTTTAGTTAATATTAAAATTTGATAGACAAAGGGTTGAGATTGTTTAATGTGGATTAAGTTCGGGATAAATTCCAAAAACCAAAAGGTTTAGAATTTAGTCCATAACAAGGCAATACATTAGGGGTTATATTGGGTTTTTCCAAATTTATACTTGTATTTCAAAACAAAGGAGTAGAAAGTATATCCCTATATATATATATATATATATATATATATATATATATATTTTATTACAAAAAAATAGAATAAAAAGTTGAGATTATCCATTGGACACCAAGTGGGATCAGAGAAAGATTTTGGACCACGATTCATGTGAAGGTAAGATGATCAAGAAAATCATGTCCAAACTAGAAGGATTGTCTTTCTTATGTTTTTTGGATGACTACTAGTAAATAATTCTAATAATAAATATTCAGAAAAAAAGAGAGAGAAAAACCAGTAATTTGCAGCTCCTAATATGACAATAAGTCATCTCATCAAAGCAACCAAAAGTCGTTCTTCGGTCAAACATACATCCCACTCGAAAGAAATAAAAAAAGCCGCAGCTGCAGCTTTAGAATATATACGAAGGTTGACATTATAGGCTAGATTATATATATATATCCTCTCCTAATCCTGGCAATCTGTGGTGGATTAATGCTTGACAGCAAAGATTTAATTATGTAATTAAGTAATCCCTAACTTATTTAGTCGTAATTAAGTTGCATTTCAAGCTCAATAATCACGTTTGATATGGCTGCATGCATTATAATTAATTATGCCTCTCCTCTCCTTTTCTTTTCTTTTCTTCAAGGAAATTAGGGCTCCATGATTGTCTGGTTTCAAGCCACAATGGATCATTGGATCTAGACTAGGCATCTGCAAAATATGCTCAGGGAGGATGGAAGGAATTTGGAGGGAATTAGCAAAATATTGAAGGAAAGTAATTTTACTTTGCTTGGGAGAAAGGTAAGGGAAAAAGGAAAGTGGGTGACAAATTTCACGTTGGACCCACCAAAACCCAATCCCACCAGGTTGAGGAGAAAGCATGATGGGAAAGTATGCATTTAAAGATTTATCCTTCGTTTTCAAGTAAGCTTTTGTATGTATCTTTTGTTGTTTTTTTCTATGGTAGGAATTTGTAATGAATAAAAGATCAGAAAAATTAACTACATTACATGTTTTTTCTTTCTTTGATTTGAAAAGACTAGGTAAACTACTCTATATCTTATTGATTTGATATTTTTTCACTTTATAATTAATTTTTTTAATATTATACTTTGCATCTTTGTTAATTTAAATTTTAAATTAATAAAATTACTTTTAACATATGTTAAAGGTGGCAAAAACTTTAAAATTGTGTTCTTACCCCTCCATAAGTGGTCCATCCCACCCTATTAACCAATGTCACCTTCTCTCATGCCTTGTTTTAATCAACGCATATTTTCATGAAATTAATTAATGTATTATAAGATAAATATAATCAGCTTATAAAATATCTTCTAACATCTAATATACTAATTTAAAATTGATAAACTCATTTGCGACATTCCTCGCACTAATTATTTTTGAGGTTTCATCATATCAAGCTAAAATACTTTAGGGGTCTTACAAAAATATATAAAACTATTTTTATTCAAATTATTATATGCACATAATTTAAATATATTTTTTAAAATAAAAATACACTGTATAAAGATAATTTTTTTTTCAAATATATGATATTAATTAACCTAGTATATGCATGAAAACCACAGATAATAAGAAACATCATAAGTTAATTTGACAGTTTATGCTAGACATTTAAGGTCTATATATATACACATTAATAAGAAATGTCGAGCATAAGGGATCAACCAGTAATTAAACTTTTCAAAAAAAAAAAAGATTATAAAGGGGGGCTAAATGATTTCAAGAAAAAAAAATCCGAAAAATACATGAAATGGAACTCTTTCCGAGAGAGAGAGAGAGAGAGAGAGAGAGAGAGAGAGAGAGAGAGAGAGAGAGAGAGCGATTGAAGATGTTAAATGTATTGTGGGTGACAAAATTGACATGGCAGGACAGGACACAAGAGATGATGTTAAAACAACAGCAATTTACCAGGAAATAATAGCAGTACCATATATACATGTAACAGCAGCAACAACAACTGGGTCAGTGGCTGGTTTTCAGCATAATTGAGGTATAATGTTTTGCAAAATGACAAAAACAAAAGAACACAACATTTCCTATGATTTGTCAAGCAAGTCAAGAGAATCCCAGATGGCATGGGTTTTTTTTTGGTCGGGAACCACCCCTTGCATGTCTTTATATTCTTTCAATTTCACCCTTTACTGTGCTTTTTTACCTGACTCACCATTACCATAAATCAGTTTTGTTTTGAATTTAAGATATTAGCAGTCGGTTACAGAAAAACAAAATATTTATATATAGCAATTTACTGGGAATTAAGTTATATAAAAAAAATTATTATATTTTTCACAATCTTTATTTACAGTCACATAACAAGGGAACACATACGTAACATCATTCTAAAATTGATCCCTCACCCCATGCTATACTCTAGGCAATGATCATTAATTTCCTATGTGTATATGTACAATCTACGGCTTATAGCATCATTTATATATTGGAACATGATGCAGTAAGTGTGTGTCTATATATATGTTAACGTAATTGTGTGTATGGTCACGATGTAATAAAAAAATCCAAGTAATTTGAGGGTAATGTTTATATGTTGATAATTAGTTAGTTTTTTTTGCTATAATAATCTGATATATTTTCTTTAACCGAAGTGGCTAGCGGTTTGTGTCTAATGGGTCTCATTCTTTTAATTTATCCTTTTTATGGAGCGGATGATTCAAAAATTTTATTTTCCTGATAGCATTTATTCCTTCTTTAATTTCAAAGAAAAAAAATATGTTTGATAGCATTTAACTCTTCTTTAATTTCAAAGAGAAAAATATATCTGATTTTATTAAGAAAAAATATATATAACACTATCTAAAAGAAAATATCTTTGTATGTGTGTTGCCTTTATGCTTGGATTGGTCTAAGGATGTCGAGATTGATAATTTGTTGACTCATATATGATTGAGTTGAGTGTTTAGATAAACCTAAAAATACCAGGTATAATAATTTGTTAGATCTATACATGCTCGGACTCGATATTTAATTTGGCTCAAGGATACCAGGTTTAGAATATTAGGTTATCATTCTGCCTCTAATTTCTTTAAACGAGGAAAAATAAGAAAAAAACATGTTTACCTTGGTATGCATGGTTCTTGTTTCTTTCTACTGACTCTTGAGGTTGTCCTGGTCATGACAGCGAGGAAAGAATTATGTGCTCAGTTCGTATATGTTACTCCGACAAAACCAAAACTGTGAAAAGGAAGTAAATTAACAGTGCAAGAAGCTTGCTTGAGTTATGGAAAAATTATACTTCATAGAGGTGAATCTCCGGTCTCCACCCACGACAGCTGCGAGTGATAAAGTCCTGCTTCATTTTAATTACTAATCAATTAATTAATATCATCCAATCATTTAGTGATTTTCAAGAAAATGTTCAGTCAATGAGAATAATCTGTAAGGTAAGAAGGGTTGCAGGGTCATCGGTAATTTTTTTGTTTTTTTTTGCATCTCAATAATTATGGTAATCTTAAATCAGTTTTTCCACTTAGATTAGTACTTTTATTTTTTTGGCTTGTTGCATTTTCTTGAATTCCGACTCAAAATGCAACCAAGTCTGATCCAAACATGAATTTCGAAACACAAAAGCAAAGCATCTTTGACTTTAGAGTTGGCAAGGTTCATTTCGAGACATTGAAGTTATTAGGTTTAATTTGGTGGGTATGTTCATTAAATTTACATATTTTTTTGTTATATATATATTCTAAATAAGTTAGAACCATCGAAACTGGTGCGGTGGTTTAGTTCCTTCAGCCTGATCCTGATAGAGCTCTTCTTCTTTTTTTAAAAAAAAAATTGAGAATACATAAACTTGAATAATTAATTCACCAATGATCACAGATTATGCTCTCTCGTAGCAAAGGCTTGAACAAGGCATGTTGTTTCAAGGAAGAACCCTAGTTATCATTTCCAGAAACCAAAAAGCAAGCCTAAAGCTGCTATTCGCACCATGACAATTTGACTCATGAGGCGGCTTCAAGCCAAGAAACCATTGGATAAAAGAGTGAGCCTATGGCAGCAGGTGGTCAAAGCCACAAATGATTGGCGAGATTGCAATTCACAGCCAGCCATGGGATTAAACTTGAACGTGTCTTTGCTAGAATCATAGTATATATATTTACTATATGTACTTTACATGGTGAAAATTTAGACGAGAGAGCTCTCATGCTGGCCACGGTATTGGCAGGTATACTTATTATTATTATTATTATTATTATTGACGAGTGACTACCATGCTTTGCTTTGCTTTTCTGGGCAGAGGAAGAAAGGTTTAGAATTAACGCACTTTTTTAGAGTACTTTACATCAATCCAAAACCTAACCAAACTAATAAAAAGGAGGAGGGCCATCTCAATCATTGGGAATTTGGGATATAACAGCTCCTGTAGAACCCTAATGAAGACGCCATTTTCGTTTTAAAGCAATAAAAGATATATGTCAGTAGAAACTGATCCATATACGACCTTGGATTGTTATTTGTGACGGCAAGAGGGTTGCTTGCAAACGCAGTTTCATGCGTTTTGTGGGGGAAAAGGAGAGATGTGCTTTTAATCACAGCGCTGTTGGAGTTTGTTCCTGGATAAGGAAATAATCAGTGAAAGTCTGATTATCAGCTAGATAAAGATGATGCCCTCCCCCCCTTTTTTTTTTTTTTTCCTTTTGTCTTGTCCTTGTTACGAATTAAAGTAGAAATATTGTTGCCAAACCTAATCGTTGTGTTTAGTTGCATCTATGTACTTGCATATAAAGTACATGATAGTGATTAGTGAGCATTGATATGTCATAACCCCCCAATTCTTTCTTGTGTTTTTAAAAAATTTACTTTTGATCAAACTTAATTTTTGGTAATTTATTTAATTTTTATCATAATCATGTGTGTCGGTGTTTGTTGTTTTGAACAAATTCATGTATATTCATGATTTTTTTTTCTGTGTTCAATTATGATTGTTTATAAGAATTGAGTTGGGTGAAATATTTGCTTTTTTTTATAATGAATATGCTTGGGCAATAATTAATTTATTATGGGTTAATGTAAATTAGGTGATTAAATGAAATAATTCAAAACCCAAGTTCCCATGCATCAATTGTTATTTCCAGCCTTGCCTCGATCTATAATAATAATAATAATAATAATAAAAAAAAAAAAGGTGAATATAAGACTTCACTGTATATTAAGCCAAAATCCTAAATCACTAATAAATATATTATATTTAGTTTATATGAATCTTGATGTATAAGAATAAATAGGTATTTTTATTATTAAAATTAAATAATAATACAACTTATCTTAAGTAGTATGTTTTTGAATGATATTTATTTTTTATTTAGTATAACAACCAGTCAATTACTTAAATTAAAATATTCAAAAATCAATTAGTATTTTTAATTACCATAAAACTAAATAATAATTAATTTTCTTTATTTTACACCTTTAAAAAAATTAAATTTGCCTAGATGTGCTCGTGACAATTGGTGAAAGCTGATCTCTTTCATTTTCTCGTGAAGAAACATAACAACCATGCACCTTAAAAAATAGCAATTAGTGTAGGCCATCAATTAGGATTTGAATAATCTCATATATATATATATATATATATATATATATATATATATATATATATATATATATATATATTCATCATAGGAATCGATGTTTTTCATGGTTCAAAAAACTAGAAATCTAGATCTAATTAAATGATTTAGGAATTTTCATGGTTCTTGAGCTTTCTTCTGGTTATTTAGGTAAGATATGCAAATCTTAACAGCTTTAGATCCAAGACTTCTTCGTCCAATGAAATCTGATAGTATAGTTTGTTTTTTTCTATAGAGTCGTGCATGGCGACTTGAGACGAATTATTTGGATACAAAATTCAAATCTATAATGGTAAGCAAACCTTCTCTCGTAAAGAAATTCAAAGATGATTTCTCACCAATAAAAATAACTATTTCATCTCCTGTTATTGTTTTCTTTTCCTTTATTTTTCTTTGAATAATCTCAAACCCTGCAGGTTTTTGTCATATTTTAATGACCAAACTATTTGTGGTTGCTTTTTAAAATATTTTTTATTAAGAAATATATTTAAAAAAATATATTTTTTTATTTTTAAAAATTATTTTTGACATTAACGCATCAAAATGATTTAAGAACACCAAAAAAATATCAATTTAAAGTAAAGAAAAAAAATAAAAAAATTTTAATTTTTTTTAAAAATATTTTTAAAACGCAAAAACAAACAAATTTCAAGATTTCATATTTTTATTTTGGTTTAATAGGGTGTTGTCCTTAGTTATTGAAGGGTTTTTTTTTTTTTTTTAAATAGTTTTATCTTAAAAAGATCCCATGCAAAATCATTGATGACCTTCTTCTGCTCTTAATTATTTTCTACATCTATCACCACGTGATTTCTCCACAGATAGCAAATATAACTTCTTAAAATATAGAAAAGTAAAATACTTTTCAATTCCATAACATTCTTTTCCATCATACACGATCCATTCATAACATTCCATACGTGTAATTTCGTGCATCGTATTACAAAAAAGCAAAATAAACTCAGCTTTACTCGTCTCATATATTTATCTAAGATCCGATCAACTTGATTTAAAATTTTAAAAAATCTCTTTGGATCTGATTGACCTGGTAGTTCAAACTATGACTCAATCAAAATCAAGTTAGAGTTTTAAAATTTTAACTTGACAGGTTAAATCATGATCCAGTTAAAATCAAGTTGGATTTTTAAAAAACTTTTCCTTTCAAAACAACCTTATTTTAACTTTAAAAAAGAATTAAAACAAAGTCATTTTAAATTGATATAAGTCAATCCATGTTAATTTACAAAACTTAAACCTTGAGTCGGGTCATAGGTCGAGTCGAGTTTAATAGCTTTGGTTAGCAAAACTAAAATCAATGTCCTATATTTTATGTATAATCTTAACAGACTCTAATGAATAACAAGTAATATGACCAGTTTTATTAAATTTGCTGGATTCATTGATCATTGAGCCTAGCTTAGCAAGGTTAGCCTATCGACCCACCAACTCAATTCCCAGCTATGATCGAGTTTTAAAGCTGGTCAAAACTAGATTGGATTTGAGAAAGAATTATCATAATCCATAACACTCAATGTGAACTATCCAATTTAAACATTAAATTAACCTAGCCAATAAAAACATTTAATTAAACCCTAAATGATTAGAAATCAATTTAATACAGCTTAGAGAGATATGGAATGGGGAAAATAGCCATAGCTATCACATTGTAGAACATCCACAATTGCAGAATGGAAACATTTTCAAAGTATTGAATCTGCAACACATAAATTTCCAGTACAGACACATTTATTAAACCCAGTCTTAGATTTTGTCAAAATCATTTCTCTCCTTTCCTTTTACTGGATTCCCTAATCATTAAAAGCTCACCCATTTCTCAATTATCCACAAAGCAAATCAGAAAGAGAAAAAAAAACCCAGCAAAATTCAGAAAAAATAGAAAAAAATGCTGACACACAGAAAAGGTCCTCATTTCTTGTGGAAACTAAATAAAAACCCATCTCAGAGAGTACAAAACCTGCATACTCTCTCCTCCTTATCATCATCTGCTCATCTGGGTCGCCGACGATGCCACCCCACATGGTGATGTCTACGTCAGGGAAAGCGAGTGCACTCACACTCGCGAGTACAAGAAAAGAATCTTATCTTCACCGTGGCATCTAACGTAAATTAAACCAAACTCAATGTCCTGTTAGCTAGCAATCCATTACTACTCGTCTCTTTAACAAGAAGACTTTTAGCAGAGATAAGGACACATGCATGTCACACCAACCAACGGTCAAGACTCTCTCTACTTTTTAACTAGATGACTCTCACCCTTAGATCTCTTAAAAAACCAACCATGGTTTAAAGGAAACATTATTTATAACCATGGTTAAGTTAAGCTACTAGTCACTTCTCACTTGAGTTTAACTCAAAAGAACATTTTTTTCTCTGAGTTAAGAGAGAAGGGGAGAGATGAAAAATCTGAACTTGAAGTAGTAATACGTGCTGGTCTCTCTCTTTATAACACCATTTCATTTCTTTGGTTTGTGGTTACTATTATTGTTATCATGGGGTTTTGATTTAGTTTAGAATCTCCAGTTATGGAAACCTTAGATTCTCAGATCTCTGTTTTTTTTATCAGTATATGTTGTTTGTTTTTGATTTTTTTTTTCAGTTCTGTGTGATGTAATCATCACTATCTGATTCAACAACATTATCATTTCATAAAGAGAAAAAACCCAAAAAAATTTCCTTCACTTTCTCGAGAAAGTTTGAGTCTTTTCTCATTTCTAATAAAACCCATTTGGTTTTTAGATCTCTAGATCTGTTTCCTTTTTTGTAAAGATTAAATTTTTTAGTTTCTAGATCTGAGTTCTTCCTCTTCTTTGTTTTTTTTAAGAAGTTTTTGAATAAAAATGAATTATTTCCCTGATGAAGTATTAGAGCATATTTTCGATTTTGTAACATCACAAAGAGACAGGAACTCAGTGTCTCAAGTGTGTAAACCATGGTACAAAATCGAAAGTAGTAGCAGGCAAAAGGTTTTTGTAGGGAATTGTTATGCAATTAGTCCTGAGAGAGTGATTGAGAGGTTTCCAGGTTTGAAATCTATCACTTTGAAAGGAAAGCCTCATTTTGCTGATTTTAATTTGGTTCCTCATGATTGGGGAGGCTTTGTTTATCCATGGATTGAAGCTTTTGCAAGGAATAATATGGG
This sequence comes from Populus tomentosa, assembly GCA_018804465.1. Lineage (NCBI taxonomy): Eukaryota > Viridiplantae > Streptophyta > Magnoliopsida > Malpighiales > Salicaceae > Populus > Populus tomentosa. The sequence goes on from CM031969.1 coordinate 30,429,511, forward strand.
GTTAGAGGAGCTCAAGTTGAAGAGGATGATAATATCCGATGAGTGCTTGGAGCTGATTTCAAGGTCTTTTGCCAATTTCAAGTCCTTGGTTCTTGTTAGTTGTGAAGGCTTCAGCACTGATGGCCTTGCTGCTATTGCTTCTAATTGTAGGTAAGAAATGCTTTCCTTTGTGGGTTTTTGTTTGATTATCTATCTAGTCATTTCAGTTTGTAATCATTGCTGATTTTTTTGGTTAGAAATTATTTAAGCTTTATATTAGAAAAGTAGGTTTCTTAACATGGTTTTGATTGCTAATGGTTGAATGCTAGTGCAAATGTCAGCACTGTTCGGGTTATCGTTGTTGTCAATTGTTGAATACAACGGCAAGTGTCAAGTATTTTTGGGTTCTTACTGGTAATTTGGTCTTGGAATGCCTTTGACTGGATAGGTATTAGTGGGGGCTATTATTCTTAGTTTTCGTGCTTGTTTTGTAGTTGGGTTTTGGTTTCTTTGACAGAATTGTATGGGGTTCTGCAGTTGTCTAATTGATGGTGGATGTGTGGCTATTAGGCAGTCAATGCTCTTAATTGCTTGCTAGCAGTTGAGCATAGAGTAAAGTAGTGGACTTAGCTTGGTATATCTTTATAGTGAAATTGTCGGATGATTCGGTGTTTCTTTTGTTTGTGATCTCGAAGCATACGTGATTCAGCTATATTCATCTTATTATTACTCATAATGTTCTTTACGTTCCCCCTAGTGCCTATTTTGTGTTATTTCAATTCATAATCTGTGAGTTATTACATGTTTTTTAAGTGTCTATATGTACACAGTCATCATTACTGGCCAGCTAATTAATACAGAAGGCTTTTCTATTTTATTGCTATTTATAAGGGTTACTGACGCCCCCGTTGCTCAAAAATAAATAAATAAATAAATAAAAAAGCTCTCTTTATGATTTCTGAAGTTCAACTTCTAATTTTCATTTGAGAACTTCTAATTTCCATTTAAGTTTTAAGTGCAGCTAATTGTAGTCCAGATGGTCATTCATGTTTGACGTTTCAATTATTTGTGAAATTGTTATCCAATTTGATCTTTTTAAAAGCATCTGAAATATAAAATGCTGAGTAAACAAGGAGCATCAATCATTTGATTGATTTAATATGAATGGAAGGAAATGGCATGAGGGGTTTCAAAAGATGTATATATATTGAGATAATTAGCTATGCTCTAACTACTTTGAATGTCATTCTTCGACCCAGGTTTCTGAGGGAGCTGGACCTGCAAGAAAATGATGTCGAGGATCATAGAGGCTATTGGCTTAGCTTCTTTCCTGACACTTGTACATCTCTTGTATCACTTAATTTTGCATGTCTCAAAGGAGATGTCAATTTAGCAGCTCTTGAGAGACTTGTAGCTAGATCTCCTAATCTGAGGAGTTTGAGGTTAAATCATGCTGTGCCACTTGATATACTTCAAAAAATATTGATGAGAGCACCTCATTTAGTGGACTTGGGTGTAGGGTCTTACGTGCATGATCCAGATTCTGAGACCTATAATAAATTAGTGACTGCTCTTCAAAAGTGTAAGTCAGTCAAGAGTTTGTCAGGGTTTCTGGAGGCTGCTCCTCAATGCCTGCCGGCTTTTCATTTAATTTGCCCGAACCTGACTTCCTTGAATCTGAGCTATGCTCCGGGAATTCATGGGACTGAGCTCATAAAGCTAATTCGTCACTGCAGGAAACTCCAGCGCTTATGGGTATGCCTGTTCACCTGTTTTTAGGAATCACAAGTTCACTTGTTCTCACGAAGACTGACAATGGTTTTTGCAATATCTGCAGATACTGGACTGCATTGGAGATGAAGGACTAGAAGTTGTAGCTTCCACTTGCAAAGATTTGCAGGAAATAAGGGTCTTTCCTTCTGATCCATTTGTTGGGGATGCAGCTGTGACTGAAGTGGGCTTGGTTGCTCTTTCAAGTGGTTGCCCCAACCTTCACTCAATCCTATACTTCTGTCAGCAGATGACCAATGCAGCCCTCATTACTGTAGCTAAGAACTGCCCCAATTTTACCCGTTTCAGGTTGTGCATCCTTGACCCCACAAAACCGGACGCTGATACCAATCAGCCATTGGATGAAGGTTTTGGGGCTATTGTTCACTCATGCAAGGGGCTCAGGCGGTTGTCAATGTCTGGTCTGCTGACCGATCAAGTTTTCCTCTACATCGGAATGTATGCCGAGCAGCTTGAAATGCTTTCTATTGCATTCGCTGGGGACACTGACAAGGGAATGCAGTATCTGTTGAGTGGTTGCAAGAAACTTCGCAAGCTTGAGATAAGGGACTGCCCTTTCGGTAATGCAGCACTTTTAATGGACGTGGGAAAGTATGAAACAATGCGATCCCTTTGGATGTCATCCTGCGACGTTACCCTTGGAGGCTGCAAGTCCCTTGCGAAGAAGATGCCGAGGCTCAATGTGGAGATCATAAATGATAGTGACCAGATGGATCATACCGGTGATGGTAGGCAAAAGGTAGAGAAGATGTTCTTGTATCGGACATTGGCAGGGCGAAGGAAAGATGCACCAGAGTTCGTGTGGACTTTATAGGTGAATCTAGGGCGTGTTTTTGGCCCTGCCTGGCATTTATTTGTTATTAAGTAGTTGTACTTTGTTTAGGCCAGCTGATTTTATGGTTTTTTTAGCCTGTTGGTGTTCTAGTGGCATGCTACTATTTTTTAATTTGTAAGAGATTTGCTACTTTGTACTTGATGCTTTTATAAATACATAACTGTGCTAGTATTGGCATGATCACCCAGTTCCATTCGGAATTGGATTCTCAAGTACGAGTTTGCCTGCCTTCCAGTTGTGAAGATACTGTCAAGATATAGAGTACGGGGCAGAAGAGTTCTTCAACGAAGCAAAGCCTGTTTATCAGCTCACCCATCAAAACATGACACGTTCCTTGTGGAGTTAATGAAGCTGCCATGTATTTAACCTTTGCTTCTTTTGAATGCTGTTCGTCAGGATTTCATCAATGGAAGTTCTTCCGGTCAAGAAAATTCCAACTGTGGCTAAATTTAGAAGCTACGAAGCATTTTAGTACCGCAGAAACAGAATCAGAATCAGAAGCTGTAACGCACTCAAATAATGTCATTATAATGTCATGAAATCTGGATAATATATTTAAAATTATGAGATTTTTTTAAAAAAGATTCAGCAAAATTTCTTTTATTTTTGTTAATATCAAGTTATTGACAACACATTTATTATATGTCATAACCATTATTATCTTCATCCAATCATTCTGGATTATATTTTATTTATTTAATAATAACTCAATATTTATACTTATTAATATATTCAAGTCTCGTAATATTAATTAGTAAATCAATAAAAAAGTACTACTAAAACAATTTAAAAAATAAATAAATTCATCACTAAAAGTAATAAATGCTAACTATATATATATATATATATATATATATATGCCTTTACGCTCCGTTTGTTTGCTGAAAAACAATTTTTTTTTAAAGCGAATTTTAAAAAAGTGAATTAAGAAAGTATTTTTCGATGTTTGGTAGTGTAATGAAAAATAAGTTGGAAAATACTTTTCATTGTTTGGTTATGTCATGAAAAATAAGCTGGAAAATAATTTATTAATATTTTATTTTTCTCAAGTTTATTAAAATAATGAAGAACAAATCTTACAAATTAAAAAGTTGAATGAGAATGAAATTGAAAAAAAAATATATAATTTCATAAATTATCTCAAATAAAATAAATAATAATAAAAATAATAGAGATCAAATCTAATTTTTTTTAAAAAATAAAAGATGAAGAAATTAAAATAATAATAATCAACATTTCATAAATTATTTCAAATAAAATAAGTAACAATAAAAAAAATGAGGACCAAATTTGATAGATAAAAAATTTCAATAAAAAAAATGATAAGGAAAAAGCAAATAACAATTATAAAAATAAGGACCAAAATTAATATAAAAATTAAATTTTAAGACATGAAATTAAAAAATAAATATTTAAAACAAAAAATATATATTGCAATCAAAAGTTTGAGGATCAAATTTGATATAATTAACAAATAATTATATTTCTAAATTTTTCACAACTTCCAGAAAGTATTTTCCACCCAAATTTTTCAGGAAAATACTTTTCTAAAAACCAAGCCAAATTTTTCTTTGACTGGAAAGTGTTTTCCGTTGACCAACTTTTCTAATGGCAAACAAACATAAGAAAGTTTGGAAATTAATTTTTCAGAAATCACTTTTCGGAAAACAAATACAGCTAAAAGGGAAAATATTTTTCTAGAAACCAAGCCAAATTTTTCTTTGACTGAAAAGTGTTTTCTATTGATCAAATTTTTTAATGACAAACAAACACAGAAAAGTTTGGAAAGTGGTTTCCCGAAAACTACTTTCCGGGAAACAAACATGGCTAAACTACATAAATACAACATTAAAATTAAGAGTCATATTATATTTATATTAAATCTTATCATTTTAAAAATGATTTGGTCATACTAACAACTATATATATATATATATATATATATATATATATATATATATATATATATAATGCATCCACTACATATTACACCTTTTACTTGATTTTTTATGACACAAAAATAATATGTCTATTACATATTACATATTTTCTGCTTGATTTTTAACAACGTAAGAGGATTTACAATGAAAGTAAAGACATGAATATTACATTCCAAAATTGTAATTCATAAACAGGAGAATTCCTACATCTAAAGATCTGCATCACCTTACGGTGTACCTGTTTCAACAAAAACCATATTAATTAACTTACTCACTATATTAGTCTAATATTAATTATTAATTATTTACTTTTAACCTTTGAAATTTAATACTTCTACTTCAATCTAACTCAATCCCTTAATTTACATAATCTTTTTAAAATTTAAAAATCCAACTAACTCATCTTAATTACCAAATAAATCTAACACTTTGATTTTCCTTTCTCGGTTATTAATACATCCGATAATTCCATTCAAATTATCTATCATTCGACTAACCTCTTTTGTTAGCCAATCACTTCGATAATTCCATATGAATTACTCTTTATTCAGGTAACCTCTTTGTTAACCAATAAACCTGGTAATTCTCTTGATTACCCAAAAATCCAGTTAACCCATTTCGGTTACCAAAATCAATCCGGTAATTCCATATGAATTACTCAGCATCCGATTAACCTCTTTTGTTATCCAATCAATCTAGTAATTCCATTCAAATTACCTAGCATCCAGCTGATCTTTTTGTTAGCCACACAATCCAATAATTTCATACGAATTACCCCATATCCGATTAACTTTTTTGTTAACCAATAAACCTGGTAATTTCACATAATTTACCGATAATTGACATAATCATAACTCAAATTATTCATTTGCTCCATTCTCTTAACATCAATTAAATAAACAACATAGATATTTAGGGAAACTAAAAATTATAAAATAAGGTGACGAATCACCTACTTTCTGCTCGGGATGACCAAGCTTCTTTTGTCTAATAACCAGCTCCAGACACAACTCCTGAATCAATCAAGTGTCATTATATCATTAGTTCATCAATATATTTTTTACGTGCCGAAACACAAAGCACACAATATTTTTATTTGTAATTTGTTCTAATAAAAATTTATTCTCAAATATAACATCATTATTTTACATACAACCTCATATTTAACTCAAGTTACTTCTTTTCTTACTTTATGTTCATAATTCCTCCATCAAATAATCCTTCTATTATTTATGCCCTTACGTTATATTATTTATTTGATCTAAATATATGTAAGAACTATATTCAAACACAATCTAGACATCTTGTCTTCATATTTTCTTTTAACTAGTTTATTTCTCTTTTAATTTGAATTTACTTATTATTATTTTTCTCAACTTAAATGCTATTTCTTCATTTAGTCTTTCTTACATTTTCAAATATCATGATTAAACATGGTTTTTTCTAAACATCAACATCAAAACTCAATTCTCCCACTTTTTCCTTCATTTGGCCAAATGCGATGTTTCTTTTTCTCCCCCAGATTTTTTCTTCATTTAATTGTTATTTCAACTTGTTTTCATTCTATTCCACTTCAATTTCATTATTTTTTCTTCCCCTCCTAATTCCCTCAAATTCACATAAGAACCCTAAGTTCAAAAATCAAGGATTTAAGGGAAACTAAAGAAAAATTCCATGAAATTACTTCCTAAGTTAATCAAGTAAGCTTAAGAAAACATCTAAATCAAACATTAAATCCAAACTTCTCATGCTTACCTATTACTTTTCTTCCAATTTCTTCTCTTTCAAAGTTGGCCGAATTTTCCTTCTCAATTCCTCCTTCCTTCACTTAATTTAGTGTTTTATAAGTCAAACTTGCAAGTTTATAAAGTTATTCTCTCAATTTTCTTATTGTTTTCCCTTACTTTTTTCTCTTTTTATGAGGTTATTTTATGTTCTTTCTTTTCATATTTTTGTTTCTACCCAGTTGGCAGTTAATAAAAGAGAAGGAGAGCTTATTTGTTTTCTTTTCAATGGCAAATAATCATTTTACCCTTAATGAGTCTTTTTGTCTCTATTTGACGGTTCTTATTTTTTTACTAGCACTACTGAGTTTCGTTCATTTTAAAATTTTAACAAGATTTTATTCAATATATTTTAAATTTTCTCATACAATTTCAGTTTAACCCAATAACATCAAATCAGTCAAATTGTAATTTTTTATCAAATTTCTGAATTTCTTTAAAAATTCTGAAATTTTAACCCAAATTAAAGTATCATATTAGAAGACTTCACATGAATTTTTAATTTTTTTTAATAACTCAATTAAAAATTAATTTTTTTTATTTTATATAAAATTAGTTAATTTATAATTTTTTACATAGAGGTTTTCTAGAAGCGTTCGGAAATATATCGAATCACGTTTGCAGGCATCTAACGAGAAACTTGAACAATAGTCAACGTCAGTGCATCAGTGAATTCTTGGCTTCTAGCAGATGATGAGGTGTTCCAAATTTCACATTGCGCAACTCTCTTGTAGTTGGAAAGTGTCCCAACTTATGCTTCCCCTCCGGAAGGGGAATTTTCCTGGAATCTTCGTGCTAGCATCTTTTGTTGGATCTTTCTGATAATATAAGCAGTCCACCATTAACTTTCTAGCTACAACCTTAGTTATTAACTTCATCGAGATCTTTTCCACCTTCCATGATCCCTCAAATGTCAGGAGTCGCCTATAAATATAAAGCTTTCCCTGCTAGAAGCTTTCAGCACAGTAGTGATTAAAAAACAAGTTTTGCCAGATTTATCAAGGAAGCCACGTTAAAGTCAAGAAGGTGAGCGAGACAATAGCATTGAGGCATACCTAAACTGTTTTCAAGTTGGAGGAAATGACACTATTAAATTACATTTACATAGAAATCCATACAATTCTAGATAAGAAGAATGCGAAACCATATACATCAATGAAGCAGTACAACTTTAGAAGCAGCATTCCTCCAACACACAACAGCAACATAGCGCGGCCAAACTGCACATGCACAATAAATAATCATCATTGTCACATCAATATTGAAGAATAAAGGTCATCATTCAAGTACATTTAAATGAAGTCATTACAAAAAATTCAGGTAGATGCCATGATTATAAACATTGCAGGGTAAAGTAAATGAGGATTCAGCAATCTAATATACCAACAGCTAAGCGACTGGGAGCATTCACAGCAAAGAGGAAGCATTAAGTGCTCCCCCATTTGCAAAGCAAATCGATGGGTAAAAGAATCCCAGGTTGCTAACCAACCAGGTGACAAACCTATATGCATTTGCTGCATTAAGAGTTGCTGAAAGCCCTGGGATATGGAAACAAGATCTAATATCAAACAAGGAATGACATAAATGTTCATCGAAAGAGAAACCTCAACGACAATGAGCACAAGGTATCAAAAGCATCCTGTTGATCCCAGGGAACCCAGACCTTATAGATACTGACTAGGACTGAAGTCACCCAATCAAACCTTGTTGACTTGTGAGATAGCTTGTGTTCTGACTCTTGTGTGAACTGAATCATACAAGTGTAAGTAGTATAGTAATACATAGACCAAGTCAGGTGTTTAATGTTCTACAGGGCTTATTCAAGATCCTTTGTTCTTTCCAACTGCCAATTTTTGTGACAAGCATAGACGCTTATTTTCTACTCCATCTCAGGACCTTCATAGGAATAGAACACTAGCCAGAGCTTATTCTAGTCATTAAAAGCTGATAGATGCATATGGCAGCCTGCTGTTATATGTTGGCCAACTGTTAAAGACCTTGTTTTCTGAAATCTGAAGTTAGGTTGTGACATTAAGACTTGAATACACCATTAAGCTCATTTAACATCCAAACGCTGTTATTAAATGTCATAATTGTTTCAAACCATGTGTAAAGTTAGGTTGTAAGACAATCATAGATACACGTCGTTAAACTAATTCAGTATCTCCGACCCAGTCTTGCAATAGGTGGTTTCAAGTTTTATCATTGAACTGTTTCAACATGACATGTGGCGTGGAGAAATTTCAATGTGCCCCAACAATGGGACTTCAAGTAGTAGGAAAGGTTCCACAGAATTGGCGAACCATGATAATGAAGCAAATTATCCACGTCCTATAATAAGATTAAAGGTGCTCAACCAACTTCACCAGTTCAATGACATCCAAGCTACCTCGTATTGCTGAAGGAAACCCTCAATGAGTTAGTAATAATCTATTACAGATAGTTATAGGGCATGTTTTTTGGTCTCGTTATTTACTGCTTCAACCTCATGCTGAGCAATTCCAAATTAAATTCGAGCTAGGTTGATGAAGTTTTTAAGAAGAGAACAACTTTCTAGTACTAAATTTTTCAACATTTTGGCTATTATCTGTAATCATCTATCATCACACATTTTCTCCTTGTCCTTCCTGTTACAAACTCCCTGTCTCTACTCCTTCCTAGTTACTCTAAAACTTGGCATCTAAATAAGTTACCTAATGCCCTAACCAGAATTTAAAAAGAGTATTCACACATGATGTAAGAGTATTCACACATTTTTTTGTAAAGAAGAGTATGAGGAAAATCCAAATTGATTTTTCCTTTGGGGCTTCAGGTAACAAGAATGCTGTAGATTAGAGCTCCAAGGTTCATTTGCTTTGGTGGCAAGAGAAAAACAGTAATTCTCAAATAACTTGCAATTCCAAATCACATGATAAAACCCAAAAGAAATAGAAGTCCTGGGTTTTCCTTACCAACATCACTCTGAACTCGCAATGACAAGACAACAGAAATCTACAGGTATCTGAACTAAAAGGTAGTCATTGAACACCAGATATCAAAAGCCTCCTGCTAATTTTGCACCAATTTCACCAAGGCCTTACAGGTATTGAGGACCACCCATGTCAACTAGTCAAACCTCATCACTTTCAAGTTAGCTTGTTCAGTTCTGGGTGGTTTGAATCCATTAAGTTTAAGCAGTATGATAATAAATCGACCATGGCAGGTTTTTAATGATCTACAAGGCTTATTCAAGACCCTTCCATTGCTTTCCAACAATCGCCAACCTTTGTTAGGTAGATAGACAGTTCTAATCTACTATATTGTTTTCAGAATCTTCATAGGTACTAGCCAGAGATATGAAATAGCCATTAAAAAGTGCTAGATGTGTATAGCTGTTACACGTTTAGTAAATATCTCAAACTTTGTATTCTAAAGTTAGGCCGCAACACAGACCTGCAACACAATCTAGCTTCGTTAACATAGGATGGCTTTTCTTTCATTGGGAATTATTTCAAACTCTTTGCAGTAAAGTTCGGCTGTAAGAAAAAGACTGACTAAACAAAGAATATGTGCTCTAGCCGTGCATTAGTTAGGTTTCCACAAAAGTAAATAGGTGGAGAACAACTTTCTGGTTCTCTAGTAGCTTAGATGCTCAACCGATTCCTACATAGATAATGTCCAATTCAATGCCATCCTACCCACCTCATATTGCTAATAAAAAACCTTAACAAGTCAAGTGTGGTTCATTACAGACAGCATAAGATCAGAGAAGTTTCTACTACAGAATTAGTTATCAGCTGATTAAACAGCATCCTAAACACTTCAAAGTGAAACTGATAAGCTCGGAGAAGCCGCCAAGACTGAACTATTTTCCAATCCTAAACACTTAATGTTCCATCATTGATTGAATCCCATGATATTAAACTAAATTCAAGACAAGATCTCACAAAAACAATCATCAATAATGGAATACCATAACATTAAACAAAATTCAACCCAACCACATAGCACAACCCCACCCCCCCCCCAAAAAAAAAAAAAAAAAAGAAGAAGAAAGAAAGACGGAAGAAACAGAGCAAATAAATATATGAAACATACCAACCACGTAAAAACGAGGAGCAACCTTCATCCTGGTAATGATGATGTTCATAGTGATAACACTCTTGGTACTGTTGCGGACCTGGAGGCGGTGGTGGTGGTGGTGGATACCCTTCAGCGAAATACCCTTGGTACCCACGAGGAGGCCCCGGTGGTGGGTATCCAGAGTACCCTGGTGGTGGTGCTCCAGGCGGTGGGTACCCTCCGTACGGTGGTGTTGTTGGTGGGTACCCTGGTGGTGGGTAAGGTGGTGAGTACCCTGTCCCAATTAAAATTAAAATAAAAAAAAAAAACCACAAACCAAATTCTAAACTCGAAACAGAAAAAAGAAAAAGAAATTAATAATAATAATAATAATAATTAAGGAATTAAAAGAGTTTGATTACCTGAAGGAGGGTAGGGTTGATGAGGGGCTTTTTGGTAACTCATCTTCAAGAGATTGAAGAGAAGAAGAAGATGATTGAGTGGCTTTCCTTTGTGTTCTTCAAGTGTTCAGATTGATAACTTGAAGACGAAGGAAGCGATTGATTTTCTTAACGGGTTTGTGAGGATGGTCCTAGTTTATGTTGGTGAGCGCTTTCTTGTAGCCGTTGGTTGATATTGACAAATAGTAGATCAAACGGTAAGGCTAGGTTACTGGTGCTTCGTACTTCTTTCTAGAGGTGAGAAAATTAAACCAAGAAAATTAAAAAAAAATAATCAAAAAAACCAAACAAAAAAAAACCAAATTAACTGATTAAAAAATCACAAAAAATTTCGGTTCAGTTTAATTTTGGTTTTCAAAGTCTGAAACCGATTGAATCGAACTGAACTGATTCAATCAGGCCAGCACTTAAAAAAAAAACAAGTATAAATATGATATTTTTCTAACCCTAAACTTAAAGTAACATTCAGTCGTCCCCTCTTCTCTTTGCTCTCTGCATCTCTCCTTTTTTATTTGTCTTCATGTTCCACGATTGTTACTTGTTAAGCTCCTGCTTCATGCTAATCATTCTAACGGATTTGTGGATGGAGACTGGATCGTCAGGTGGACCCGATAAAAATCAGGTTTACGGGCTCTCCAACACTACCGCCGCCAACTTGCGGTCGACCGGTACTGCTTCAACCGCTGGGAGCTCCCAATCTGTATCGAGCTCCCAATCTAAGGAGTTTGTGGCCTTGCAGCAAAGGTGCGATCACCTATCAGAGGCGTACACACAACTCAAAGAAGAGCAAAGATTGGCGAACGAACAACACAGAGCAGAGTCTAAACAACAAAGAGCGGCCTATGAAGAGCTTCGTCAAATGGTCATGAACATGATACAAGGTGGAACATGTGCGCCTAATCCTTTTTGGCCGCCTAACCCCCAGCCTCCTCCTCCTCCTCCACCTTTATATTAATTTTTAATAAACATTATTTACATTTTAAATTTTGTTTAATGTTTTTTTGAAACACATTCATTTTGTAATGAATATTATTTCACTTTGAGTTTTTGTTGTTTAATATAAATTTTATTTGCATAATTGGTTTGTATTACCATTAATTTATATTATTTTTTCTAAATAATTAAAAAACAATTAAAAAAGACAATTACACAGGGATTTACAGACGGAATAACTTCGTCGGCATTAGACAGTGTCTGCCACCATCACCCACCATCACCGACATATTCACCGACAGATTATTTCCGTCAGTATAAATTTACCGACGAATTTACAGACGGAAATATTTGGTCGGTATAAAATATCACCGACACTTTTGCCGACAGAGTTAGTCCGTCGGTATTTACATAACACCGACGGAATATTTTCCGTAGGTATATTCCAAGTGGAAAACTTTTTTTTTTTGGCGCGCACGGTCCGTCGGTAAAACCATCGGTAAATGTTTTTTTGTATTTCCGACCGATATAGCGACGGAATGTGGAATCACCGACAAAAGGTATTCCGACGGGCGTATTCCGTTGGTAATATAGTCGGTAAATACTTTACCGATGAATGTTCTATCACACACCGACGGAATATGTCCGTCGGTAAAACTGTGAAATCTTGTAGTGGAAACAACTAATTTACTTTGAAAACTTGTTTTTCTTGCTTAGCCAGATACTAAATGACAAAATATGAATGTCCTTAATGATAATAATTTTTAATATATCCAACGCGTTAAATTTATAACCATGCCATTAATAAATCCTCATATTAATTAGAAAAGGCTAAATAAATAATAATAATAATAACTACTATATTGTTGAGCCTTGTGCATGAAAGACTAATGTAAAGGACTTTGGAGAAGCTGAGCTGTCAGATATAAAATTGATGATTCTCAACTACCTTGATAGAGTAAACCAATACAAAGATGACAAGAGATAGCAATCCGACACCGGTTTGGAAATATTTTGCACACTGTTTACTATTTTGGCCATAACTTTGGCTATTGGTATCAAAATAAAGCAAATCATCCCAATTTGAAAGGATTGTTTCAGGTCATACTCCATAGACAACTAGCTATGCTTGTTGGAGGTCGTTTGAAGCCCCAAATTCCATTATTTAAGCCTCCATTTCCCTGAATTTTTGTTTTTTTGTTTTTTTTTGCTATTTTTTGCAACTTTTTAGGTTTGCTTTTGTGTTTTTTATTTTATTTTATTCCATTGATAGCTTTTTTAGACATGTTTTTTAGACTGTTTATTTTATTGAATAATCAAAGGTTTTTTTTTTAGTTAATTCTCTAATCCTAGCTATTTAAGCCTGGTTTGTAGGGTGTTAACACTGAGAGTTTATTTTATATTTTCGCTCGTAAAATAAGACTTTTTACAAACGTTTAAGTTATTTTTCTCAAGTTTTGTTGGTTTCAACCCTTCAATCTCAATATTCTTATTAATTTGGGCACCATCACTTGGACTACATAAAAATTAAATAAATTAAATTCATTAGAAAATTTGCATGAGAGCTTCACCAAAGTAATAGACATGCAACACTGATGTGAAGCTTGAATGCAAAGAAGGAAATTTTTTCAAACTTTATTTAGGAAAAATAATTAATAAAATAAAAATTCTTTAATGCCAAACACGGTTATACATGAATAAACTCTTAACCTATAGCCCCACTAAAACATAAAACAAGAACAAGAAGATAAGATTGACAAGCCCAGACGGGGGTTGTGATTGATTGATGATGATGATGATGATGATTTAGCCTACGATATAAACGAGACTCTCGCAGAACGGGCAGTGGTTGACAAACTCAGGCATAAGCAAATACACCAATGGACCACAGCAAGTAGCATGGAGGAGAAAAGGCAGAGGGTTTCGGCTTTGGAGGACTGAAGGACAGTGACGGACACAGCTGGTGCAACCAGCAAGCTCTTGCCACATGTTGTCAGTGTGGAACAAACCACCACCAAGATTGATTTGGCACCTCAGGTCGATCAAAATAGTATCATCCAAGGTGTTCGTGTAGAATAACACTTCATTCTGCAGCACAAAAACATCACAACAATTTAATTTAGATAAATAAAACATGCATATGTGTTTTTTCGTAATTACCACATGATCGAGATATTTGTCTAACATATGGTTTTGACGAGGGAAAAGCAAAAGAATGTGTGTGGGGATCGAGAGGGGGTGGAAGAGCCACAGAGAGAGAGAGAGAGAGAGAGAGAGAGAGAGAGAGAGAGAACCCTAATATCAAAGCAACGTTCCCAGGGTCGGGGGATGGGGCTTTCAGGGCTGTTGAGAAGGACAAACATGAGAGACTGATCCATTGTAGCAGAAAAACTAGCTTGCAAATGGCAAAGGAGCAACACCGAGAGCAAGATAGTCTATCAGCTAGCTATGTCAAGGGCTCTTGGAGAAGAAATGTGTGGGTTATCCATAATATCAAATAAATCATTTTCATCTTTGGTAAATTTACCAGGTTGGGGGGTGGGTCCTGGCGGGGAAGTCATAGACACCTTTCCATACTTTGTATCTGGCGTACTTCACTTAATTTCCTTTCTGCCGTATCCCTACTAGGGGGTTTGTAGCAGTTGCATAAAAAATAGCAGGAATTTCACACAAATCGCATAAAAAAATTTATTAGTTTTTTATCTTATCCTTCAATCGAGGTTTATGGTATGTTGTTTTTTATTTTATTTTTTCCTCATTCTTTTTATTCTTTTTATTTTTTCTTAAATTATTTTTCGTTTCAATTAAACCCTCCAATCAAAAAAATTTAGTTGCCCTCTAATTTATTTTTTTATTTTGATTTTCAGCCTCATTATTTTAATTATTATTTTTTTTATTTTAGATCTTTCTGTGTAGTTAGTTTTTTTTCCTGTTATGTTCTTCCATGTTTGTTGACCCGGTCCAATTTTTTCATCATTTTTTATCCAATTTCATGCTCCCATCATTTTATTCCCAGGTATCGTAATATTTTTTGAAGATTACTGTTTAATTAAAATAAAACCAACTCATTAATTTCAATTTTTGTTATAACTCAAATCATTAACATTAGACATTGTTTTTCATGAATAAATTACGGGATTTGCAACATTTAATATCAATTTTTTAGAAGAAAAAAAATACTAACCCACAGCATAGCGCAGCCTATACATGCTTATAAAACTATTTGTGAATAACCATTAGGCAAATTAAGTTTCTAGAAATGAATATAATTGAGTGGTGTGGTTCTAAGATTTAATACTTGATTATGTAGACACCAAATAATTAGTATCTCAATTGAGAGAGTCAATAACACTGAAAAAGTGTGTGTATTTATTTATTAAAAATATCTATTAAAGAGCTAGTGTAAAATATAGCAAGAGGACTGAAATGCAACATGGGATTTGATCTTTTCTCTCTTGTGTGATGATATATAATGTTTTGATAGATTATGAACAAATAATTGCAACATCAAACCAAAGATCTATGGCTATGCATTGGAATTAGCATAATTATAGTCGATTATGAATCAATATATGAATAAACAGGCGATTCGATTCACATGTTTTCCTATACGAGTTGTCATATTATGATTACCTTGAAAATGACTCATCAACAATGATATCAAGATGATACTTATTTTAACCAAAGCATCTAATTTGTTTAAATGTAGGCTAATTAAATAATATATTTCCGTTCAAAATAAAATAACTTGAAGTTGGCTTGGCATAAATTTTTAGACTACGAAGTGTAAATCAACTCCTTTTACAGAAAATACAACTAATATAACCCAACAAGGAAAAATTACTTTTGGAAAAAGCAAGAAAGGATTACATTTCAATTTTCAATTTTTTTCCTTCAATCAATAAAAAAACAAAATATTGAATCGATCCTAGATTCTCGAGGCCGGTACGGGTAACTACCGACCGTTACGTGGCATTGAATATTTGATTAGAAAACAAACAATTTTTTTTGGAAATATCTTTTTCATATCCTTATCTTTTATTTACGTAACGCTCCTCTAATATGTTTTACGTTTTATTATTGTGTTTAGATTTAAAAAAGTAAAGAGTGTTTGTATTTATGCATGGTTTGACCATTTTGCAAATTATTTTTAACTTGAAAAAATATTAAATTAATATTTTTTATATATTTTTAAATAATTTTAATGTGCAGATAAAAAAAATATCATTTCCATATATTTTTAAAAACACTACATTTAAATGAAAGTCAGAACAAGGCTGAAAATAAACACAAATCGAAATGGAAAATGAAAGCTTATAGTGAAATGATATCAATATGTTTGCAATCTATCCCTGATGTTCTTATTCTATAAAAATTCAAAAAAATTAAAATATTCATTGAATGAGTGATAGATAAGGATAGAAAACTCATAGATTTTCGATGTTAATTGGAACAAACATAAGAGGACTTAATTACTGCTAAAAAGAGTTTAGCGATGATCAATGGGCACAACCCAAGATTTATGGCCTTAAGTTTAAAATCAGCATAGTGATTAAATCTCATTAAAAAAAGAGTTCAACTATTTTTTTTGCATATACAATGCCCACATTCCCTTAAAATACTTAATTATCATGATATAGCTAGAAATTAAGAAGATCCTAATTAAAAATATATCCAAAGCATCTAATTAATAGTTAAGATTTGAGATTTCATCAAGATTTCTGATCATGTTTAGATCTTAGAAGGGATCGAATTAAGGATTAGAGCAAGCATTCTTTCTATTGTATAGCCCAAATTCGAATACCCTCTTGCCAAACCCAAGAAGAAAAACAAGGAAGAGAAACGAAATTCAACAAATGTATATAAAAGAAAAGAAAAGCAAAGCAAAATTATCGAGATGTCGTTAGAACACCTTGTTTTAATTTAATATTCATTTCAGAAAGATTCTAAATTAACAAATTAGTATTCAATTTGTTTAAAGTTAGGGTGACTAAATCCTATGAATCTCCAAATCACCATATATACAACAATATATAGGGTCTCAAAATAGTTAGTAATTAATAAACTCTCTCTCTATTTTAAGAAGAAAAAAAAATATTAAACCTAAAAGTGGAAGATTACCTTATAGTAAATGCTAGAAAAGGAATCGTTTTCTTAGAAAACAGTTTTCACACGTCAAATAGTAATTACTTTTTTTTTTTTAATTTTCCCATCAAATATTTCTCTCATTTAAGTAACTCTCTCTTGACATATAACTCATTCTATAGCTATTATTTTGACAACAAAGAATAAGTTAATGAGAATAAGAGAATGAACGTTTTATTTTCACTCTGAAGATAAATTTATAAGGAATGAAATGGGAATGTGGAAAAAGAAATTAGTATGGTTTAATTCTTATGTAAACCTGCAGAACCCTAGTATGAATGATACTAAACCTCCCGGGAAATCCCATGAGAGGCTGGATATCAAGCTGAACAACGAAATAAAAAGGTGAAACACTCATCGGACTTGAGTGCTTAGACGACATTGATGACATTCAGGAACAAAGACAGCTAGCATGCTCTTATGGAACACTATGTGAGTAACTGCTGGTGAGAATATATATATATATATATATAGACACACTGGAGCAGGATCGGGACGGTGAGCCTTCATGCCTTGGCAAAAGAGTTTATCAAAATGCGGAGGTGGAAAACAGGGGTATAGATTCTTAGTTAATAGACCAAGTCACGTATATATGGAACTTGTTTTCTGGTATAATCCTCACGGACGCAGGGAATGCTTTAGCTGAGAAATTGCCTGAAACCATGCCAAGAGTTTGATGCTAACAGTAAAAGAAGCGTGAAAAACTCTATCAATGTAATTTCTTAATTTGAGGATTAATGGAAGCCCGGAATAGTAAAAGCCTAATGCCAACAGAACAATTGCAAGGACCCCTAACGCCCATGAACTTATCTCTTCTGTGTTTGGAACTTCAACTGGAGAAGGAGATGAAGAAGGTGAGGGTGAAAGAATCATATGGTTATGTGATTGTATTAATAATATTTCTTACTAAGAACCAAGAAGAAATCGAAACTAGCTAGCTAGGGTTAGAGCGTGCATGAGGGGGGAATTAAGGATCCATTTATTTAAACTTGTATATACGAACATATCCTACATGGATGGGGACTTCTATTGGGATTAAATTAAAAAACAAAAAAGTATTGTGTTAGATCAAGTTTGGTTAACACATGAAACTAATAATCTAATATATAAGATCATGGTAATCTATAAAATGATAAAAAAAAAGTCAATTATAAAAAATAACTTGGAAAAAAAAAATCTAAGTGAACTCGGTTCAATTTTTCAAACTTGTGAATCGAAAAGTCAACAAAATCCTGGTAAATAAAATATTGAGAAACAAAATTAAAAAAAAAATCCCAATAAAAAATGATTAAAAATAAAATAAATAGCAATCAAGAAAATAAAGATTAAATTTGACATAATATAAAATAAACTAAGATATTGAGGGATGTAATTAAAAAAATAATTCAATTAAAAAAATGATACAAAATATTGAGGGAAGTAATTTAAAAGATAATTTAATTAAAAGAATATTAAAAAAAAACATAGCAATTAAAAAAATGAGAATTAAATTTGAAAGGAAAAAAAAATTGAAATAATGATTAAATTAAAAGAAAAATTTAATTGTATGGATTATTTAAAATGAAAAAATATCTATCAAATTTTATAAAATAAAAATTGAAAAGATACTTTAAAAATGTGTAGGGAAAGTCTCGAAACCGAGGGGCGAGAGAAAAAAAGAAAGGAAAAAAATAGCCCAAGTTTGAGACCAAGTCTTAAGTTAACCCAAGTTTTAAACTACGTCAGCCTTTTATTTTGGTTGAAATCTTATCAGCGCAAACCCCATTTCATGAGTCGGACAAAGATAGGTTTTAAAACAATGCAAACAAGATAGCAAAAACAATTGCTACAAATTAGGGGATCCTATTCGTAGAAAATATGTTCCTTATATCCAGTATGCTAATGACCCAGTAGTCTTTAGCACAGCGGTCTAGTATTGATGTTGCTGAAAGCCTGAAACGCCAGTGGGCAAGCTTCCTTTCAAAAACCTCGATTTACCACTTGGCGCCCAGTGATTGGGAAGCTAAAGGCAAGCAGATTGTGTTCAATCAGATTGGTGCTCAATAGCTTACCACTACTATTTATCTAAAAATTAAATTTAAATTCGCTGTTGCTACTTGCTAGAGACTTCAGTACTTTGCAGAGAACATATTCATGGGGTGGCGACGAGGAAGAGACGACCATTTTACTGGCATGAATGGGGATGCAATTGAAAAGCATGGTTTTGCGGCTGGCACTATGGCCGATACTCTACGAAAACATGCAGTAACAATAAAAAGTTATGTTATTTGAATTACTAACTCCCCCCACTGACAAAATTTCAGTTCTACGGTTAGAAAACAATTTAACTAGCAGTACTTGTGGAGAGATTTCCTCTGAAAAATCTAAACTGCAGACAACCTACTCGATCAGTTTCTCGCCTGTAATGTTCAGCGTCTCTTCTTGCCTGCTTTTGCAGCACCGGATTTGGATGGGGTAACGAGCAAGTACACGAACAGAACCACAATGGAGATCACAGAAATTAGAGACCCATACTTAACCAACAGCTTCTGTAAATAGAGAAATTCTAATGTTAGAAAATAGAACCGAGTATTATAGCATATTTGAGGGAAGAAAAGCATGTCATTATGGAGACTTGAGGAAGTAGTTACAGCTGCTCTACATAAAATTGGGGAAAAAATGGTCGTCAAGGAATCATTTAAATGATAACCATGGTGTCAACATCAACAAATATTATTATCATTTATATTTTTTTTCAACTCCTTTTATAATTTCATGGTCACCAAGTCAGGAGGGGTATTTCATGGTCACCAAGTCAGGAGGGGTAAGGGTGTTCGAAAAATGGACAATGAGGCCTTACTTCTTTTGGCCTTTTTACTTGTCAAGTCAAATTTGAATTCCAGGAAGCATGTTATAATAACTTTTAACAACTAATGATCAAGACAATAAGAAGATGGTTCGTACCTTTGCCTGCAGAATTTTGGCCAAACCAGAGGTCATCCCATAGAAAATGAAAGAAAAAAGACAACCTTAAGTTAACAGCAAAACCAAAAAGAAGGGTGTCCAAACATAAATTGATGAACTTGCATGTTTGAAATCCCAACAAGAAACTTACCCACTCAAACTTCTGCACTGGTGGTTTGTCTGCAAGGACATCAAGAGGCAGAATGGGAGTTGAGTATGCCTCCTGTAAATAAAGCAGAAGTCAGAAGATAGAAAACTTAATGCCAGAAGGCAGGGAAAAGAAAATAAAATATAGACTGTATAAACATTAAACCTGCAAGGCAGCCTTTGTGGGGATCCGGAATGTAATGACAGCTGGAGAGCCCAAAAACAATCCTTTCACTTTGCCCTCCAATTCAAAAGAGTGTGACAGAAGACCACCACTGCAAAATATGGTGTGAAAAATTGACTAAAGAATGGTAAAGCTAAGATAGACGGCCATTATTGCAAGATGGAACTCACGCATGAAGTCTTTCCCATGACTGTGAAGTGTTGCCACTGACGACTTTAAACATATCTTGAGGCCAGTGATCATCAACAAGAGTTATATCATATGCAGTCCTGTAAATATATGAATAAACCATTCTAAAGCAGATGTAACAAAAAACATGTTCATGTTACATCTAATGAAGAGCAACTTAAGTAAGGAAGTAAATCAACTACAAAGTCCAAAGATAAGGGGGAGCCCTGCCTACAACCAGGGAGAAGGGGAGTGGGGTGTGCATTTCAAAGTTAGCTTACATATTTAAACGGATAAAATAACTGCTTTCTTCAGAATTAACAACTTTGTCTACCAACAAGCAAAGGAGCATTTATAATTATTTGTAAAACCAAGCAAAAGTATGATCACATATATTCTCTTGGCCCATTCATGCACATAGATGAACAGAGTGAAGAATAAAGGTTCTAACATACTGGTCAGCAGCATCAGTGCCACCAACTCTATCAGTCAGTTCCTCAACCCATCAAGCAAGTTTCCAGAGGCCAGAACATTCTCTCTTTTTTTCCATGAAAGGATTTATACTCCAATTACAAAAAATCACAAGCTAAATGAGAAAGTTGCTTGCATGCCTCTATATGCATCAAGCTGTTAAACAATTTTTGACATTTCCACACAGCTACTTCTTTTTATTAATGCTAATTGACCTTAGTTCCTTGATGCGTCAAGGGATCATTTCACTTTATTTGTATAAAGATAAAATTTTGTGAGGAAAAGAAGAATGTGAAAGCCCTTTTGAGAACAAAGCATCTTCCAAAAAGAAAAGAAATAGATTGAAACATGAGCACATTATCATCTCATTGCATGTATCAAAGTATAAAAGTAATAACATCTCATTTTCCACTGGAAATTTAAAAAGAAAACCAGATACCATCAAAGCATTTTCTGAGGACTGTATTAAAGGCAGCTTTAAAATACATTTGACCCTTAAATTCCTGTGTCATTAAAACCTTGCCAAGCCCACACATAAAACTCAAAGCTCCAAGAACAAAACGCTTTTCACTTGCAAACCTAAACTCATTTTCAAAATCAAGCACTGCTTCGATCCATAAAGCATGTCCATCTGATGAAGCACCATGATCTAAAACTTCACGCTACTATTTCTCAATTAAATCTCACATTACTTAACAAAAATTACCTTCGATAACATCCTAAACAGCAGAACACTCTAGCCATCGTCATTTGAACCCAAAACCTTCCACAATTAAAGAACAATTCAACTTTTGAAGCTGACCATTGCACAATGCCCTTTAAGTTTCTAAATTTCACGTAACAAATGGCTAACAAGCTTCGGATTTCACATCCTACGATGGAAATCAATCCCATTCCGTCCTTAATTTGAGTACAATCAAATCAAAACTTCCGCTCCTCAGCTCTCACAACTCAACAAGCATCTTTTAAATCCATAACTATTACGCTGCTAATAAAAATTAAAATTAAATCAAACAAGCAAGGAGCTCTCATCAAGAGAACCAAACACCAAATCTCCCAACTCAAACCCCTATAACTCTGCATCACATGCAATTAAATTTCTTAATTACATTTAATTTTCTAAATTATCAGCAAGTAAACTTAGTTCCGATTCTTGAGATCTAATATAAATATATAAAATAATAATTACAAAACTTAGATCTGATCAGGGAAGAGAAATATTCGAACTAACGAGGATCCTTGATTGTAAATATCAATGGAGACGGAGACGCGCTCAGCTCCGGGTTTGAGGCTGCTGAGAGTGGCTTTCTTGTGAGCGACGATGAAGGGAACATCGGAGCTAGCGATTGATGAGGATACCAATAGAAGTGATAGTACGAGAGTGAATAACGGTTTTGTTGTTATTTGATTCGCCATTTGGTGGTGGTGGTGGTGGTTGTAGTGGTGGTCGTACGGTGGTGGAGAGGGGTTAGAGTTGTCTCTGACAAATACGTGGAAGAGGAAATCGAAAAACCAAGAAAGACAAAGATCATAGGGAACGTAATTGTTAAATCCAATGCTGTGACATCGAAACGGTAACGTTTCATTTATTGGCAACGCAATAATCTGTTTCCATATTTCTTATCTTTCTTTTTTGACATTTTATCGTGATACTGCGTTTTGCTCTTTCTTTCTTTCTTTCTTTTTTTATTTTTTTTTAACTTGGGAGCGTATTATTTTTTTTATTTTGTTTTAAAATAAAAATATTTTATATTTAAAAAATATTAAATTAATTTTTTTATTATTTTTTAATAATTTTAATACATTAATGTTAAAAATAAAAATATAATAAATAATAAATAATTATTTTAATATATTTTTTAAATTAAAAATAATTTAAAAAATCACAACATAATATCAACTATATCTAAACTTAGTCGTATATTTGGCTTGGATTGGATATAAAAAGATTTTATCATTAAATCGAATTAATTTTTATAATATTTTTATGAAAATTATGTTATTTTATATTAAAAAAACTATTTGTATTAATCTAATTAAATTTAATAAAATCAATCGAGTTGGTTTGTATCTTGATTTAGTTTGAAAGCAAATATAATGAAAAAGTTGATTTTTTTATATATAAAAAATAATTAGGAGATCAAAGATTTTAAATTGGAAAGAATTAAAAACCATAAATCAAAATGTGAAATTAAAATAATTTGATTAACACAATTCAATTAACAAACTTATTGTGCACCCCTAGACGTAGGTACTAAAGTAGCTTAATTCGGTCTTTTGCCATCTTAATTTCATTTCTCTAACCCAAAAACTAGCTTGATCTTTCATTTTCTTAACAACTGCTAGCCTAAACTCTACAGTCAGTGTCCTGAGCTGAGTTTATTATCCTCGTTACTCAAAGGAAAAAGTTACTGTATATATATATATATATATATATATATATATATATATATATATATATATTACTTCAGTTTATCGTATATCACACTTCATGTTTTATTATATATAGAATGTAATAATAATAACTAAGGTATTTTTTATTTAAAAATATATTAAAATAATTTTTTTTTATTTTAAAAAAATTATTTATGATATCAACATATCAAAATAATCTAAAATTAAAATATAACAAAAAATTAAAAAACTTTATTAAAACTCCTCTAAAAAACAAATAAGCAAACTCAAGTTTGCCAACTAGCACTCTATTACATTTCAGATCTTTTTAAAATTGTGGTAATGATTGTTATTCAAAGTACTTTTTACTTAGAAATACATTAAAATTATGTATTTTTATTTTTAAAAAATTATTTTTAATATCAGCATATGAAAAAGATCTAAAAACACTAAAAAAATATTATTTTTAAATTAAAAAATTTTAAAAATTTTAAAAACATTGGTTAGATTACGTTTCAAACAGGACTTTATAGAAGAGCTCCATATTATTCATGTATGCATATCAAATATCAAATACACTCAATATTTTATTTATATATTTGATATACTCAATGATGAATAAAATCTATTTTCAGTTTAATGTTAGCGTGAAAATTAGATTAAAAATAATAATATTTTTATATAATTACTATCTTCTATTAAAAAAAAAAACATGTCATCATAATAATAGTCTATCCTTTTCTACAAACACATTAATTAAAGATAGGATATGAACATAATGATGCTCATGTGAAAAAAAAAAAAAAAAGTACTACACAAACATAAGATTTTTATGTAATATTTATTTCAAGAAATTTTAACAATTTCTCTACTATCATGCATTTCTATTTTCAAATAAAAAAGTAATGTACTATTAAGTATTTCAATTTCAATTCATGTAAATAATAAATTTTATTCGCATCAGATTAAACGTAGGTTTATAATTATCATTCATATCAATAATATATAATATATATTTATCCAAAAAATATAAAAGACATTTTTTTTCCATTCAAGCATGGGTGTAACCAATCACTTCTCCTGCAGATTGGATAAGAAATCAAGTTGATGGACCTTGCTAAAAGGACATTGAAAAGTGAACCTCATCATTAAAGAGTCGCTAATCATTATCTGCTTACTGATATTAATTACAAGGAATTATCCGTTGAAAAATATTCAATAAATAATTAATAATAGTGTAATTAAACCTATATATATATATATATATATATATATATATATATATATCATACAATATCTGTAAGCAGATAATGATCAGCCACTCTTTAATGATGAGGTTCACTTTTCAATGTAGGTAGGTCCATCAACTTGATTTCTTAATAGATATATATAGTGATATGATACGATCTCTTTTCGTTTTTGGAAGCTCAATGCTCATGCAGGAAGTAGTAATTAATTTATTTCATGGCATGCAAGCCCAGATAATCATATGCATTCTTTATTAATTAGTAAATAAACACCCATTGTAAAATGCTAGCCCGTCCGTGAAACGACGAGTATTAAGCAGGACCTGGCGTGGAAGAAGAGAAGGCCTAGCATGAGAGAGAAGAGCGTGTCAGGTTAGCCAAGGAGACTGCCTGGCAATCAAACAAGAGTTTCATTACATTAATTACTTCCATGCATATTTGGTTCTGATCTCTGTGTTGCCGAAACTCTTGCTAGTAGCAGGCAAATCATCCTTGGCTATCAGACAAGACTCTTGTCTTCATGTAAGGCCTCCCTCCCTCTCAAATCGATTGCCCAACGGCACCGTACAAGCGTTAGTTTACGTGAAGAAGAGGGCTTGCCGGTGAAGAAGAGAAGGGCATGGCATGACAGGAGAGAGCCGGTCAGGTTAGCCAGGGAGACTGCCTGAAACGAAACAGGGGTTTCGAAAATATACATGTCTGCATTTTTTCTGAAACCTCCTAGAATGGAGCAGGCAAGTCATCCTTGGCTACCAGACAAGACTCTTTGCCTTCATGCTAGGCCTCTCTTCCTCTAATATCAGCTCTGCACCTCTAGCTATACTCCATTAATTGTGTGCTCGAAACAAATGTTCTCAGTTTCCTTTTATAGCCCATATAGAAGAATCAAGACCATATTCGTATCGTGAATGGAAAAATCATTTCTGGTCAATTATTTATGCGCCTCATCCATTATAAATTTTCTTTCTGCATCTTTCTTCCACCTATCAAGTGCATAACTTAACCTATCCATAATGGAATATATTCCCCTTGCATGATTATTTGCTACATGTCACTGATACAACGATGGAGATAGAATTTCTGCAAGGAAATAAAGCCCTCGAAGGTTTCGATCATCTGGCCCAAGAGCCGGGCAAGAGGCAACTGTCCTTTGACCTTCAGATCATTCACTGGATACTTGTCCCCCTCCCTAGTCCCTGCGACAGTCAAGATATGCCTCATCAACTTGTCTTGATTAATTCCCGTTGATATTGGGATGAGTGCAGTGTCCGTTCAATAAATTTGGCATCGTTGATTTGATGATGTTGACAATAGTTGATCACAATATGATTTGCATGAAGAATGTACTTGATTAACACAGCATTAGCATAAATTTTGAAGTTAATGAGCGTTCGTCCGCCTAATTACTTGCTTTCACGCCCTCTTTAGCGGTTTCGAATTCTAGACCGCTGCAAAGAAAGCAGTAGCATGATTTGAAGGCAAATGGGCCTCTCTGACGTGATTTATTCTTCGTTTCCTGGTAATTTCGATGACCTTCATACAT
Organism: Populus tomentosa; assembly: GCA_018804465.1. Lineage (NCBI taxonomy): Eukaryota > Viridiplantae > Streptophyta > Magnoliopsida > Malpighiales > Salicaceae > Populus > Populus tomentosa. The sequence goes on from CM031969.1 coordinate 30,455,517, forward strand.
GCCTTAAATCATTATGATTGGAAGGAATCACAAAATCTTGAGAAAAAGATAGCCTGAATATTGCATGGCTTTTTTCTTGGCCTTTTTATATGCTTTCATTTGGAAAGCACATGATTCCCAAGGCAATACCGAGCCACTAGTGATAGGCAGATGCCCCCACCGAAAAATTCAGGTCAAAGGCGTTGCCACCGTATAAAGGTTCTATTGTTCCGATTAACTTTGAGATTGAGGCCGCGTCAGTGCTTACACATTGAATTACTCTCTTTCCCTCGTTTAAAGCTGAGAAGTTATACGCAGAAGAATAAAACTCAATATTTCAAGCAAAATGCTGACCTTTTCAAGTCAGTACTGATTTACACGAACATATGAATGGAAAAAGTCATGAAGATATTTTCTTGGTGAGAAGTATCTTTGTATCAACTTGCATAAATTTATTAATATACATAAAATCATCTTTTCTAGCAATTTTAAAATACATACCGAAGCAAACCCTAGCAAGATTTTTAACTGAATTCGCAAACCTAATATCTATCTAATTAAGGCTTGAGATTGATAATGGAGCTTGACATGATAGATGACTTATCCCAAAATAACAAGACTATAATAATCACCCTCACACAACATCCTCACCTGAAAATGAGTATAAAAGGTATAAAATCACAACAAAAATTGCTCAATTCTTTGAAAATCAAGAACCAAGCAAGAAAATCTTTATTCTCTATGCTTCAATATGCAACAATTAATGTGTATTCCAATATAAAATTATATATTACAAAAGTATATTTATATTATTGAAAATAAACCTCTAAGATGACTTCATGGGCTCAATCGATCAAATTTGAAATTTGATCCAAAATAACCCAAAAACTAACTAATTAACTTGAAAATAATTAAATAAATATTCTGAAACTTTTATCTTATGGTGCCGCAACTAATACCTAAAAAAATACAAGAAAAATAATTGTTTGGATGTAGAATCCCTCCATGCCGCCACTTCTCTTCAAGAAATAGATTAAGAGCTTTTCTTGTCCCAATAATCCTGGTTTGCCGCCACCTTTAGTGCTTATGGTAGAGTAAGACTCTCCTTCCAATTAAATCTCCTTGATAGATTAGAATTTTTTCTCCAAGTAATTCATGATTTTCTTGTTGGATTAGAAAACACAAAATACTTGACCATACAAGCCCAATAATGCCAAAATTAATTACTCCCTTGGCCGAAACCCACGATTCTCAAGCTCGTCTTGAATATAAATCAAATTTATTAAAGCTTGTTTTTCTTGTGTTGTTGCTTTTTTATAGTTCACCTTAGTCATGTTGTCTTACATAAGCTTATCAAAGATTTTTTTAAATTTTTTTACCCTAGCCCTTGTGATTAGTCCTGCAAAAACTATTAATGGATTCTTTGGTGTGGATTGTATTGCATCAAATATCTCTTTGAATTAAAAAAAATTAACAATTTTTTCTTAGATATTAGTTTATTCCAAAGTTTTTTAAAAATAAAATAATGGAGGAAATATGAAATGATTAGTAAAGCATTAAACCTAACAAAATAAATCACCTGAAAAACAAAGAACTTTCTAATACTTAAATTAAATTAGTAAGTACATGTATAAGAAAAAAATATATAAAAAGAGAAAAAATAAAATGAAGGTTAGGGAATATATATCTATCTTAGAAATTATATGGAGTAGTCTAGCTTAGCATGATTTCAAATGGTTTTGACCATGATTTTTGACCGGCTTTTATGATCTCTAGCAAACTTTTTTTTCTAAAAATTATTCTGTAGTTATGTTTAATTTGGTCTTTATGCCTAGTGACTAAATGTATTTATACATCTAGATCTTGAAATCTTTTTCATGGAAAAAAAACTATATTCTTAATGAAAAAAGTGGTGTTGTGATGGTTTAGCTAAAAATAGTGGCTCTTGGTTGACATATTATATGATGGTTATTATGTAGTGGCTATTAATGAAAAATATTAGTGATGATCTATTATTAGTGTACAAAATAAATACATGCTCTGCATGGAAAAAGATAATATATATATATAGAATTATGGTTCTACGTAGTTTTTTTCCTTTTTTTTTTTTCCTATGAATGAGAAAATGAACTTATCAAAAAGGACCTTCAGTTTAATTGACCCCAATAACTTCGGCAAGATTACTTTTATTTTGCGGCCATGATTGTTCTTAAATTGACTCCGTTCAAAGAAGGCACCTTTTCTGCTAGAATTGGTGGGCTTAATTATATTGCATATATTCGATGTAAAAGAAAAATCAATCAATCAATCAATCACCCATGCAAAAAGGTGGAACTTGAGATTTTTGAACTGGATTTTATCACCAAAAGGCAAAAACAAAAGGAATAAAACTAAAGATTATTCAAGCCAAGGAAAGCTTAGAGAGAAAAATATATTAATTTTTGGGGAGCCATTATGAAAAGGTTAAAATAAAACCAAAATTATAGTATTTTACTGATTTGGGGTGCCCTAATTCTCCAAAGCAGAGGGTAGTTCGCACGCAAAAATTAAATATTTAGGTAGAGAGGCCAAAAATATTAAGGGGATGATGATATTTCATAGGTGCCCCCAAACTGGCAGTACCATTCTTGCCACCTGTCATTCCTCTTCTTACACTTTAATCCTTGAATTTTTAATTTTTCTCATGTCTTCCTAAAATTCAAGATGACTCCCGATGAATATTTGAGTCTTGTTTCAGTACTGAATGCACAGTAGATTTGGGTTATATATTTCTTTATCTAGTTCATCTAAACAAGATAGGCTTTTAAGAATATTTTTTAGTTTTTGTTAAACAAATATGTAGGGTAGCTTTAAGATTACTATGTACTAAATAAATAGTCCATGATACATCATCGCTGGTTGGGTCAAAATTTTATTAATGTAAAAAATATATTTTACATCATGATATCACATTTATAAAAGAGTAAATTTTTTTTTAAATTTAGATCATTAATTCGATTAAATTCAATAAACTTGATTACTTTAATAATATGATTATAAAATAAGAAGGCAACGACAATTAAAATAAATAACAATGACTATTAAAAAAAATTGTTGACATTATAAAAAGATAGTCTATAAATATCTTTGAAAAGTCTCAACGATTGATTTAATAACTAGCATGGTGTATGCTCAAAATGAGTGGACACTTGGCATGCCTGACATGGACTAGGGTTTTTTGCTTGAGCCCATGTACCCTTACGAGTTGGGCTCAACCTACCATGCTTGACCTTATTCTTCATGGGCCATAATTGCATATTGAGCTTAGGTTTGGTAGCCCCAGTCTAAAAAGTGTTTTATGAGTTTTTTTTTCTTTAAGAGAATTGTATTTATTTTATTTGGATCCATCAAATAACTTTTTACAAATTTTTATTTTAAATAAAATGTTTTCTAACTTGAAAATTCTAAGGGATCCTTGTCTATAGTTAATAAGGAATCTTAGGTTACATCCAAAATGTATTAAAAGAGAGTGGTGAAATCCACGACACAAATAACACAAATTATTGTGACTCTAGATTTTGTAGCTATGTGGGTTGTAATAGTAAGATTATGATTTTTCCTACAAAAATATTTAGCTTGACTAATAGGGTTAATAGGGTCTTTTTCTTAATTTTTAAATAGTTAAAATACAAAATTATCTTAGAGCAAAAACATTAGACTTGATAGTTAGGGTATTTTTATCTTTTTAATTTTAAATGCACAATGAATTTATTAGGCTGCCCTTAAAGTCAAAAATATTTTAACTTTGGTCCAAGGTCATTTTTTCATTTCACCTTGGTTTTTTTTGTTATTATTAAGTGGGGTCAAGGGTAGATTTGTATTTTACTATATAATAAATAATTAAAAAAATAGATGACACGTGGCTTGCATTATCAACTCATGCATGTTCATCATCGTCTTTAGGTGGTGCATTTAACATTGTCCTCTAACTAAACAACGACTTCCAAAGTGATTTTGGATTCATTTCAATGGCTTCTCTGACCTCGAAAATCATACATCATCGACGGATATTCGGTTTTGTACTGGTAACCTTTTTCCCTTCTTTTTCTCTCTCTCTTCATTGGTTTTCTTGCTTGACCTTCTTAATTTTCAAACCAACCTCTCAATTTGTTTTTTTCTTCAAATTTGGTCCTTTTTTTTGGTTCTTGGAATTTTAGTAAAGTTTTGATTTGTTTTTAATTTCATCATTTAATCTCAATTTGTCATGTCTTATTTTTTCCACTTTGGTCTTCATTCTTTTATTATTATTATTATTATTATTATTATTATTATTATTATTATTATTATTATTATTTATGTGTAATCTTCATTGGTTTTTAATTTCATCCCCCAATCCAAATTTATGGTACCTATTTTTTTTTTCAATTTGGTCTTTATTATTTTTATTTTCTTGTCTTCTTGTTAAAGTTGTTTTCCTTTACAGTTTTACCCTTCAATCTAAAATTTATAATTGCCACTAATTTATTTTTCATTTCAACTTATTCTTATAATTGCTATTTGTTTTTATTCCTTTTGTATAATAGATTTTTTTTTTTCAATTGTATCTTTTAATGTTAGATTTATAAGGGATCGAGTTTCGTGATTTTTTTATGTATGATGCTCCCGTTATAATGACTCGGGTCACGGGTTTGAAGAGCTAATGCTGCTCATCATCTTTCTTGTTTTTACTTATTTTCTTTTAAGATTTCATTGCGTGACATTAATTTTATATATATATATATATATATATATATATATATATATATAAAAATTAGCTTTGTGGTTTTCTTTGATTTTTTGTTGGATTTTTATTCAACTTTGCACTTTAAGAGATTTTTTATCATGTTATTGTTATCATTTTAAAAAAAATCATATTGGTTTGTTTCCTATCATTACCTATTTTTTTTATTTCTTAATTAAAATAAAACCATCTTATTAGACCTAATTAGTGCTATAATTTGAGTTATTAAATTTTTTTCATTCTTTGAAACATGTGTGCAACTCCTAAACATTTTTTTTTATTAGAGAAAAAAACATGGACTTGTGTTATAGCACATGCCAACATCTAGTTAAAAAGCCAGCTGGTTAAATTATTTTTCATAAGTTATCAAACCCTGTTTGTGCAGCTAGTTTAAACCATTTTGTTTTTCAAATCAATAGCCCTTATTCATACAAGCAGCTTAATTCTTTGCAACCATTATTTTTACTATGTTTCCTATCAACACTATGTTTCCTTTCAGCAACTCACTTCTCAAATAAACATAATTATTGAAATGATATTATTGGAATTAAAAAGGCAAGGTGTTAGGTACCTACCTAGTCCTCATGTCAAGCAGACGCATTTTGATAACGTTCTTACATTGGACGTCTCTCCTAATTTTAATGAGCCATTCATATCAGTACCTAAAATTATTTTAATTTTTTAAATCGTAAAACACAAACTTATCATCATCCATTATTATACTACCATTTAACTTCCAAATATAGTCATTTATATCTTTGCACCTCCCTTTTACTTCCATACTTACAATTTATATTCCTCATATTTTATTACTTTCGAACATATGATTTACAATATTTTTAATTTATCCAATTACACTTAAACACATACAAGTTCACATTTTTCATACCAACCCATGGCAATCCAATTTCTTTTCATATTATCCATTTACAATTACAAATAGAACCCTCACAACTCATATAACCAATTCTTATTTTTAAAATGTCATTATGCACTGCCATATCAAATTTGCATGCAAACATAGATAATTTCCTACATATTCCATATTAATATATATTAACCCATTCTATACACCATTCATAAATTTTACATTTCATGTTGTTGAACTTTCCAAAAACATGTTAACTTACTTTCATGTTATCCTTTTTATTATTCAATATTCACATTTATATTCTTTCATTTTTTTTTTTTTTTTTCTACTAATTACGTCTACACACCTTATTGGATTTTCCTACCATAAATTTCATATCCAACACATAACCTTGTATTTTCATAATCCCAAAACCAACATAATATAATTACATTCCTAATTTCCCTAAATATGGTTGGCCACTAAACCTTTGATTTTTTTTGTATGATTGGCTTTTCCTTTCACTAATTTAATGCTTAATCATGTAGTGCTATCTCAATTCATCAACAATTAACATAAACTTATTTTTCTCAAAACAAATCAAATAAACCTTAATATTCATGATTCAGGGTTTTTTCATTTTTTTTCACATAATTGACCAAATTCAAACAATTTCTATGCATTCTCATAACCCAACAAGAATAATGAACAATCCAATTAAACATTCAATCACATAAAACATTATGAATGGGGAAATTTCAATCCAAACATAAAAATCCATAACACATGAAACTAATTTGTTAGAACCCTTACCACAACCAAAGCAACCAAATAGAAAATGTTTCTTACAAAAACTCTAACAACTCCCCTTTCTTTTTCACTTTTCCACACTTTTAATCTCAAGTTTTCTAAACTTTCAACTCCTTTCTCTCTCTAATTTGTCCAAATTTGGTTTGATATTATGAATGAAAATCACTTAATCACTCTTCATAACCTATAACCCATAACCCAAGTAAACTTGAAGAAAAGAAGAAAACAATAATAAAGTTTATGCTTTTTCCACTTTACTTGGCAACAGGTTTTTATTGAGAGAGGAGGGAGATTATTTCAAGTTTACAATAATGCCGCTTCTTTTTTATACCCTTCATGGTATTCTTGTGAAAACTCTAACCACCATATTATTTTTCTTATTCATTTTTTTTTTTATGATTTTGTCTAGGTTTCAAACATAAAAATTTCACCATTAGTCATAATAAAATTTCTCTAAGTTTTACTACTTTTTGGTTAAATTAAATTTCTCTAATTAAATTTTACCATTGGAACTTTGAGAGATACTTGAGCCATATGGAACACGTTGTTTATCTTTGATAATTGCACAAACAATGCTAATTGGTAGGCTATTAGTCTGATCATCTCTTTAACTTCAAAGGAATTGATTTTTTTTGTGCTAATTGTCCTTTCTTCCCAAATTAAATTACATTTTTCTAGGGAGTGACTTTCATTAACACCTGATCTCTCACCTCAAATTCTAACGGTCTTATTTGATTATTAACATAATTTTTTCTGTCTATCTTACCCTTTATTCATTTTAACCTTAATTTCTTAAACCTTTAACTATAAATATTTGCACTTACTCTTATTGTAGTAGTTTTATTTTGCCAACTTCATCCCAACATAAAAAGAGTATGATATTTCTTTCTATATAATGCCTCAAACAGGGTCATATCTATGATGACCTAATAACTGTTATTATACACAAATTCTACCAATAACAAATGATTCTCTCAACTCCCTCCATAATCTAAAGCACATAACCTTAGAAGGTCCTATAATATTTGAATAGTCCTTTTTATTGTATATTAATTTGAGGGTGAAAAGTGGTACTGAAATTCAATTTTATCCTTAAAATATTTTGTATACCTGGCCATAAATAAAAAGTAAATCAGGAATCCTAATCTAAAACAATTGACACTAGGGGACTCCATATAATCAATTACATCATAAATATATAATTTGATCAATTTGTCCACTAAATCTGTCATCTTTATTGGTATAAACAAAATAGACTTGGTTAGCCAATCAATAACCACATAAATTGCATCATTTATTTCATTATTCTTTGGTAATTTAAGATTGGGATATAAAAAAATAATTAATCATTACTCATAAAGACTAAAGACTATGTTAGGGTTAGCTCTAGGATATATGTTGTACTTATTGTAGCTTTCATGGTCTAAAGTTTTGAGCCATCCATCAATGATCATATATTATGTACTAACTTGTTGTATTTTTAAAATTAGTTTTTATAATTGTTTTGTGTATCTTTCAATGTTAATACCTTTATTTTCTTATACATACATATATATATATATATATATGTATGTATGTATGTATATATCTTAAGTTAATTCATCTATCTTTTTCTTTCATTTATTCTTATTTAAAAGGAATTATTTTTCTATAGTGGTTTAGTTAGGTTTTTTTTTTTTTTTGAGTTTCACTTGTAACTAGAAAAATGAAACTTTCTCTTAAAGTATTTATATTGGATCTCCAAACTTATAGGCTAATATAATCTCATATATAGGCTCCCTTTTAGGCTTATCTTGATAATATTTAAGAGAACTATCTCCATTAATATTTATTTTATGGATTAAGTTTGACTTAAGATCATAAGGATCCTAACTCATTATGGCAACTCTTATCTTGATAATGAAAATAGAGATCATATAACTTAGTCTGGATTTGAGTGACGTGATTCATTAGCAACCTACCAGACTACACACACACACACACACACACATTATCTTTATATACAATATATTTAATATCAAATTAAAAATTAGTGAATTGTACCTACCATCCAATCAATCTTTTGTTCGCTAATGTTCACTCAGGTTATTGTATAAAAAGGCTTTAACTTGTTTATTATTACTCCTAACTAAAATTATTTTAGGAAAAAAAAATATTTTAAACTTTTCAGTTACTATTTTTATGGCTAAAAGTTCATTTTTATTAGAATGATAAATAAGTTCACTAGCTTTAAATTGTTTAATGAGTATCAAAATGATATTTCTTTCCTTCAATAACCAATACATGTAAAGAATCAATTTCAAGTGATTCTAAAGAAGTTTTAGATTTGATAGTCTATGGTAACAATCTTTTATTAACAATTTTTGGTGGTCTAATTCCACTTATATCATTAACTTAAAAACTAAAACACATGGAGAGTGTCGCACCCCAAAAAAAATCCGGCACGCGGCATCTGGCTAGCGATTTTTTATCATTGTTGCATTGGCTTTGAATTCGTTCGTGGGAGTCGCCACCTAGTAATTCATTGAGGGCTACTAGGAAACCTGATGTACTGGTCTTGTCAAAGATCACGGGTAAGGGACTGGTTGTGGTATTAGCACCCCTAACGCACCCTACCTGAGGTAAGCTGCTTTGTGTCCTGATGTGATTTGAAAATTTAAAATATTAATTAAATTCTAAGGCTTGAATAAATCAGTTATTAAATCCCTGAATATATGTAAAAACTTGTTCTTACATTTTCGTGGAAAATACAACTTGATTTTATTTGTCCTTGAGATATTTAACCATATTTAAGAAAATTTAAAATATTAATTAAATTCTAAGGCTTGAATAAATCAGTTATTAAATCCCCGAATATATGTAAAACCTTGTTCTTACATTTTCGTGGAAACTACAACTTGATTTTATTTGTCCTTAAGATATTTAACGATATTTAAATTAACAATTAATTCTTTTTGTCTTTTTTTTATAATTCAATAACATAAATAAATAAATAAACAAACACACCCAAACATTTCTTTTTTTTTTATTATCACTTTCTCTTTTTCTTTTCTTTTCTTTTCTTTTACATTCATATTTACAAAGTACAAAAATTCAAAACTAAATAAAAATTACATTACATAATTTAAAATTTACAAAACAGTCCCTAAAATTCTAGAAATTGCAGGGAAGGACTCCAGGGGCTGCATGAACAGTGGCGGCGCGTCTTCCCACGCGCCACCGACACTGGCGGCGCGTGGGTTCACGCGCCGTCGCAAGAGAACCCAACAACAGGGGGGCTGGATCGACTCCCTCTTCTCAGTCTCCCAACGCCGGCGGTGAGGATCGCCGTTACCTGCAATAACAGAAAACGCATAACACAGTCGATTTTAGTTTTTTAGATCTGTTCAAGTTCTCTTCAGATCTGTCCCGTGCGGGTCTTTTGGATCTGCCTCGCTGCAGATCGGTCATCTCCTTCCTCTCCTCCGTTTCAGGTGGCTAGCAGTGAAGAGGAAAACGACTGAGAAGGGGACGTCGCCGCTGGGGCTGTTCGGCCGCTGCTGTGGTCGTCGCTGGGTTCTTCAGTTGCGGGGAAATCGGGTGCTGCTGTGGAAGAGCTGCTGCTGTTGGAGGACGGCGTTGATGGTCCGGAGGAGGAGGAGACGCTGCTGAGAGGGGGGAGGGTCTGGTGCTGGTCGGCCGAAGAAGGGCTGCTGCTAACCGGTTGAAGGAGAAACGGCTGAGAGGGGAAGATTTGTGGGAATCGGGAAGGTCCCTCTGATTTTCAAACGAAAATAGAGGCGTGGCCGAGAGAGGGGTGAGGGAGACAGTGAGGGCTAAAAAAAAACAGGAGAGAACTGTGATGGAGGGGGCTGAGCTTGGTTGTTTCAGTGGGGAAGAAGGAGAAGAAATCTTGGCCGGCGGCTGGAAAAAAATTAAAAACCAGAGGGGGGGTCGGCTGCAGAGAAAATAAAAATGGCCAAGGGGAGATGACGGGGAGATGGGGGAAAAGTCTGTGGCTGTTGGCAAGCCAGCCGGGGAAGAGGAAGATGGAAAAAAAATTCAGGGGGGAGGCCGGCGGCTACGTTTCGATGAGGGAGAGAAAAAACTAAAATTAGGGTTTCAGCTGCCTCTCCCTCAAATTTCAAAATTGCCCTCTCCCATTGCAAGTGTTGGAAACCAGTATTTATAGGCAAAAAATATTGTCAAGTTTTCAAAATTGGTCCCTCAACTTTTTTTTTTGTAAAATTTGATTTTTCTTGTTTTTTTTGTATTTTTTTAAAACGAGTAATATCAACGTCGACTCGATGAGGAAAATCAATGATTTTAAAAACGACGCGTGAAAAGTCGAACGCATTTGAAAATCTTTTGAAAAATTAAAATCTTTTTAGACGACGCTGGAAATGCTAAAATGATGAGAATATATTAAAAAACATATTTTTTTGGATTTTCATTGTTTTTCTCTTTTTTTGGAATTTTTTGAAAATATATCAAAAACATGGGTTAAAAAACAGGTAACAACAGAGAGAATACTGTGCAACGGACATTATTCATCATCTCACAAAACACTGTGGATGACCCTGTTTATTTTTAAAATTTTTATTTTAGTCCTTAAAGTTTTATTTTGGGTGATTTAATCCTGATTGAAGGCCATTTGATTTGGATTTCTTAGGCAATGGTGGAATTGTAAGAATAGAGACCGAAATTAAAAATACACCAAACATGGATAGTGTGCCAGAAGTTTCAGGTAATATACACTTTAGTTTTCTAACTTTAAAAATAACACAAATTATACAATTTTGATGCCTCAATCTTTTGCAAATTCAATTTTGGTACAGGAGTTTATTTTTGTTGTTTTTTAGTTCATAGTTGAGAGAAGAGAAAGAAAAGTAGCCAGATTCTGGCAGTAAAGAGAGTAGAATATCGTTGATACCGATTTAAACCAGAAAAACGATCAATATTTGTGTCATTGTTTCCATTTAATGAGGAGAGTTCATATTCAATGTTTTTTCCTTTTAAAGTTCGTGAAAAATAGATCTGAGCTTAGTTTTGTTTTTTAGGTTAATTTTGGTTTTTGGGATGGTTTTTTTATTTTTTAGGCTATGGATAGGCTTATCATGGTTCCTAAGGTTTTTTGGGTCAAAATGGGTTTTTAGATAAAAAAAACTTAAACCCTGATTTTTCAACCACCATAGTGGCCGAAACCTAGGCAAATTAAATGATGCATTGACTACTCCAATAGACAACGCATCGTTGAATTTTTTTACTTCAAAAAAATTTGGTGTGGACCTTTAGTTGCAAAAAAAGAGGCCGAATCATGCGTGTTTTGTTGAAATGGGCAAAGCCGGCTAACCTGACTTGCTAGACTAATTATTTTTTTAAAATTAATGCTTTTTTATTTGTTTTTTCTCTTAATTTTTTTATTTAGATTAATATCATTTCTCTCTTTTATTTTATTTAGAGAGCCTCTTTTAAATGACAATAATTTTTTTTTATTCAAAATTTTGAAAAGTTTTTTTGATTCATCTATAATTTCTTTTTATCTTCTTTATAGATGAACTTTATTTTTAAAATGAAAAAATTATTTTCAATTAATATTTCTATTATGTGCAGCCTTGTATATTTTTTTTATTCAATCAATTTAATTGATGTTTCTATTTCTATTATTATTTTCTTGAATAAAAAATCATTTTAATAAAAAATTTAGCAGATACAACTAGGTAAATTCTTGGCTATTGAGATTAAATATCTTGATGTAATTTGTCTCTTTTTTTTGTTATCATTTATAGTTTTTTCATTTATTAACATAAATATTTCTTAATTTATTTGATATATTTATGTATAAAAAATATTAATTACACAAACGTGTTAAAAAAACTTGTATATATAATTTTTTTAAAAAAATTATTTAACTCACAGTAAATCACGAATTAAGTATATAGTTTCTAATGTTTCTTGTAATGATTTTCTCTTGTTAGCTAAAATTTTTAGATATATATTAAAAAATTTAATAAATTCCACTAAGTAGTAACCCTAAAATTTAAATCCAAGAATCTTAAAAAATAACTTGTTCCCACCATTTGAAAATAGGTTTGGGATATTAAAGAAAACAAAAACATGTCAAAATACAAATCGTGGTCAAAGCTCAAAACAGAAATGTACAAGTAAAAAGCACTAAAAGACGCAGATTCACTTTCCCGGCAAAAGAGTGAATCACATGTGGACCCTCACTTATCCTTCAGACATGACGTCTGCATATCTTTCATGCTTATCATGTGCGTCAATACATCCATCACTTGATGACACACCTATATGACTCCATCTAAGCTTCAAGGCTTAAAGCTAATCAAGTATCTCTCCCTCTTCTTCACTTAACCCACCGAAACCAATTCCAATCATTTTTCCTTCACAGTTTCACGATTTTAATACTCAAAACATAGTATCTTTCTTGGGTTTCTTTTTTCATCCAATTCTACAGTGTTTTGAGCGAGATATTTTTACTCTTTTTGTTTTTTTTTTTTGTTTTTTTTTTAATGATAATGGAGAAGTGTTTATATTCTAAACAAAAGAAAGACTTTTTCTTGTTTCTACCATGTGAATTTTGCAACTCAAAAGCAGCAATCTTGTATTGTAGAGCTGATTCTGCTAAGCTTTGTTTGCTATGTGACCAGCAAATTCACTCTTCAAATACTCTGTCTCTCAAGCATGTAAGGTCACAGATCTGTGACAATTGCAGAGCTGAACCTGCTTCAATTCATTGCTCAAATGATAATCTTTTTCTTTGTCAAGATTGTGATTGGGATTCACATAACTGCAGTTTTTCTTCCCTTCATAATAGAAATCCAGTTGAAGGGTTCATGGGTTGCCCTCCAGTTGTTGAGCTTGCTTCTTTGTTTGGGTTTGATTTCAAATCTGATTTTTTTGTAGATTCTGATCCTGGGTCGTGTTCGTTTGAGCAAGAAGCGGTTAATGTTCAAGATTTTGCGGTTTCAAGTGATGATTTCTCTGTTTTATCAAGTTCTGGGAAGAGTAGGCAGGAAGTGTGTAAGCAGTTAGTAGAGATGGGAAAGAGGGGAATGGTGAGAGTGAATGGAGATGGAGCTGAGTTGGGGCCTGACACACCACCGAGTAGATGTGCAGTGCAATGGAATTTGGAGAGTCTTGAATTGGATAATGGGGATGAAGAATTGTTGCACCAGCAAACACCATTTACCTCTTTGCTTATGTTGCCAAATCATGCAGATGCAAGCGAGAATGACTCTGTATCTGATCTAGGTTTCATGTGGGATTGCAATTATACCCATCAAGGAGCTCAGGTTTGGGGCCAACCTTTAGAATTGAGATTGCTTTGTGGTAATATGATGTTTGTGTAATTGAACTATCTTGTAATTCTATTGAGAGCTAGGTCCGAGGCAAATGTTTAGTCCTTTGGCTGATGTTAATTACTTTTTGAAACCAACAGTAAACTCTCTACTAATTAGCTAGTTAATTCAAAGCAGTGAGAGGTGGCACCAGTCTGAGATGCACTCTTTGATCGCGAATTTCATTAGCTTACCATGCCCGTGCTATATGATCTCTTAAGTAGTTCATTACATGAAGCATGCATAACGTGCTTCAATTAGAAAGGGCTAGCTGAGCTATGTGGTTCACCTTCATTTCTGCTCTTTCAGGCATGGGATTTCCAGCTTGGAACAGCAGTAGATTGTACAATACCTGGTCCACAAGAAGAAGGATATGATGTAAAGGATCCTGGTTTCATGGTCAAGAACTATGTCGACTTCACTGAAGATGGTGCCCTCGCTACACAGAAAGTATTGGATGATGGTCATGTGACGAGCTGCTGCTCTACAACGTGTGAGGATAACTTGTCAAGAAATGTAAGTCACTCCACTGAAGATAAAGTCAGAAATTACATATCCTATTTCTGTATGAATGAATTCAACTACAAATTGTAATATCAGCGTTGAGATAGTTAAATCTGAATCCTGATGTTGCTTGCACAGCTTTTCTGCTCCTGATTGTATTGAAACATGAATAGCAAGTGCTAATGAGATTGTTGTCACTTACAGAGCTCCTCTAACCAGCAATTGTCGAGGTACAAACCACCAACAGAAAATTGCAACAGTACACCACTGATAGGACTGTCTCCAGAATCCATGCCAGGTGAGCCTAACGCACATATCCAGCTCATGGAGGAGCCTTCTCTCACTTGGTTTGAAACTGTAAATGAGGTGAGACAAAAGGGTGATGCGGGACTTTTTGCACAGAACAGAGGCAACGCCATGTTGCGGTACAGGGAAAAGAAGAAAAATCGAAGGCATGATGACACTGATACCTTTTTACTCGTCTGTTTGTATCTTGTCTCTCTTTAGCTCATTTCTTTGACCTTGAAAACTTTTAGTAAATTCCAATTTGTGTCGCTGAATGGTGTGTTGAACCATGAACAGATATGATAAACGTATCCGTTATGAATCAAGGAAGGCTAGAGCTGATACGAGAAAGCGAGAGAAAGGGCGGTTCGTAAAGGCAATAGAAAATGACTGATATACATCTTCCTTAGATTTTCCCACTACAATCTGCAGCCTTGCAGCAGTTTCATTTCACTTGAATAAAGTTCTGTAGTAGTGGTATCAAATGAGGATGGAGTTCACTGAAGAAATATGTATATATTTGGCTACCTGCAGTAGAGGCAATAAATCTCCATAGCTCTATAAAATCTCCCGATTGAGGAAGAGCTGAGAGGCTAATATGTTCCGATCAGTGCATTTTTGAAGAATATTTACTTTGAGCGTCGTAGACATGCCTTGTCGACGCAGAGGAAAACCTGTGTTTTTGGGCAAAGCATCGCCATTGACGCTTTGGCCAGAGTTGGTTGTGACCTGCAATCCCTTGGACCACATTAATGGTGAGTGGAGCTTTAATAAACATTCCCTGCAGCAGTCATTAGAGAGAAGCTCTTACTCTGACCGTAACAATGCTTCATTGTCCTTTGCTTGACCATGGGCGGAGCCAGGAAATTTTTTATCCTGGGCTATGAATAAATAAACATAAATTATTTTCAATATCCATCATTTAATAAACATTTTAGTTTTAGGCTTTTTGTTTTCCATCACTTCACTAATGATGCATGAAAATTTTTGCATTATGAATCGAAAAATGAGCTAAGAAACCATACTCCATACCAATAGAAGTTAAGCATGTGGCAAAAGATATGGTAAGTGCATGAAATATCATGAAGTTTGATTGAGTATCTATTTATTTAATTTTATTAACATTGATTTCCGGACCAGCTCACGTATACCTCGACTAATCTCACGGGTCCTAAAATTAACGACCATATAAACATTCTATGGTCTTGAGGTTTGTGGGACTCGAACTAGTGACCTTTAAGGAGCAAACCTAGAGCCTGACCAATTAAGCTACACTCCTCATGATTAATTGAGTATTTATTTGCTGCTATAAGATGGGGCTAAAGAGTAGAGAGTGTTTGGAAGCCCGGTGCAAACCACGTTCCCCTAAAATTTATTTTTTTTGCTAAAAATTAATTTTTTGGTATGTTTTGGATCATTTTGTTGCATTGATTTCAAAAATAATTTTTAAAGAAAAAAAAAATATATCATTTTGATACATTTCGGCATGAAAAACACTTTAAAAAACAATCGCGACAACACTTTCAAATTTATTTTTTTTAATTTTATATTTTAAAATTAAATTTTTTAGTGTTTTCCTATGAATCAAACACATATAAATTGGGATATATAAAATGGGTTCTTTTTTTCTGGAATAGAAAATCCTAGAGATTTATCAATGAGTAAGAAGAGAAATGGGATGCCAAAAGCTAAGAAGCCCAATGAAAAGGTATGAGGCTAATAAGGAATAATGCAGACGGGACTATTTACATATTTAAATTTAAAAAAAGATAAATAAAAAGGCTATACTAATAATATGAGATATTATATTTTTTTTTGATTTATTTTTCTATCTGGGCTACAGCCCACCTCAGTCTTCTATGCTCCTCCGCCCCTGACAGTGACAATGCTTCATATAAGGTTGTTGAGAAATTGAATGGCTACCGTACCCAGTAGATATTATAATGCTGTTATTTCTATAATTATTACACAGGCCAAGTTAATGTGGATCAAAAGTGACAATTATAATGAATCCTTATGATATGATCAGTTTGATTTATAAAGATTAATTTTGATAATAGATGAAAACACTACATAAATATTTTTATATAATTAATGGATACACCTCCATAAATTTATATCCTAGATATTTATAACATATTTATATTTAATATTTTATAAATTAGATATTTATATAATATATTTATATAAAATATCTTAGATATTTCTTTAAATATTTATTTTAATAAAATTTATATAAATAGAATTTCATCTCTCTTGATAAAAAACATGTGGGAACTCATCTTTCTAGATTTTATTTTTCTAGACAACATAAGTTCTAAAAAACACACGCCTAATATAAGACTTAGATAAGATATAAAAAACATTTAATCATATAGAATATTTATTCTCCTCATTACCTGAATAAACACTATACTATACTAATTTAAGTTTCGAAGTGTTTTTCTTATAGGTGTTGTTGGGTCCATTAAATTCTTCAGGTCTACTTTTATTCTCTCATAAAAAGCTCTTCTAATCTTTTTACTAATGATTTTTCCAGCCTCATCACGTTTCATGTAATAACTTTTGTTTTTTTATGTATATAACTTACAGACATGAGTTTAAATTTTAGTTTAGCGTGATGAAATCAAATAGTTTTAAAAGATGATATTATTTTTAATATATAAGCTGATCACTTTTTTTTTTATAGGTGTGTGTGTGTGTATAATGAAACATATCATTAATATTTTTGCAATATATTTGTCCTCTTAGCTTTGCATAATTAAATTAAAGAAGAAGTTAATTATCTTGTTTGGGCAAGATAAGTAGCTCTCGCCTTGCCTGACATTTGGAGATTGTAATCCTAGGATGCATGCCTGGTTGGCCTAGCATGTTGGGGCATAAAAAAAAGCCCATGTGTGTAGACTTGGGCACCCACGCCCCTAGGTCTCCTAAAAAATCTTTTATTTTCTCCTTATGGGGTGGTTTTCCCTTGATTTTTTAGAGGAAAAAAATAGCAGGCAATGCCTAAATTCTACTAACCAAGGATCATTGAAAAGTCAAGCCGGGGGCGCTCCATACCTAAAAAATTCATTTTAACCATTTTCTGATGAAACAAAACACCTAAAAACACTAAAGAGACCTAAATAAACCAATTTAGGTCTTTATATATTAAAAAAAAAAAAAGAATAAAAATCATGATAGCTCTTTTTAGTGGTCAAAATTATTATCAACTGATATTTTCTTCTTTTATCACTAGGAGAATTCCTCTTTTTTATCTCAAATTAAAAATTAAAAATAGCAAAAATAAAGTTTTTTACCACAGTTGAATTGTTGAAATATTTAGGGATCAAGAAGTTATTATTTAAAAAGTAAGAGGATGAAAGAGTATTTTTTATCCTATTTTTGAAATTGCCACTTGTTTCCTCCTAGTTTTATATTTCAGTCTGCTTTGTTTTAATTTTGTCCCTCATTAACAATTTTTGATAAATTAGCCATGAATCCAGGCATATAATGATGCAATCGAAGAGAAACAAAGAATAAAAACCAAATTAAAAAAAAAAACTATAGGCATTGTGGATCGATACAATAAGAAACCCATGTATTTTAGAGTTTTTGTTAATGATCTTAGTAAATACTAGTCTACACGCTGCACTACAGTGCAAGTCGGATCAAAGTTTTTTTGAAAGTAAAAAAATCATCAAGCCACAATAAATTATTTAGCATTCTTATTAAATCTAGGTTACTGGGTCAACTTTGAAATCTCTTGACTTGACTCTTTACTTAACTCGAGTTTAAAGTTCAACCATGTTGGAGTTTTTTTAATGTATCCCAATTAACTTGGTAGGTTTAAAATCAACCCAAATTACTAGTAAAAAGTATGCTTTGAGTTTTGAATTTTTTAAAAATAATCAAAATAACATTTTATTTTAGTATTGGGATACCAACATATTTGATTGACTCGGACAACGTGGTAAACAAAAACAAATTATGAAGATAAATTCAAAATCAAGAAAATATCAACAAATGAAATTGAGAAAAAAAAAGGGAAGAAAATGGAGGGTTACATGGAAAGGAAAGAAAAAAAAACAAAAAAAAAACCTCCTTCATTGTTCATATGAATATTTAAACAGGTGAGGTGGTAGACCAGTTTTCTTGTTGAGGAACGAAATTGAGGGAAAAAAATAAAAAGGAAATATAAAAAAAGAGGGGAAAATAAAAAAGAAAGAAAAAACAAAAACAAAGAAATAAAATGAGATCAAATTCTATTTGTATTGTATCTGAAATGAACCTTGTGTTTAGTTTGATATTTTTACCATAATTTCAGATGTAATCTCATCAAATTAGGTTATAGAATGGTATAATTAAAAGTATCATAATTCAATTTTGGAGCCCCAAAAATTATTTTATTAAAATACGCATTCAAAAATAAAAATAAAATCATCAATTTAAAATCTAAAAAATATTTTCGAGCTGCAAAAGACCAAAATATCAGAAGAATAGCTAGATTATGAGATTTCGACAATATAGGATGAAGATAGAAAGAAAATTGAGGGTGAAATCCAAACTTGATCAAAATTAAAAGAATTAATTAAGTTTAAGGACTAAATTAAACTTATAATGGGTTTTATGGATTCAATTAAGAATTCAATTGAGAAAAAAATCAAGTTTGGAGGTCTAATTTGGATCAATTTACAAAGATTGAAAGATTAGGGATACCATTGAAATTTTAAAAGGTCAAATTGCAATCAAGGGTTTAATTGTAAGAAATTTGAAGGCTAAGTGAGGGTCAAATTAAAAAAAATTCAAGACCATGGACCTTTTTAAAAAAGACGTGCAACATTAGGTGTTGTATTGAACTTTTACAGGGACTAAATTGAAAAAAATAAAAGTTTAAGACTTAATTAGGGATGAAATTAAACAAATTAGAAAACAAGGGCTACTTTGTAAAAGGTTCAAGACTTGAGGGATCTCGATTAATTTTTAGCAGGGGTCTAATTGTATAAAATTAGTCGGTTTGTTTCAATTAATGATGTTTTAGCTTAGATCAAAACAAACAAATTAGAAAACAATGGCTACTTTGTGAAAGGTGCTAGACTTGAGGGATCTTAAATGATTTTTGGCAGGGGCTGAATTGCATAAAATTAGTCAGTTTTCTCTCAATTAAAAATAGGTGAGCTAAGATTGAAACAAAAGGGATCAAATTGAAATTTATCACTCCATTTACTCACACAGCGGCGGCTGTCATTAAGGAGTGCATTGCTGATAATTATTAGTCTCTGACAACCAGGAGTTTGGGATTGGGATTTAAGCCCTTGCTGTCATCCATGAACCAGGCTGTCTTGTCCTAAGTAACATGCACGCTGCATCTGTGAAGCGTGTGCCTCACTTTCTTTATGAGAACTACCCTGCCCATCTCACCTCGCACGTATACAGGAAGCTACCTAGCGCCATGGATGGCAGATCTATCCAAAACCACAGGAGCACTTCTTCTCTATTTAAATATCATTTGAATGCAAAATTCAGTTTTTAGCGTAAAGATTAAAAACGAAAAATGAGAAGCAAACATACAGTTTGAAACAAGGTTATTAATTCTGTTAGATAGGTGTGTTTTTTTTTTTTTAATTGAAATAAAATGTTTTAGTTTTGTAATATTTTAACATGTCGTTTCAAGGTTATATATATATATATATATATATATATATATATATATATATATAAACAAATATAATTCAAATTCAAAATAAATTAATTATAAATTATACAATATAAATGTAATGTCAAACAAATAAAATTTTAAAATTTAAAATATTTCTAAATAGTCAAGATTAAATAAATTTTTAATTTAAAATAATTCAACTTAAATAAAATATCAAAATATTATAAAATTAAAATATTTTAACACAAATATTTTAAATATAAAGTTATGTCAATGTTATCAAAGTTAATAGAATCTAAAGCATCCTTTGTTTTGCTCGAATTTCTACAAAGTATAAACTTAAAAAAAAACAATATGAATATAAATCATATATATTAGTGATAAATCTAATTTTAAAAAATTAATATAATTGTTAATGAAAATAATAATAATAATTTTTAATATTATTATTAATATTATTGTTATTGAAAATATTAATGAAAAATAGTTTTTTTATACTTTAATGGTTTAATTAACTAAATTGAATCAGGTTTAATTTGATTTAATAATTTTTTAAGATCAAAAACTGGAATATTCTGAACGAAGTTTAGTTAAAAAATCCAGAATTAATTAAAATTTGAAATAAAATGAAAATTATTTTATTATTTTATTTTTTAAAATTAAAATAAAATATTCCAATCATTCAAAACAAAATAGAAGAGAATTAATAACCTTGATTTGAACACATTCAACATGTTCATGGAGCTGAGGGGTTTTCCTTGCGATCTATGATTTCGTGATGGCTGGACCACACAGCCCAGGAACCCATATCACGGTAATCTGCATAATTCCACCTGAAAGTCTTAAACATCATTATTTTGTTTAGCCATGTGGGGAAACTTGGAAGCTATTGATAAAAAAAAAAGAGTATTTTCATGAAACAAGGGCTCCTGCGATTTCATTGGATGGAGCGTAGATAAGCCCTCTGATTCACAGATAACCCTAGCTGTTAGACAAATGCACCAAGCAGTCAAAACAGTTCCTGTTCACATAATCTGATTCATGTAATAATATTTTAATAGCTAATAAATACTCAACAGTTATTGTTCTTACCATAATTCGAAAGCCACCAGTTACTTTCATGTTTATTTTGAACAAGGGTCAGCTTTAAGACATATAGTTATTAAACCAAATCTGCTTCGGTGAATTCATATTAGAAAACCCACAATTTAGAGTCTTACACGTGTTAGTTTTTTATTTGAATTTAAAAAGACATTGATGGACAAAAAAAAGCTAATACACTACAGCGATTTCCAGTAGAATGTGTACGTAGCCTATTTAGTAAAAGACTAAGGGTATATTTGGTATATAATTACGGTTGTTTTTTAAAGTATTTTTAATATTAAAATATATTAAAATAATATATTTTTTATTTTTTAAAAATTATTTTTAAAATTAAAACATCAAAATGATTTAAAATATATATAAAAAATTATTTTTAATAATAATAAAAATTGAATTTTTTAGAAATACAAGTTGGCTCTGGTTTTCAAACCAGAGCTAAATTGCTTCTAAATCAATTTAAATTTAATATAAAACTAGAATAAAAAAACAAAACGATCTTGGGCAAGAGTTTTTCCATTTTTGCTTTTTAAAGGCACTACTGGTATTAAAAAAGAAAATGACAATATTTGACGGTTTGGTAATTTTCTTTCTTTTCAAAGGTAATTCACTAACTTAACTATGCTAAAAAAATATGCAAAACGACCGAGTTATTCTCTTAAACAATTTCAAAATGATTAATGGATGATTTACAAAGACTGAATAATCTTCAAAGACAAGTTCATTGATTTTTTTTCAAAAAAATAAAAAATAATTATACTGTACTAGTGATGAAGTACAATATATCTATAACTAGGGATGGAGCCAGGGGTGGCAAGCGGGACCGGGCCTGCAAAACATTTTAAAATTTTTTATTATTTAATATTTTTAATTTAAATAAATAAACTTTTTAATAATATATATTATCGTATTAATTTTAGCCTCCCCTGTAAAATACACCTCGCTCCACCCCTGTCTATAACCACGTTGGTTTTGCTCTCCGTTTTAGCTTTTTTGTTATTATATGTATACTGTAGTATCGGTGGCCCGATGACTGATCATTAACATTTGTAAGAAATAAGGGAGTTGTCCGCCTGATGAATAAAAGAGGCCATGCTTGTAGCTTGAAAAAAATAAAAGTAAAATAAAGAAATTACCATCAGATAAAAAGAAAAATAAAGTTAGTAAACATCGACAAATTAACCAGTAGTAAACATCGACAAATTAACCAGTAATTAACTGAGAAACTTACTTGGATTAAAGAAATAATAGCAACACAAGTTGATTATAAAATTTCAAAGAGCTCCTTTAACAACGCAGAGATTTCTACGACGACTCCATGTGAGCCATGTCTCGGTTCCTGCGCTTCCTCCTCTCTCTCTCTCTCTCTCTCTCGCTTCCTCTCTAATATCATCAACATTTATAATGCATCCTCGAAGCTTCACATTTTCATCCACTCCTCTCTTCTCTCTGCACCAATTGTGAGTGATCAAGATCTCTTCACTTGTCTGCTTTCTTTATCAACTATGAATCTTCCTGCTCTTATATATCCCACTACTCCATTAATGCTCCTCTCTCTATTATTATATTACTATTGTTTGTCTTTATTGTTCTTAATTAATCTTTATTAGTTGACACTTCCATTTCGTGTTATCTTCCACTGCTACTTCATACTTCTCTTGTATTTGTATAGATAGTGCTATTTGTTTTTCTTGCAACGTATTTTTTATTGAAAGAGAAGCTATATAGAGAGTTTCTTACGTGATATATTTTGTGTAGAATGCTGTATTGGAGAGAGCTTGAAAGAAGAAAAAAATGGGGTGCAGTGCTTCTATGTATGCAGTCGGGAAGAGAAAGAAGACAAGTATACCAGAAGTGGTGGTGTACGTTCCTTCTATGAGAATACCAGCACAATCTGACCTTCAAAAGCCACTTAGAGGGTTAATTCTTCAAGATCTTGTTGATAGGTTGGCTTGTCTTCGCAATCAGATTGTGTTGGTGGCTGAGGATACTGGTCTGTTGTTTCTCACAATCCTGCTTATAGTGTTTCATTAGTTTGTGTTCTCTTTGGTTGCTGTGGAGAAATAGGAAAAAGGACATACATTATAGTATCTGGGAATTGTTCATTTTTGCTGTTGGAAGGGATTTTTCAATTTTTTTAAGAATTGTAGAGGAAATTAAATTGCAATACAAATTGTGGTCAGTGCAGGTGGATCTGCTGTAGCTGAACTGAGGAGGGCATTGGAAGAGTACTTGCCTCTTCTTATTGGGCTCACCAAGAAAGGTTTTAAGGGTTCATTTCTAGGTTAATCTTTGCGTCAGTCTCTTTCATATATTTTTCTCATGAACTGTCTATGTATCTTGCAGAACATGGACTTGAGGGCTTGGTTGAATTCAAGTGGAAAAATCTGGAAGATGGCCGGCTGGTAAGCCTATCGATTCTCTGCCTTCAGCTGCTTCTGGAATACCTTTGGTTGGTAGTAGACTGGTAACTTGAAATTGATCAAATATGATTCAACAGGAAAACTCTGTGGCAAACTCCTGGTTTGAATTGCTATCTGTCATTCACATGATAGCAATGCTTAATTTGTCGGAGGCTAACTCGTTGATGATCCCTAAGGATCACTCTGGTTCTGGCATTAGGGTTGTATCTTCAGGTTCGCATTCGTATCCCTAATGGTCTTCAATTATTATGACAAAGATCTTTTAGCCAAAATCTCAACGGATTGTGATAAATGTATGACATAAAACTCAGATTGTAAGAGGGATTCTGTTGATTTACTGCTGAAGGCATCAGGATGCTTGGTATTCTGCGTCCGTGAAATCATGGCTCATTTACCACCAGATATCAAGTAAGAAAACGAAGATGCAGACTTAAGAATTTTTCCTGGAACTTTAAGTCAATATATAAATGTTTGTGATTGATTCTGTGTATCCAGGAAAAAGTTTTCAGAAGATTTTCAGGATGGTGTCCTGGAGGCTATATCAATTCAAGCACTAGGCCAGGTATAATGCTAGTCGACCTCCGACATTGTATTATGCCAATGTGTTTCCATCAAATTGCAGACTAACAGACATTTGATTACCTCTTCTATTTTGTAACAATCAATTCTAAGGCAAGGTGACTGGAATTTTATCATCAAATGCGAATTAGAGGAAACTAATACTATCGTCAAATTCAGGGAACTGAAATTCAGCTTGGTTTAGCTGTCGGAAGTCAAAAGGCTTCATTGTCGGTGAAGAGGAGGTTGGCATGTGAACAGCTGGTCTACTTCTGTCAGGTTTGTGATTACGCTCTTATTCTCCCCAAGACTTGAACTGGTCAAGCTCCGATACAATGTTCTATTGCATTGTATTGTGGGTTGTGATTTTAGAAGCCTCTTTCAGTAGTATTCATCATTCAACAAGGAGGAACAGATTACTTTCATTTGAAATATACTAGAAGACTATTTTTGAAATACTTTTTCTTGGACGTATTTGGTAAACTTTCCTTGTTTGTTTAGATCTTAAGCTTGGCAACCTTCGTTGTTTCTCAAGTCTCATCGTTAGTTTTTGTCTCTGTGCTTGTTCAGGCTCATCACTGCTTGGCAGAGTCTTCTAACACGAGTAATATGCATGGAAAGAAACATCTCTGTTTCATCAAGTGGAAGTTCCTTGAAGCAAAGGTTTCCATCGCAATAAACTTTAAATCCTGATTGCTAAATCAATCTTAGGGCTGCATATCTCAATTTTGTATCAACTAACTCTGATTATTCCATATAACCTATCAGGCTGCAGCTTACTACTACCATGGTCTGATCCTTGACAAGGGCACCGAACCAGCCTGTCATGTTACTGCTGTATGCTGTCTTCTAGCTGCAGATGGACTTTTGTCAGAGAGCAAGAAGGCCTGCTTAACCTTTTGCCTCACCGCTCCTGTTACCAGGTTGGTTTTGACAGTCTTTTGTAAGAAGTACCTAAGAATAATATTTGTTTTGCTATCCTTTATTTTCGCTTATTTCTCCAATTTTCCTGAAGATCCCCTCCACTTTGGGGTGCAATGAAGCACTTGCATCAGAAAATTCCTGAAGTTGCTGCAAGGAAGTCTCAGATGTATGGCTACCTCTTGGAAGAAGAGAAGTAAGCAGCTTTCTACTTGACCTTTATTTGTATTTCAGTTCTTTTTTTTTTGTTTACAATTACTGTCGGAAACTATAATTTTAACATTGTTAATGTTGCAGGGCTCTACAAGCACCGCCTGACCTACCAGATTTCCAATTGTCATTAGCACCTGATGACTATATATTGCCTGAAATAGATTCAGCCTGGGATCGCAACAAGTGGGAAATCCAGAGCCAGCCATTAAAAGAGCACCCCAAAGATTCTGAGGATGAGACTGAAACTGAATAAAAACCTCTTTGACCTCTTCCTCGGTGTAATTGCACATGTACTCTGATGAACTGAAAACTAGATACTTTCTTCTTCATCTGTCTCTTCCATTTCCACATCTATGTACATTCTGGTTTTAAAATACTGTCTAATAAAACCTGCAAGATTTTATATCTTTAGAAACATGGTCTTCTGTTTTGATGCAAGACAAAAACAAGAACAATTTTTTTTTTTTTGTACGCTTCAAACAGGCAACGGAAGTCAGTTTTCGATCAGTGTTCATCTCTTAGTGGTTATTGTGATTATCACCAAATAAGCTGAGAGCTTCTCAGCAACGTTAGCATTGGAAGTTGGATATGAGAGCTCCAATGATTTCTACAGCCCTGATTTTTTGGCGATAAACAGTACCCTGTGTAATAAATGTAATTTGAGCATGGTGGAGACTGCAAAAGTGGTTAAGAATTAAGATTCAATTTAAAGGTGATAAAGCATGATCCAAATGCCCTTAAATTTGAAGGCCCGTGACATTCCAGCCACCTACGCTCGAAACTAAAATTTACAACTATCCGAAACACAAATGTGTCTGTCTTATATTCTATTAATAAAACAAGTGTTCTCAGCAATACTGTAGCTTCCATTGACAGACAAACATAAGAAAGAAAGACACCTATAATCTGCTCTACCCCATCCCTCTTTCATCTTGTAAGACAAAGAGAGGCATCTTCCTGGTCAGCCTCTCGTCTTCTCTGCTCACAACTCACTGAGTTGCTCCAGACATGAGTTTGTGCACAGATAGAATATTAAGTGCCAAGTAGCAAAAGAAAGCAAGGTAAGACAGCACAGTGGATATCAAGATTTGGTGGCAGAACTTCCTCACAGTGTCGCAAATAGGAGACCAATAAGTCTCTGGTTGCCCATATTGACTCAAATAACCCACAGCTGTTGCTGCTGCACAACCAGATATCAACAACAGCGTCATCACCTGCACGCATACAAATTTCATCCTCGCATCAACTCGTGGGACGATTTAAAGCTAGAGGTGTTTAGCTATTTTAAAGAACGTTGTTTCTACAATATGGTGGTGGATAGAATGTAATCAAACATTTTTTTGGCAAAAATTAAACCAAGAAAATTAAAAAGAAACAGAGTATATAAAGTTTAATACCAAACCAAAAGAAGAGGGACCGGCTGCTTTGCGGTATATACACTATTATATGCATTTTATAGCATTCTACATGTTATATTGTCGGGAGAATCTTTTCTCGTGAAGCAAATTTGCACGAATGCAGGACGTGAATCGACAGAATCTGTCAATTGTAGCTTTTGAAGAATGGTTATGATTTGTTTTTTAAAATATTATTTTACTTGAAAATATATTAAAATATTTTTTTTATTTTTAAAAAATTATTTTTAATAATAATACATCAAAATGATCTGAAAACATCATAATAAAATTAATTTAAAACAG
The DNA here is from genome assembly GCA_018804465.1 of Populus tomentosa. NCBI lineage: Eukaryota > Viridiplantae > Streptophyta > Magnoliopsida > Malpighiales > Salicaceae > Populus > Populus tomentosa. The sequence continues at coordinate 30,482,598 of CM031969.1, forward strand.
AAAAAAATTCAATTTTTTTTAAATACTTTAAAAACATAAAAACATTTTTAAAACATAAAAAAAATAAAACAATTTGCATCATCGAGTACATTTACATGTCAACTGTTTTTATTAAAATTATTTTATTTCTCTCTAAACTCTTCTTTTCATAGTTTTGAAATCCGGCCCGGTCCGGTAAATTGACCCGAGACCAGGCCGATCTAAAGTTGGAATCGGGCCAGGATGAAGAAAAAATAGGGGAAGAAAAAATCTGGTGTAACCCAGCGACCTGGTTGTAAACTCGTTAACTTTTTTTTTTTACTACAACGACGTCGTTTTGATTTTTTAAAAAAACTAACCCAGTCAAAACCCAGAACCCGGACCTTGGACTGGATCGGATCTTAAAACTATGCTTCTTCTTATCTGTTTTTTGTGTTGAAAAAAATAAAAATTTTGGTGAATGACTTCAATTTTGTAGGTGGCAACTAATTTTGTTTGTACCTTGAAATATTTATAAAAGAAGGTGACAATGAATGAATGTTTGTACAATGATTGCTTATATTCATGGGTTAGAAAATCAACATATATTCACTTACCATGTCATGCAAATGAAGAAAAAAATAATTGATAGGCTTTGATCCTGAGCGCCTGAGAGGCCAAACAAAGAGCATCGACAACACCGTGAAGGCAAACACAGTTGCATTGACGCCAAGCAAAAACCTGCAGGACAACCCAGAAGCAAAAAAGCTTAGCATATCTCCTGTCTACCTCATTATACGTGCTTAAGAGTTCTTAAACCACACAAAATCAAAAAATATATATGTTTAGTGTGTAATTACCTCATGGCAGAACTTTGTTTGTAGCTTGGTGTAATGGCCAGTCCGAGAAGAGAGACTGGCTCCTTTGCAGTGATCATGACGGGGATAGCAGTCACGGTGAAAGCGATGGCTAAGAACCTCAGTGTGATTTGAGCCATGATGAGATTTCTCTGTGATTGACTTGCGGTTGGCATGCCTCCTGGAGAGGTGGCTTGGAAAAGACTTTTTTCTGAAGTATTCTGTGGAGAAGCCATGGAAAAAAACCCTCTCTGCTGTAGATTCCGAACAGCAAAACAAAAAAGCCCGAGAGCAAATAGAGGATGAAATCAAGGGAGCAGAAGGGGATGTTACTACAGAGAAAAAAAGGTGTTTTATGGGGATAATTCTTGGTTAAAAACTAAGGAAGAGAGCCTAGTTTGATCTGAAGTCTGCAATCAGTAATAAATATGTGAAGAAAACCCACCCACCCACCCACCAATTGACAGGTCAGGAAAATCAAAGCAGATGCCAGCCCGATAGGAATCCTTGAAGAAGAGGGAATTGTCTCTCTATTTTTCGGAATTGCAAATCCTTTTCTGTTTCCAATTAAACAAAATTCAGTTTTTTTTAGAATAATCAAAATTTAGTTTAAAAACTCGTAAGAATATTTGTAATAATGAAATGGGTAAATGCTAATCTTACCAAATATTTGATCTCTGGGAAATCACTTTATAGAAAAAGTCTTATGCGTGGAATAAGTGGATCTTATTAGTGTTTATTATAAATCTAATATTTGAAATATTTTAGAAAAAATGTTTAATCATTGTATTATTTTTATTATTATTAATATGGATGTCCGGGTCAACTTGAACGTATCTCGACTGATCTTACGGGCCTTGAAGTTGACGATCATATAAGCCTCTAGTGGCTATAATGTTTGTGAGACTCAAACTAATGACTTTTATAAAGTAAATTCAAAGCCTGATTAATTGAATTATATCTATCAGAATTGTTATTTTTTTCTCATTTATCAGTCGAGACTTAGGTCAATCGTTGAACATCACTATCTAAATATATTAATTGTACTTTATTGGTTGTTGAGTCATGATAAAAAATATCAATTATTTGAAAAGAAATAAATGGTATCACTTATTTAACACACACACACATACACACACACATATATATATATATATATATATATATATATATTAAATAAGTGTTATTTTATATGGTAATATTTTGAATTGTTAATAGTAAATTATATAAAAAAATAATAATCAATTGAGCTAAAAACTTATTAACCACGTAAAAATAGATTGAACATTATGATACGGATTAAATAGCATAATAAATAACTAAATGAAACGATCCTTTCAATAATAATACTAATAATAATAAATCCCTCATGAACACATTTTTAAATAATCAAAGGATATATTTGTTAATAAAAGTTAGTTATGGTGTTTCTTTCTTGATTAGTATGATTACTGATTTATTTATTTATCTATTAAGGTTATAAACCAACTTTGATTTGTTTTTTTCTTTTTATTTTTATCCAATTTGTGCTCACAGGATATCTGTTCAGTAATGAAATTGTTTGATGAATTATTGATGAACTATTATTATTATTATTAATATTATTAGGGCTTCAAGATTTATAGAAAGAGTTGAAAAATCCAAAATAGAATCCTCTTATTCATGAGAAAATAAAAATAAAAATCCTCCAACTCTTAGCCCATCAAGAAAAAGAATATTTTTAAATATATAAAAATGAAGGTAACCTGTACTTTTCTCTTTATATATATACATATATTATTCGAGTTCAAGCAAGAGGCTACTTCCAAAACACTATAAAAGTAATTGAATTTGATCAGACATGTAGATAGGTACAAGGCAATTGTCAAAAGATCTTTATCAATCTTCCCCGTCCCTTCTCCCCTTGACCATACGAAGATGTGACCTTTCTATCCTAATTATTTCCTTTTATTATGAAGATGTGTCCTTTCTATCATAATTATTTATATTTATTTTATTTTGAAACAATAATGAAACACTGGATACACAAGCTCCTTTTCTCACATAACAATGGAATCCAAGTTTCTACATAAATAGGAGAGCATAACTACCACAGAGTAGATGACTTCTCACAGTATAAACCCAGCTCGTGAAGGATATCTATATATGAAGGTATCAATCAAGCTCCACTTGCCGGTGAAAGTAGTTCAGGACTTTCATGCCCGAAAATATGCGTCAATCAACTACTTTGAAAAGCTGTAAATAGAGAGCAATTTCTTGAATTATAAGAAAATGATATTTTGGAGACAAAAATGAGATTTCTATCCCAAGTGAACTGATTCACACCAAGACATTTTTTATATGATTTAACTGAAAATCCGGACATGACAAGGATTGTAAAAAAAAAAAAAAAAAAAACACTTGCTAATATAACACAAAATCTTATAATTTTATTTCAAAATAAATAAAGAAAAATAACAAGTTCATTTATTTAAATAAAATTATTTAAAAAAAAACTTAAGGAGAAGGAAAAGTTATCGTAGTCCAAGAGACATTTTACTATTTATTAAAATAGTGAAATAACACAATTATCCCTTACCTAAAAAAACCTTTGAACTAAGCATGGGAGGCAAAGTTGTCTTTTCATGATTATCTTTTATAATTGATAAAAGATTGTGAAATAACACAATCTTTTCTCTTTTTTTTCTTCTTGTTTTTTTTCTCTCCTCCTTGAATTCAGTGTCAACCCCTTCAAAAGTTTAGACAATTCCCTTTATTTTTTTCCCTTCACATTTGGTCTGTATCCTTTTGATTATTAGTTTTTTATTTTATTTTGAAAAAGCTATAAAATTAAAAATATTCTTTCAATTTTACCCCATTTTGATTTTCAATCTTTCGAACTTGGCCTTTATTACATTGAATTCTATTTTTATTTTTAATTAGCTATAAAAAAAATAATTTCATCCCCCTTTTATTTTTTAATCTTTCAATTTTGATCATTATTTTTTTTTATTGTTATTTATCTTTATTAGGCTCATTTTTAGATATTGTTTTACAATTTCATCATTTATGGGTTTTTTTTTTATCAAATTTGATCCCCATTATTTTTATCGCTTTGTTTTTTTTCTTTGGCAACTTTTGAAATTAATTTTTTTTTTTACAATTTTATCATTCAAAATAAAATTAGTTGGGAATTAAGCTTTTTGATTGAACCGAGGTCAAGAATTTTACTGGTTGTGAGTTTTAGATATTAGACCGGGTTTAGAAGATTTGGTTAGCTTTTTTAAAAAAAAAACTAATGTTTTTTTCACTCTTGTTTTAGGGTTTTGCTTCTTTGTTTTTATTTTTTTTATGGTTTGCCTTCTCTGAGATTAGTCTCAGGTTTATGAACAAAGTCACTGATTTCAAATGTTAATATGAGTTGACTTTATTTTTATCGTTTTTTTTTAAATTGATTTATTTCAATTTCATCCTTCAACATTTTATTTATTTGAAATTGGTATTACTACCTTCTTTTTTTTTTTTTTCCTTTTCTTTCTATTGAATTATCATAATCTTGTGTTCATGGTCACGGGCTTTGCGAGTTAACTTGAATTGACTCAGATTATTTTTCGTTGCTATGGGTTTATGACCAGAGTCACTAGTTAAAAGGTTAACGCATACTGACTTTGTTTTAAAAAATTGACTTATTTTGATTTCATCCTTCAATATTTGATTTATCGAAAATTGATTTGCACACTTTTTTTCTTTTCTTTTCTATTGGGTTATCTCGATCCTGTGTCCATGGTTGCAAGATTTGCGGGTTAACCTGGTTTGACTCTTATTTTTTTCCATTGCTTTTTTAAATGAAATTATGTTTCACGTTTTCATCCTTCAACATTGAGTTGTTCAATAATTAAGTTTCATGATTTTATTCCATTTGCTTTCGAACACAATCATAGTATCACGACCAGGTCAAATATTTTGCATCTTGACCCAAGGAGCCTCGAATCGAGTTTTTTCAATCTTTTTTTAATTATATTTTTAAAAAACAAATCATCCTATTGAGCTTCAACTTTTTTTTTTTTTTCATTTTTTTTAAGTTATCATGTTCTCATTTGATTTATTAGGAATTGGTATTAGAACTTGTTTTTCCTATGTTTATTTTTATGAGATTATCTCAATCTTATGTCTATGATCATAGAGTTTGTGAGTGAACCTGGTTTAACTTATTTTTTTTGTTATTTGTTTCAGTTTTATCCTTCAACATTGAGTTATTTGATAATACAAATATGTTAAGTTGAATCTTTTTGTCTTTTTTTTTGTTGTCACTTTTTTTCTTAATATATTTGTTGTTGTTGCATTTTTTTAATTATGTTATTTAAATTACCAATTAAATCAATCACTCGGGTGGTTTCAAATCTTTTTTCCCTGGTATTATTTTTTTTATGTTGAAAAACATTTTTTCCCAACTCGTGGCGGAGCCTGGGCCACAAATCTAATGTCCAAAAATAAAAAACAATTGCATTTCTAAATTAATTTTTTTATATATAAAATGCAAATTAAAAAACCCATCAGAGTTAAGCCAGTAGGGAAACTATTGGCCTAACTCAACGAGCCAGACTTGCTCACCTAACCCGATTTATTATTTTTTAATATATTGGCCATACGATGCATCGTTCACCTAATATATATTTTTTTGAAAAAAAATGATATCAAGCGACGCATCGTCTACTACGAGAGTCGACACATTGCTTACCAGACCACTTTATGGCTATCTCTAGTGGCTAAAAGTTAGAAGACCTCACCAGCCTAAAAACCCATTTTCTCACCATTTTTTTTTTATCGAAAAACACCATATAAACACTTTAAAAACCACATTAAACTCATTTATAGTCTTAAATAATGACTTAAGCAATTTGAAAATGAAAAAATAAACTCAAATTTTAAAAACTTCTCAAACCGCAATCTATTTTGTTAGAGAGTTTAGATGACAAAAAAACACTTCAATGGAACTTCTCTCGTTGATTGGAACACTTCGACACCAAGAACGACCTTTTTAGTAGCCAGAATGTGGTTAATGGACGACATTCTCTCTCCTCATCATTTTCTAGTGATTTTCTCTCTTCACTCTCAAATCATGGACTAAAAAAAAAAAAAGTTGTAAACCAAAATGTTTCATAGAAAAATGAAACAGACCAAAAAGTAACTTTTCCAAATCCCCAAGATAAAATATAGGGAAAATGTACAAGGACTATTTTGAATTTTTTTATATATATAAAAGGCCTACCAGTTGGATTATCTCTTGATTTTAGTCCTCTAATTTTTAATTTTTCCTAAACCATAAATTAAATTATTTTTCATCAAATCAAGTACCAACCCTGAAATCAAGATTTTTTTTAGATCGTGATAACTCCATAAAAACAAATATAAACAAATTGCAAAGCTAAATCCTTAACAAACACATTCTCAAATGATTAAATTAATAAAAAAATCAAATGCAAAAAAGATTGAAGGATTGAGAAAAACCAAGCTACTATATGAATCCACGATAACTTGTGAGAAGATGAATAAGAAACTCAAAAGCTCCTTTAAATTTCTTCTTAATCTTAATATATAAAGAATCTCAGTAATATTGTAGTAATTACAATTCACTTTTGTAATGAACGTTTTTGTGAAGATTACCCCCTCTATGTTTTGTGTATAATGATTGACACTATGGCATCGTTACCAATTTATGATTTGTTGCATAGTTATTGAATATCAATTGGGTTTGACGAGTTAACTTAATGACTTATCATTCTAGAATCCTACCTAAGTAGGATTTATTTTCAAACCGTTTGGAGAGTTATAATAACATGAAATTGTTCAATAATTTATATTTTACTCTAAAGTTAACCTGATTATGCTTAGGTGACTCAATGGAGCAATCTATGACCAGAATGACAGAGTAAATCTACCTGTGATTTAAACGACTCGATCAAAACCTAGGCGAGATCTATTCAATTTAAATTTTTTTTTATCCAAAATGACATTGATTCAGTTTTTTTTTATTAAAAGATTATCTAAAGCATCATTGTTTCTAACAAAAAATAAAGTATTTTTTTAGAAAAAAATAATATACCCAGGCTAAACCATTAAAGCGGGCAAGTTATCCCACCCAACTTATAACTTGAATCATGGATCAAACTAAGATTTATAACTATGATTGTTGTCAACTAAATCCAATTGCCTCAACCTATCTTCAACATTTTCAATTTTATATCACTAACATTTTCTTTATTCAATTGCAGGGATGACCTTTTTTGAAATATTATATAATGAGCAGCATAAATTATATAAAAGCGATGTGATTTAACATTTTTTTTTTAATTAATATGGGTGTTCAGGCCAACTTGCGCGTACCTTGATTAATCCCACAGGTCTTGAAGTTAACGACTATGTAAGCTTCCAGTGGCCCTAAAGTTTGTGGGACTCGAACTGGTAATCTCTAGAAAACAAATCCAAGGTCCGACCAGTTAAACTACACCCCTCAAGGTTGATTTAACATCTTTTTTTTTTTTTTATCATGGGTGTCCGGATCAGTTTGCGCACACCTCAACTAATCCCACATGCCCTGAAATTAACGACTATGTAAGTTTCTAATGACCATTATATTAGCAACTATATGGCTTGAACTTGAGATCACAGGGGGAATAAATCTCTTGATCCCAAACTCTTATCACTATACCACCTACTAGATAGTTGATTCATCATCTTTCTTAAACACACTAGTTATTGTCCTTCAGCAGAACTATATAATAAACCAAAAAATAAGAGGGCGAAGCATGGAACCTTCTATCAACCATCTGGAAGAACTTTGCCTTTTCAAAGTGAGCTTATTTGTTTGTCAAGCTGAGCTTTTCTTCGTTTGATTATTAAGTAAATAAATAATAAGCATAAATCACATGAAGCTGGACATTATGAAAGCTCGACACCATGATTTGGTTGTATCCCATCTGCCATGTCTTCACAGACGACACTGAAAATAAATACAATACAATACAATACAATACAATACACAATAAATGCTCTTGATTTCGGCTTCTTGTATGGAACCCTCTCTTTAAGATAGTATTAATTATAATTTTAAAATCCAGCCCGGCCTGAAATTCAACTGATTTGAAACTGGAATGAAGTTGGGTTGAAAAAAAATAAAAGAAGAAAAAACTCGGCGTAACTAGGCTGACCTGACAGGTTAATCCAATAAGATCCGACTAGAAACCCGTTGATTTTTATTTTATTTTTTATTTTTTTTACTAAAATAACAATGTTTTGATTTTTTTTTAAAAATTTGACCCGGTTAAAACTCGAAATCTGGGTTTTAGACCGGACCGGTCACCGAACCAAGTCTTAAAACTATGATATTAACATTTAGTTGATAATAAATTAGAGGTGTTTTTCCATAAGTATTTTTAGATTGATGTTTCCGTTTTCCCCTTTTCCTTTTCCCTTTTGCCTTTTGCCTTTTCCTTTTTGTTCTTTTTTTTTTTTAATAAGATTGTTGTTTTTTTAACTGTTTTAATATTAATGCATTAGGACCATAAAAAAATATATACAAAATCATTAATTTAAAACCGCATAAACAAGATTCTAAGCTCTAATGCTATAACTCTATTAGTATCTGAGCTTGAGAGCTTATTTAGTGTGTGTGTGTGTGTATATATATATATATATATATATATATATGTTAATATCATATATCAAAATATTTTTCATTTAAAAATATATCAAAATAATATATATATATATATATATATATATATATTAAAATAAAAACAATTTAAAAAAAAATTTAAACACAAAAAATTAACTATAATATATTTTTCTCTTAATAAAAAAATTACAATTCAATTTTTGAAAACCTCTATCTATTTCAATTGGAGCTTGTTTGTTAGTTTTTTTTCTTTTTATTTATTTATTTATATATAAAGATATACAAAAACAAAAATCATAAATCAAAACTTTAATTACTAATAAATAATAATCCTACCTCACATCAAATCTGGCAGCATGTGGTTGGTATTGTCTTCCTGTGCCTTTAACAATAGATGATTCTCTTACTCATAAATTCTAAAGAGGTAAAACGTTAAACATCTTAGCCGGCTTGTCATTATTAAAACCGCCCTGGGGAGTTCTCTGCGTAAGATCCAAGTCATGGATCAGATATGTTAATTTAGATTAATTATTTTTTATGAGTTAAGAAACATCGCTTAAGAAATAATAAATCTTAATCAGATAATCACAGGTCTAACCTCTAAATCAATTTCATTTTTTAGACTTGAGCTAAATCAGGTCGATCCACCATAGCTGTGCTTCCTCGAATCATTGACATCTTGTCATATATTTTAAAAAACCCACTCAAATTTGAATTTCCTAGCTCAATCATGCAAATAAGTTGTGTTTCAATTCATAACCGTTCAAAAAATAAGAAAAAAATAATCCAGTTCACTCGTATTTATTCTTCAGTTTTGTGCTGATATTATAAATTAAAAAAAAGAAAAGGAAGAAGAAAGATTGCCACCAAGATATTTCTACAATCATAAATAATAATTTGGCCTTGATTATCTTAATATTTTAACGGTGAAATCAAGAGCTGATGAATTATATAGATGACAGAGTGTAGAGAGTTTTTGTATTATTCTATAATTAGTGTAGAATTTATCATAGACAAATGAGGTATAATGATTTTCTTATTTTTCCATGATATTGTTTGTTGTGTACATAGTCTAAATATTTATAATACAGCTGTGAGTAAATCACTCCTACCAATTTGCTATATAAAATTCAAAAGTAGAATCTGAAGACGTAAATCAAGGCATTTAACAGAACCGAAACTAAAGATCCAGGATTGTTGTTATGTCTTCTCTGCTTGCTGAGGTTTGGTCTGATTTTTAGTTGCTGCGCAATCTTCTACGTGATCAACAGATCTCAATTCCATACACCCCCTCAACCGAATGAGCAGCACCTGCACATGAAGGTTGGTCCGTAGATGATTAAACCGTGCAATAGTCAGAGGTTTAGTCAACAAATCTGCGAGCTGATCACTTGTGGACACGAAGGAGACATGAAGTTTCTCCTAAAGATTCTTGCATCCTTATGTATCATTGGTGGGAGTTCGAAATTTAGTGTTTTTCCTGTGTTTATGAGTGTCTGGAGATAGAGGGAAATGGCCAACAATGGCATCATGTGAAACAAATCTGTAGGATGTATCAAAGACTTGAATGAATGGAATCTGCACTGGGGCACTATGGATGTAGCATGACTTTCTTCCATGTTAGAATCGAAATGCTAAGTGGCTGGTAATGTTATCTTATACATAATTTTTATTAAATAAATAAAAATAGTAAGATTTAAATTTATAATTGTTTAGTTATTAAGGTTTTGATAATGTTAAATAATCAATTTGATTTAAAAGTTTAAATTGTTTGATGAAATCTGAAAATATGATTTATATTATTCTATGATTCTTAGATTATTTTCAATTTAGTTTACTTAATTCAAGAGGATGTTGTTCTTTAGTAAATACTTTATTTACTCTGTATTTGTTTGATCTTTTTACTGCAGCAACATGTTTTGAGAAGTCACAACTGCAGCCTCTTATTCCTTTATTAGAGATCATGCCCATCCAACACCGGTTCGGCCTGCCTTATATTCTGAGCTTAATGACATGTCCAATTTCAGTGTTCACAGAATTACATTTTTTGCCCTTTTTTTTTTTACTATTTAGTGTTTTTAATTACATGTTTTTTTTTAATTTTAATTTTTAGTATTGAGTTATTTTTTTTCTTTAAATTTATCCAGTAAACAAGGTCATGTTAAACTCTCATATAATTTAATTTAAAACTTGATATAAGAAATTTTTCAAGTTTAAACCATCATATATTATTTCATAACAATGCAAAAAAGTTTTTGTTAATCTTGGGTGATTCTGATGCCATTTCATGAAAATTAAGAACCCATCTACTTTCTGCTATCTGATGAGGAATAGGAGCAAAATTAGGTGATCAAGTATCAACGCACACCTGGAGGCAAGCTGAGCGTATTTCTGCAAGCCACTCCTTGTTATTTTTATTTATTTATTCTAAGGGAATTGAAGTAAAATATAAAGTATTGAACAATTTCATGTTATTTAGCTTCTACTAGATTTTGATACAATATTATACAGTGCAGAAGTGGTAGATTATTATAAGACATCGACTCTCGAAAATCCAAGTCTTCGATCGACTTTGTGCTTTTCATAATTGGCGTAAGGGGCGGAATTGAAAATTTTAACTGTGCCATCATGAAAACTATAAGGTTTGAGAGAAAATATTTTATTTTTAAAGGGGCTAAATGCATAACTTTATGAAAAAAAATGAAAATTTAAGAACTAAAACAAAATTTAAAAAAAACTTTGAAGAAAAAATTTATATATATAGTGCTATAAATTTGGTAAACAGTAGCAAACAGTTGATGATGGTCCATGAGTTAGGAAATTCTATGCATCTTCATGAACTTCGACCAGCTACAATGCACGTAGCTGGTTAACATGCTTACAGGTGGAGAATGTTTCAAGGGAGGAAATAAAACATCCACTTCTTTTAATGCAATGGAAGTTAACGAATGAGGTTTAATGTTTCAAAGTAAAATTTACAGGCCTAATGATCATCAGCGGTGGTTTTTTATGCATAGATACAGGAAACTACAGCACGCTTGGGGGTACCAAGCTCCCCCAAAAGCTCGCCGTGGGTCCGCCCCGTGAGAGATGTATCTGTAGGCTTTGTACCAAGTCTGAGTTCTGTCTCATTTGCTTATTTATATGCAAAGTTGGGAGTGATTTTGCAGAAGTCGATGATTTCTTTTTTCAAAAAAAGGAGCTTGTTTTTTTATTATTCATGCTGCTAGTTTTCCCAGTTCACACCATTGATTGTGAGGTATACATTTAGGTGATCCTTTGAAGATGGTAATCCATAATGCGAGAAAGGGAGTTCATCTACTGGAAATAGTTGAAGGATTATCACAAGATGCTGTCGTGATTCCATCTAACCTCAAAGTAAGACGATACACTTTTTACTCAAATTGTGAAGAACTCCTTCCTTTATTTCTCCAATGATGGTAGACATGATTAGCATAAAATCATCTAAACTGTTGAAAAATGAAACATAGGCATTGCTAAACCACCTGTTGGTGTTCTTTGGCATGCTATGGAGTGTCCTGTCATTCTTGTGAAACTAAATAGAGTGATTGTTTCTGCTACAGGTTTTAGCTGCAATCTTACCTAGAGAAACACTACTATGGAAGCTAAATATGTTGAAAGTGGCTTCAAAATTTGCAAATTCACGCCTCCATGCTGTAAAAGCTCAAACACTTGTACTTTCTAGGTCTTTCTCTTTGGCAATCCATTGTGTTACAATAGTTTCTTGGAAATATATAATCTCTGTGCAAGTCTGTTAAGATTTTTATAATATTTTGAAATAGCTCTCGACAACAAAAACACCAGAATTCCTCTGTTTCCTCTTTTTTTGGTCTGCAAAATGCTTAGTTGTAGATTTATTGACTGTATCTTTATTGAATAGAAGAAACCTGAAATATCAAAAATCTCAGACTACATTAAATTGGTATCCTCGCTCACTGGTCTCTGATTTTAAATAAACAGCTTCGTTTGTGAACGCCTAAATAAAGGCCATAAGTTACCCTTATCATTTGAATTGCAGAATGAACATACACAGTTGTTTTTATTCAATAAACTTCTTTATCATTGCAGCGCATTTGAATTCGAATCAATGGAAGTCAACAGCCATTTGCATGTAGAATTACAGCAGGAACTTCCACACATATACATTTCTTCTTTTTATTTAATGAATGCAATGTCATGTTTCCTGGATTTGTTGGTGCTTTTTGTTTTTGCCCCTTCAAGTCCGATAACTTTCAAAATGATGAGGCTGCGTTCATTGTTTGTCCTTATTAGCGGAAGGGATCAGTTGCTACCAAGTGAAGAGGAAGGTCAAAGACTTAATCGTGTTCTCCCGAAGTGTCAGAATCGCAGCTATATAGTGGAAGTGGTCATTTTCTTCTCCTGGTAACAAAAAAAAAAGTCTCTCTTTCTGTTTGTGCATCTAAAATATATCGAGTGTCAGCGGTTGCCTTCCAAGCTTTTTAGAGATATAAGTAGCACCTGTGCTCAATTTTGGCAGGAAGATGTCTTTGATTTGGCAACTCTCATCAAAGGTTCTGCTTTTTATCGTCGCGGAGCACGCCAAGATTATGTTTCGGATTACGTACCACCAACCCCTTTAGAATTTAAACAAATATACGAACCCAGCAGGTATTTGCCATTTTATAGAGATAAGTTATAATATCTGTTTCTCAAAACCATACAGGGTCGTGTGCTATGTTAGTATATTTTGTAGCAGATAATGGTTACTTCAGTAATCGTCATTTTACAAGTTTCTGTAATTGAGGTGGAGTGAATAAGGTTTATCACGAGTAATCCTCTCTCTCGAATGTGATGTTTTAGGTTGTTTCTGCTTGCCATAAGTTCTGTCATGCTCTCAACCTTGCAGGAATCCCTTCGGAGGGACCTGTTTTGGTCGTTGGTTATCACATGTTTATGGGATTTGAGCTGGCCCCGATGGTATCCAAGTTTTTGTTGGAAAGAAATATTTTTCTGAGAGGTTTAGCTCATCCAGTTCTATTCGTAAGAACCAAAAAAGAGCGATTGCTGCCTCCATCGTCACAGTTCGACACATTTAGAGCAATGGGAGCAGTTCCTGTTTCAGGAACCAATTTATACAAACTTCTAGCTTCAAAGGCTTATGTGTTATTGTACCCAGGAGGTCGCCGTGAGGCCTCTCATCGCAAGGTAACTTTGAATGGTTGAATTTTGTCATCGTAATCAAAACTAAATTTTGAAAGAAGTTTCACATTCATATTGTTCATGAATTAGAATTTTCATCTAATGATTGCAACCCTATAGTAGAATAGCATACCATCCTTCTAGAAATATGCCTCCCTTCCTGAAGGAAATTGTTTCAGAAAATAGGAAGACAGTGAAGTAATGATGGCTCTTCTCCTTTTCTATTAGCTCACACAAGACGTGAAGAACCTCGTGATTAATTTGTATTGAGCTATGGCACCATTCATGATATGTTTCCTCCACTTAGATTCTAATTGCTAATGTTTTTTAGTTAATATATCCTGTATGATGTCAAGTTGCCGATTTCAATTGTTTATTGTGTTGGGATATTGCCACTTATGTGGCAGCATCTGAGCCCATTTTCTAGAAGAAGATGGCTGCCATTATCAAAGAAAGAAGGCTAGCTTGTGAGAGTCAAAAAGATTTGCTGGTGCTGCAATCAAAAATCACAAAGTAGGTAACGGTTAGGTGGCCATCATTGTTGATAAATGAGTGAGAGGAGCTGCCATTGAAGCCTATAAATAGAGGCATCACTTGAAGAGCAAAAGGTGAGTGTGTGTAAGAGAGAAGAGAGAAAGAGTGAAGGGCAATGGCAGCGCAAGTGCAGCAATGAGAGCTTGGAATTAAGTTTGAGTGGATTTAATCCTCCTCCTCCATGTATTTATATTGTAACCTTTCTCTATTTCTAATAATATGGACCTCTCCCGTGGATACAAGCGATTTACCGAACCACGTTAAATATTGTGTTAATGTGCTTAGTCTTCAATGAGCAATTATCAGAACATTACCGGTTCGGATTCCCCAACAATTGGTATCAGAGCATTTGGTTTAAAATGGTGTTTGATTTTCGCTAAAAAATAAAAGTTTTTAAAATTATGTTTTGACTTTACCACTATGTAGAGAAGGAACAGATGAGCATATTGGTGAAAACAGCGTGAAAATTGGATGTCGGAAATGTCCACACACAAACACGCCCCACGCATCTTCTTCACCCTGATGGGTTGACCCGACCTGAATACTAGATGACCCGACCTATGTGACTTACCCAGATGGAGGATGATGTAATCATGGTGTTAACATGCCATACCAGCGACCAGTCAGTGGACACGTTAGCGCCCGTGGGACCCACATGCCACGTCATCAGTCGCGAGCCGAGCCGAGTGGAACTGAGCCAAGTTGGAGCCGAGCCACGAGCTAAGGGATAAGATTCTGTGTAGCTGATCCTTAGTACAACCAGATCTGAGATTGAATCTGGACCGCTCATCAGGCCAGAATTGTTTTGATCAAATCTTAGTCGTCTGAAATGTAATTTGGACAATTTCAAATTTATTTCCAGCTAATTTGATTGTTCTGGATGCAATGGTATGGTCTGATCATTAAGATTTGAGACTAAAAGTGGTGGTGGTGGTGAATTATTAAGAAAGATTACCTAATCAGGAGGTATATGAAGGTCATCATGATGGTCGATGGAGATGAAGAAGAAGAAGGCGCACATATTTGCGCAATTATGTGTGCTGAATTGTTTAGTGGGGAGAATTTTAATTGCCTTGAAGGAAGGTGAAATTGGGATACTCTGGACACTCGATCATGTGGACGATTTGAGATAGAGAGTGAAAATTGATAAAGACCAATCTTGACTAATCTAAGCACTAATAGTCTCGCTAGATGTTGAGAAATCATGTATAAAAACAAAAATATTACATATCACTTGTAAAGGAAGCCACAACGAAGCTTGCAAATGGTTGTATATACGGAAAGGTAGTACGATGGATAAATATGGCCTAAGAGGTTTTGGCTAGGAAATTGGATTTTAAACAGGACCATTATGACCCCTCCAATCTTTCCTGAGAACTTGCTTACTTGAAGGATTATCTATACGGTTCTATTTTCGTCTATGTAACAATTTGTAATAAAACTAATGAAGACTAATAGGATGAAAATAATATTAATTTGAAACTAGCATGTTAAAACGATTCAAAAACACCCAAAAAAATTAATTTGAAACTAAAATAAAATTTCAAAAGCGCGGCTGAATTGCAATGCCAAATGAGATCTAAAATGACTCACGAGCCAACATATGATCTAGAAGACCTATGTATTGGGCCAAGACGATCCATTGGTTCATTATTTTTCAAGAAATAAAAATGAAAAGAAAATTATGCAAACTAAATTACATTTGTATTTAGTTAAAACTAATATGAAATGAATTTTTATATGTAAAATAAATAAAAATTAGGTTTTCATAAATGAAAAATATGTTATTTTAACTTTTACAAAACCAAGATTTGAAACATAACTATATGTGAGGTTTAGTGTAAGAAACAAAAACTATTTGACTAACCAACCAATTTTTTTTATTAGATAAAAAAACAAAAACTACTATAATATCAAACAATCTAACATTTCATCACTTTTTAAGAAACAAAAACAATAACTAAAAAAAATAAAAGTGATATCAAATGCCCTCCTCGTGTCATGAATTGTACTAGTAGATG
Organism: Populus tomentosa; assembly: GCA_018804465.1. Taxonomy (NCBI): domain Eukaryota; kingdom Viridiplantae; phylum Streptophyta; class Magnoliopsida; order Malpighiales; family Salicaceae; genus Populus; species Populus tomentosa. The sequence continues at coordinate 30,498,803 of CM031969.1, forward strand.
CTACATTAATTAATTTTTAAATGGAAATTAAGATTATTAAACTCGATTCATTTTAGACGGTCAATTCTGTTATCTATCAATTAAGGACCTAGTCCAAGTATGTTTCATATGAAATTATATATGAATTGATCTAATAGGTCTACCCATGACTTAATCAACTAATCAATCCTGAAAAAAACTTCATTTAACTTTTAAAAAAATTAAAAATAATTTCATTTTAATTAAGTATTTGTTAATAAAAAAAACTTAAAATAATATTGTTTTGGATTAATTAATTCAATCTAGATTGATCCATCCAATCCTTAACTTAAATCTTGGATCTACTCATGAACCCAAGCTGAATTTAATAAAACTAATCAAAACCATTGAAATAAAAAGAGAAAAAAGGGGGAGAAATCTACTCCTCGGTGAAATCAAGAACTCATGAATCTAGGGTTCCATATGCTATTATTATTTTGATGGCACATTAATGGAAGGTTCTAAAAATCACTTGCTAGTCATTTCGCACTAGTCAGAAATTAAAATTGTCGTCACTTTAAAGCTTACCTTTCCAAAATCACTTGACTATGATTCCAGATATACATTTACGGTGAAACCAAAGCACTCATGGGTCTTGTATTCTGAGTTTCTTTTATTTTTTATGATTAAAAAAACGGAATGTTCTATTAATCACTTCCCTAGCATTTCTTGTAGTTGAACAAGCTTGCAGAGTACAAAAGGAGACGACACAAGATCCGATCCTTAAAACTAAAAACAAATACAAGAATTCATTCAACCTTAAAAAAAAAATTAAAAAAAAATAAGTGCATGAAGGGTGTCAAAATCAATAAAAAAAATAAATTGTTTTATTTGTCATGCCTACATTTTCAGCTTAATTCCAAGTTGCTAATAAAAACAGCGATACTTTATTTATTATAAAATAATTAGATAGGCTTTTTTATTATACTATTTTGCTATTTTGCCCTTCTCTTCATTACTCCTTGCTAATGTAATTATTTTAATTTCTTGTTAATTATTAATAATTTATTAACAATTCTTATACTTATAATAAAATACTAAATCAATATGTGGTTTGAAATGTATGTGTAAATAAATTAAATTAATAATCTTAACTATTTTATTTTTAATTTAAAAACTACTTTTGTTATTGATTTATCACAGGAATACTCGTATCATCCATGCATGATAGACTAAGCAAAATCAAAAAAGAAAAATAAAAAGGGAAAGATTCAGGCAAAAAGAAAAAGGAAAAAAAAGAAACATTAGTAATATATTTACAATGAATAAGAATATCTTGATGTTGATTTTGTTTTTATGTTTCAAAGTTATTTTTAAAAAAAATTAAATTTTTTTTATTTTAAATTAATATATTTTTAATGTTTTTAAAACATGTATTGATATTAAAAATAATTTTTTTTAAAAAAAATATTTTAATATATTTTAAGATTATTTTCAAGATTAATAATATATCTTGATGATAGTAAAGGAAAGATTAGTCCAAGTTCTTGTTTATTTTAATGTTGTGATGTTGATTTATTTATTTATTTCTGTCTAGCTTACCTTGTTGTTAGATTTTATATTTCTTGTTTCTTATATTTTTCTTTTCATGAGTCTTTGTACTGTTACACAAGTTTTACGATTATTTTTAGTAAATCAATTTTCAGATTCTCGTTCGAAAAATCAAGATAACAGTCTTGTCAAAAAAAAAAAAGGTTTGGCAGCTATCTCCCTTGTTAAAAAATGGTTTTTATATTTTAGATATCTTTAGTTTTTATATAAAATTATTATCAAATACTTTTTAGGCATTTTTATACTAGCTTATTTCATTCTATATATATATATTGGTTGGCTTCATATTTGCATAAATAACCTTTATTCATTTCAGTTTTTCTATCTCCGGGAGAAAAAAAAAATTATAAGCCTACTAATTCTGTCATTTATTTACTTAATAATCATCAAAAAATTATTATTATTATTATTATTATTATTGTAAGCCTAAAAGAATAATCATAACAACTGTAACACACTTTAAATTTTTTACTAGTTATGTGACCCATGCTCTTGTTGTGGATTAAATATTTTTATTTTTCATAAGAAAATTATATTTACAGGTTTTTTCAATAAATTTTTATAATTTAAAAAATCTAATAAATCAAAAATTTTATGCATACATGTAATTAAATAAATTAAGAACTACTTACACTAATAAATAAATAAAAAGTCATTAATGACATCTAAAAATATAATTTAAAAAATCGAGAGATAGATGTAAATCAAAATATTTAATCTTGTAAAACGAGACATTTACCCAATCATGTATGCTTAATTTTTTTATTTAAATAAAAAATAATGGAAATAAACAAATATATTAAAATGATTAAATAAAATAAAAAAAATAATATATAAAACTACACATATTAGAAATATCATCAGAAAATAAATATTTTTTTATTTTAAAAAATATAGTTCATCAGTACAAAAGATAAAAAAAAAATATAGATAAATTAGAAAACTTCTTTGAAAATTAAACATATAACCAAAAAATCATCATTATTTAAAAGAGACTCTCTAAATAAAATAAAAGGAGAAGGGTATCAACATAAATATAATTATGTTTTTTTTATATATAAAAAAAGCATTAATTAAAATAAAATTAAAAAAAATCAGGTGTTACTAGGCCTGGTCACCTACCATTTCATCAGAGCTTGCATGACTAAGCCCTTTTATTTTTAACTGCACTTGGAAGGATAATATGTCACCCGTCTTTTTTTTTAAAAAAAAATTCAGACAACAAATTATCTATTTTATTTAAATTTCAGTTGATAGCCGAAAAATTAAGCTCAAGGTTTTTTTAATCCAAAAGTAAACTATGATATTTTTCAAGTTATTTTTTTTATCCAAAACACCCTAGAAATTATAATAAACCTATCTATAATCTCAAAAAACTTTTTCAAAAATAGAACTCAACCCAAAATAAAAAAATCAACTCTAGTTTAGATCTGTTTTTTCATAAATTTTTTAAAAATAAAAATATCTAATATGAATTATCCTCATCAAATACTATGATATAATATAAATATTATCTATTTTGATTGCTAAATTGGTCTTCATGTTTTTTCTTTTTATTTTTGTAATAAAATTAATTGAAAATACATTGAGGCACCCGGCTTCTATAATTTGCATAAATATTTAAGTTAAAGAATCAAAATGTATTTTTTTCAAAATCTCTTGTCTTTTTATATTTTTAATTTTTTTATAAAAATTTAAAATTAATAATTATTTAATTAAAATTAAATCATCCAAAAAAAATTTAAAAACAAAAAATATAAAATTTTAGTGAAAACACACCAAGTAATGACCTCCAAACAAGAGAAACAGAGAAAGATAGAAGAAGGTACTACACCATGTCAACCGTCACCACCGTAGGTAGTTTTTTCCCGTCTGTCCGCTGCTGTGCACCGCCGTCCACATCGCCTTTGTCAAACGGTAGATTGAAACTGAACCATGTATCAAATACGGCTCGTCGTTTGGCTGTTTCAACAGAGCAAGCGATATCAACTGAAACGACAACCGAGAGAAATGAAACGACGATGAGGAATCATGTAAGCAATGGAAGGTTGAAGGAGAGTGAAGAAGGAGAAGGAATGAAAGAGAAGCAAAAGAATCCGTATGCACTGGAGTTAGAGAAAACTGAGATGGAGTTGAGAAGTAGTAGAAAAAGCCTGGAGGATTATTTTGAGGAGTCGAAGAATTTTATTGCTACATCAGACGGTGGTGGTGGTGGTGGTGGTGGTCCGCCACGGTGGTTCTCTCCGTTGGAATGTGGATCCCGGTTGGATAACTCTCCTCTTCTTCTATTTTTGCCTGGTCAGTCCTTTTTTGCCAATTTACTATCTGATTATTTTAGTAGATTAGCTAATATTTATTTACATAAATAGATTACGAATTTACTGGAAAGTTTCCTTTTTGTAGTTTTATAAGAATAACAACCTTGTCAAATCGCAAAATGCTCCCTGAACCTTACTTATTTCAAAAACGAACACCTCCCTGAACCAAAAACATTCTTGATTTTTCATCTTAAACAATGTGATTCTTCGAATTTACCTCTAAATAATAGAAATAGATGAAAAAATCCATAAAATTCCTCTTAATTCCACCATCAACAAGAATTAATTGAATACAAGAACAAATTGAATGCCGTTCCCCTCCTCTCTTTCTTTATATATATATATATATATATATATATATTAATTTTATTTTTGTTTCAATTTTATCTTGACTATTAGGTTTATTGATAACTGATTTTATTTATTTATTTTAGTTTATATTTTATAAAGTTATTTTAATTTTATATCTCAAGTCATAATTTTTACAAATTAACCTGATTGATTAAGGTTTTTAGAGTTTTTTTTTTGTAATTATTTTTTTAAAAAAATTTTGTTTTTTTATTTAGGTTGATTGATAATTAAACTTTATAATTTATTTCAATTTACTTTTATTAGGTTATTTTAGTCTCATTACCTAAGTTAAAAGTTTGATGGGTTAAACCGGGTTGACTCGGGTTTTTTATCATTTTTTTAATTAATTTTTTTAAATTTTTTCATTCAATGTTGGATTGATTGAGAATTGAGTTTCATAGTTTGTTTTAATTTTTTCTCTATTAAATTCACTTGGTTTCATGATTCAGGTTTAATAAGTTAAATTCAAGTTGACCAAGTTATATTGAATTGATGTTTACATTGTTTTTTTTTTTTTTTCAAAATACTTTATCAATGCTTGAATATTTCTTAACTTAAAAAAAAAATGATCCATGGGTAAATAATTTTCTCTGCCACTCCTATTAAAAAAGAAAAGATAATTCATTTTCATTGATTGTTGGCTTAATTTTAATTTTGATTTGAATGGTTCATGTTGATTATGCTTAATTAAGAATAGATTTCAATATTTTTTCTCTCATAGAGATAAGGAGAGGGATTAGAAGAATTTTAAGAATTTCTCAATGTTGATATTTAATTTTTTATGATGTTTAATTTTTTTAATTTACTCCTAAATAATAGGAATGGATGGAAAAGCCCATAAAAATCCAAATGCAAAAGGTATTTTTTAATATATATATATATATATATATATATATATATAGTTTAAAATGAAAAAATTATGATTTTGTATTTATTCTAAGGGATTTTTTTTCTTATATATTCAAAGACTTTTTTGTTTACAATTTAACCTTTCTTTTTATTAATAAGAATAATTATTGGAAGATAATAATATAAATTTAATCCAAATCTAATGGATATCGACACGAATTTGCGCGCGCGCGCGTCCTTTTAGAAGATTTAGTTTCCTTTTCATTACGGTAGTCAGAGACATCATTCTAAGAGGTTGATTTAATGGTAAAAGAGCTTTGCTCTCTCTCTCTCTCTCTCTCTCTCTTAATTCACCGCATCTTCGCATCTTTAAAATTATTTGAAAAGAGAATTTATTTTCAGTTGATGTTGATGGACAAGCTGGTTAGATGATACATATATATTGTCGGGAAAAAAAAAAAGAACAAAAAAGTAATGGGAGACATGGACTTAACTGTGGTTTTTACAAGGTTTAATGATTGTTGAATGATGCAAACCTTCTTTTTTTTCTCTCTATCTTAGTTAATAAGGTTTGCTGGACCTTGGATTGTTTATTAGTCCTCAATCATTTTTATTTTTGTTTTTTTTTTAATTTCACTTTTTATATCTAAATTTAAAATTTTGTAGATTAGGAGTATGAAGCTTATGCAATGTTGATGGCACTTCCATTTTCAAGTTTTCAGCCTGTTTGTGCTGGGTTTTCATTTCTCACTTTCACATTAGTCGGTTCAAACTTCTACAGTTGCTGTTCCAAAAAAAAAAAACTTTAACGGTTAAGTAAAACATTCTGAATTTTGCAGGGATTGATGGTATTGGACTAGGACTTGGCAAGCAGCACAATACTCTTGGGAAGTGAGTATTCCCTCAGAAATCTTGATGCTATTACATGAGATTTTTTTATCATTTTTTTGTGGATCATCCAAAACCAACATAATTATTACATGACTTTCTATTTCCTGTCCACATATTCTGCCTTACGTTAATGGCTATGCTGGTTGATATATGATTTTTCTCTCTTCTTGAAACTAGGATTTTCGACATATGGTGCTTGCATATTCCAGTTAAGGACAGAACATCCTTTCTAGGTAGTTTTTCTTACCCTGTAACCTGTTTGATACGTGTTATCTGTAATAGAGATGAGCTCTTGTATTTGTATAAGCAATTTTTAAAAGGATTCTCATGATTCAGGCCTAGTGAAGCTTATTGAAAGGACAGTAAGATCGGAGAGCTACTGTTTTCCTAATAGACCTATATATCTTGCTGGAGAATCTCTTGGAGCATGTCTTGCCCTGGCTGTCGCAGCTCGTAACCCTGATGTTGATCTTGTACTTGTTTTGGCTAATCCAGGTTAAAAATTGATACCTTATCTATTATCATCGAATGAAATTTGAGACGTTCAGTACTTTCCCCATATCTATGGGAGGAGGTAATAGAGAATCAACATGAGCAAGGACCTACGTGACAGAACAAATAAATGGATTTTTTTTATGCCGATGAATAACATAAATGGATCTTTAACTTTGGATAATTAATGTAAAGCAGAGCTCTCTGTTAGATCATGAGAAGAAAAGCTTAGATTTAGTCCAATAATCACATATGCTTTTAGAAGAGGTTGTTCATCTTGCTCAGTTACATATGATTTTTGTTTGATGATTTATTGCAGCAACGTCTTTTGAGAAGTCACAGCTGCAGCCTCTAATACCCTTATTGGAAGTCTTACCCTTCCAGCACCAGCTTACCATTCCTTATATGTTGAGCTTGATGACAGGTTCACCTTGTCCATGAGATATATTTCCTGATATCTTTTGTTGCTTTAAATAGATATTTGATTATGCTAAGAGGTAAAACAACCAGTTTATTTTTTAGAAAAGGGATAATATTGACCATACCGTAATATTTGAAAAGTAAAAGTTTTATGCAATATTTTGTTCTGCATACGAACTGATGTTTGGTGTCAGTTGCAATGCAAGTTTCTGATTAGTTCTATAAGATTTTGTCTGTTGATCTTTTGTTTTACTGGTGGGATCTTTCGATTTTCCTGAAAATAACCTTGCAATCCACCCTTAGTAGCTCTGGCTTCCTGGATTATCCTTATCCGATTTCATCGTGAAAATTGGGAAACAACTTACATGGTCCTCTATTGATTGAAACTTGAGAGTAGGTGCTCAGTTATGTAAATCCATAAATCAAAGGAGGTTTACTTGGAAGTGAGCTGAAACTTGGGCATGGAGGTGTAGCCGAAGAGTTTTATATTATTATGCTTCTCTACTGGTACTGAAAAAATTCAGAGGCCGGTGCCAACAAATTTCTGGTTAGTTTGCATGATGGAAATGAAAATGTGGAGGAAGGATGACTGAAGGATAGGTTTTTTCTTCAACCCTTTAGAAATACAGAAAAAATAATCACCTCAGAGATCAGAGTTTAGGATAGCTCACCACCCAATGGAATCCACCAAAAAGATACAGGGCTAAATATCAAGCTTAATAAGCTCAATTTGATTTTACAGTGTGGTTTACAGTCTTGTTTTGCAGTTTTGGTGGATTTTTACTTTCCTATGTTTTTCCCATTTGCTTATTATTATCTGAATATTGATAACTCAATAAATCATGGAAAATAAAGTGTCATGTATACAATATTTGATCCTGCTTACACCGGCAATTATGTTGCATCCATCTAGGTGATTCTTTGAGGATGGCCATGGATAATGCAGTGAAGGGATTTCCTCTAGAACAAACAATTGGAGGATTATCACAAGATTTGGTTGCAATGTCATCTTACCTCAACGTAAGATTTCACCTTAGGACATGTTAACCTGATTGATATAAATTACACTTGTTTGAAAAACGATAATACAGTGTTAATGAAACTATAAAAGACCGGTTTCACTTGACTTCTCATCAACTCTTAAGTGTCTCCTGTAATATTTATGAACATGGCACTGACAGGCCATATTTCAAATTGATCATAAAGAGAAATTAATCAAAATATATAGCCTAGCTGACATCGAAAAGTTTATGTAAGATGATGGTGTCATCTCGTCTTCACTTTTCTTATGCTGGTGCTTACACCAAGCCTTGTGGTGTTACTCTTGTGGAAAGAAACTGATCGTAGCTGTTGCAGGCTCTGGCTAATATATTACCTACAGAAACCCTTCTTTGGAAGCTACAAATGCTTAAAACAGCTTCGGCATATGCCAATTCACGCCTCCATGCTGTGAAATCTCAAACCCTTGTCCTTTCCTGGTCTGTTTCTCATACATAATTTATCAAATGTCAGTTGTAGAAATGTTTCAACTCTTTTTCAAACTTGTTTAAATAGCTAAATAGCAACAAAAGCACGAGAATTATTATTTAGCACCCAGCTTTAACTCTACTGAATGCATCTTTATTTAGCTAATCCATGAATAATAAAATTTTCGATTAGAACAACAATAAAAAATTCTCCTTTATGAAGTCTATAATATAAACTATGACATCATAAGCAGAAACTAGGCATTGTCATTTCCATATCATTTGAATTTAAATCGATGGAAAATCCAAATACATTTGCTTCTAGAATTTGAGTTCTAACTTCCATAAATTTATTTTCGTTGTGTTTCCTGCATACTAGTACCTTTGCTGCTTAGAGTCTGATTTGTTGTTTGCCTTTCCTCAGTGGAAGAGATCAGCTTCTTCCAAGTGAAGAAGAAGGTCAAAGGCTTTATGTTGCACTCCCAAAATGTGAGATTCGCAAGTTTAAAGACAGTGGTCATTTCCTCTTCTTGGTAAGATAATTTCTCCCACTCTCATCTATCCTTGGCCATGCACTGAAAAGATATCATGTTTCAATATTATTCAAGTTTCCTTGTAATTACACAATTGTAATATTTATACCTATTTGTGGCAGGAACATGATGTTGATTTGGCAAATATCATCAAGGGAGCTAGCTGCTATCGTCGTGGAAAGTATCTTGACTACATATCAGATTACATACCACCAACCCCTCCTGAATTCAAAAAATTATATGATTCGAACAGGTAGCCCTATTTTACTGTCTTACATATAAAAGGTATATGTTCTATCAGTTGAACAGGGAAACAATTTCTCTAACTTCATCAGTCTATTGTTGGCATGGCATTAGTGGGTATGGGAAATTATATGCTTATATGAACTTCTTCTCAAGCATTAATTTGAAGATCACTTCTTGGTAGGGTTTGTGCAATGTATCATGCAACATTGATTTGTATATGGTTAAAGCCAACCTGAAATTTGCTTTAGTCCTCATCATTAAATGAGTCCTGAAACTATGTTTGCTTTAACTACAATTTCTCATAATTATTACTATGTTTTAGATTGTTTATGCTGGCCACAAGTCCTGTGATGCTCTCATATTTTCAAGATGGGAAGATTGTGAGGGGCCTTGCTGGAGTTCCTTCAGAAGGACCAGTATTGTATGTTGGTTATCACATGCTAATGGGTTTTGAAGTGGTCCCATTGATATCCAACTTTTTGTTGGAAAGAAATATTCTTATAAGAGGGATAACACATCCAATGCTGTACGTGAAATTGAAGAAAGAGGGGATGATGCCTCCATTGCAACAATTCGATGTGGTCAGAACTATGGGTGCAGTTCCTGCTTCAGGAAGCAATTTCTACAAACTTATGTCTTCAAAGGCTCATGCGCTATTATACCCAGGAGGAATGAGGGAGGCCTTTCATCGGAAGGTAATGCTTCTGATGGATACATTTTACTGAGATAGGTGGTTTTACATTTCAAAGGAAGTGTAATTTTATGTTCTTTTAAGTTTGAATCTTGAATCTAACAATCGCAAGACTATACAAGAATAAATTAACATATTTCTACTATTCTACTTGCCTTCCAAGAAAAAAAAGAGAGAACTAATTTGTTTCAAAGAATATGAAAATATAATGAAGTGGCAATGGTCCATTTGGCCACTAAGAGAAAACGGACTTTACATAAATAAACAAATTGAAATAGCTCTGCAAATGATTGACTCTTCATCTATTCAGGGTGAAGAATACAAGTTATTCTGGCCAGAAAAGTCAGAGTTTGTCAGAATGGCATTTAGGTTTGGAGCCAAAATTGTGCCATTTGGTGTTGTTGGAGAGGATGATTTTGGAGAAGTAAGTCTTAAGGACTTCATTTCTATCTGATTGATTTACATCACTTTTATAGATGCGCCACATTATGATTTATTTGTTTTTATCTTGCCAATGGAATATATCTTGCTCTGAGACGAATGCTCTTTACTCAAAATCTTGACACTAAGGGCATGTATATTTTTGTGTGCATTTGTCATCAGAGCATGTTTGACTTCTTATTATTTGGGAAACCCAAAGGAGACATTAAAAAGAAAGCACTAATTTTTTTTATAACTCACAAGTTTTATAACAATGTAGTATAAGGCTACATTTCTCAATATCAGTTAGTGTGCGCTTGCAGAAATTCTGTGCATGAACTTTTTCTTGCTGTCTTTCTCTGGCGTATCTATGTTAACACGAAGCCTTGTGTTCGGCTCATATCAGACACACATTCTCTTACAGTCAATGAAAATCAAGCTAGGTTAGTCTCATAATAATTGATTGCTTGTATTCATGGTTTTTCAGGTGGTATTTGATTATGATGATCAAATGAAGATTCCTTTCCTTAGGGATTACATAAAAGGATTATCAGAAGAGTTTGTGAGTTTGAGGTATGTGAATCTTTGTTTTCCTTGATTTCCTTCCATTAAATCTCACCCATATTGAGTTTATCTTCCTGGCTCCAATTTTTTTTTCTTTTACTTGACTGCTTCAATGTTTAGATCTTTCATATTGTTTTGCTGATAGGACTGAAGCGGATGGTGAGGTGGGACAACAAGATCCGCACCATGTAGGAATTGTACCAAAATTCCCAGGCAGGTTCTATTACTATTTTGGGAAACCAATTGAAACAGAAGGTATGGTCAGTGGACAACTCGTTACTGTTGACTATCTGCATAGTAATAATAATCATGGATGTAGCAGAAAAAACATGTGCCAACACTATACACCTAAGGTTTTCCAGCCAGCCTAATTACATGCTTCTGCACCTTGCCAATATCATGTCTAAAACAGTACCCACAACTATTGTTGCTACTTCACATCCGCATTTCTCAAGTTCAAGATCAGCTCCGAGTGATGAAAGTGCCTTATTCTGAACTAAAATTATAAAGAAAGCTGCTAAAACTGTTTTATGAACTTGTCCAAGAATGATCAATTAATAACAGCATTTGAGTAACAGTGGTAGAAATTTTGCAATATTTTTTTATACATATTCTTAATGCCAGTAGAGTACTGACTTGAATTCTCAATTTTGTGCTGAAGGGAGGAGGCAGGAATTAAGAGACCGGGAAAAAGCTCATGAATTATACTTACATGTCAAATCTGAGGTGGAAAACTGCATTGCTTTTCTGAAGGAAAAAAGAGAGAGTGATCCTTACAGGAATATATTGACCCGGTTGGCTTACCAGGCCTCTCATGGCTTTGATGCCGAAGTTCCAACATTTGAAATTTGAGCATTCATTCCTGCTCATTGAAGATTGATTTTCTCCCATATTCTCAAAGAATATTGAAAATCTTCCCTGGGCATAAAGGCACTTAACCTCACAGAATGGTGTAAACTACAGTCTCAGCATTGGCAAATGTTTCACTCTCTAATAAAGGAGAAAGAAGTAAGAAACTCTGATTTTCCTATTGGGTGCCTTTTCCGAGCAAAGCTACATATGATTCTTATAGTTTATTCCCTTCAGATTGATCATAGGTATCTGATAAGTGTATTTGATTATTGGCAGAAACTTTTTCTGAACTGAAGTTTATGTAAATTTATAATCTATGCAGCATTTAAGATGCTTGGACTTACAACGTCTAAATGTTCGCATTATCTATGCATTGAAAAGTTAGAAACTTCACATCTTTTTCAATCCCCAAAACGGTAAAATGCCTCCACTGTGAGCTCCTGATGAAGCTGCAACTGCTGAGTTTGAGGTGGTGGAATTGGTGAGCTCAAGTACTTACTCAATTTTATCATACCACAAAGCATATTATTTTTTGATGCATGGATTGGAACAAGTTCTCAATTGATAGATTTCTCTTCTTGAACAACTCTATTTATTGGTGTTTGGAAGCGTGGACAGACGCCACAAAACAGTGACTTTGACAAAGCATTTAAATCGGGATAAGTTAACAGTGACTTTGATCATTGAACTAAACTCTGGGTGGCCAGTCGCCTGAATCCACGGGAATATAAAACTATTTCTTTGGAAAACAGATGCACCAAAGCAGATCACAGGATTTATGCACCAAAACAGATACAGGATTGCAAGATAAAGAGTCGGGTCCTTGTTATGAAGAACGATTTGCCTAAACGACTTGGTATCTAGTTATATATCATTGTATGCTAGTGGTTGGAGCCTGTTTAACTTCTAAACTACAAAAGAAATGATTTTCATTGATAATTAGGTGGAATTCTTTTGCTGATGACAAGAAATCACGCAGCATTTTTCGGAAAATCAAAGAAAACGAGGGTTTTTTTTTCATATTTTGGATGGTAAATGAACTCAATGATTGGAAAGAGCAAGAAGCAGAACATAACATAGCTTATATGATTCACTTTTTCCAGCTAGACCAAAGTATAATGCATCCACTGATGTGCCAACGCGGTTGGTAAGACCATGAAGTCGATGGACTGATCGGTTTGAAGATGATAAGGTGCTACCTAGTCACATGACCAAGATGTGTGGAGAGGGTGGATGTTGAATTGTGGATACCCTCCCGAGAAAAGTTAACAGCTGATATGAACAATCGAAGATGGGATGGCACTTTCTGTATTGTGTCCTCTATGTTATGTTCGATACATGATTTAAAGAAACTATAAATTGCAAAACAAGGGGCCAATGGACCCTTTGGTTTTGAACCAAACCAGTCAAAATTGTCACAGAATGATAACTTACGAACCCATTGCCTACTTCAACCCATTCACAGGTTGCTCTTGTTTGGAAGAAAAATCTGTGTTCCAGAATGTTGCAAAACTAGAATTACATTGCAAAAAGTCCCCCTTATTTCTTTAAGAGCTCATCAAAATGGAGGTTTCCACGGATTCACTAGTTAAACACTGCATGATTCATGGAAAGCATGTGAAAACAGAATGCAATTGAAGACCTTGTGAGGGAGAGAATATGCTTGTGAAGTACTTCATCAAAATACACTCTTAAGCGACCCCAAAATGAGTGTTTGATCAACTAGGTAGGAGCAGAGGCTGCCTCATTTTCTTCAGTGTAAAAAGGAATAGGTTTGGTCGGGGCAGGCAAGCGGCCTATGCTATCAACTTTATCTTTCAGCTTTGGTGGAGGCCTGGCAGCCTTTGGCAACAACCTGCCCTTCTTTTCAAACCACTCAGGCTTAAGCAATGCCCGGAAACCCAACTGATTGTAATGCACTCGCCTGACGGATCCACCAGCAGCTTCAACTGCTTCCTTTGCCCTGACAGTAACTCTTGACACCTGTATACATCATTTATGAGCATAAGTTTGACCAATTTCAGCAAATATGTCAAGAAATTCCTTGACACTGTTACAGTACAAATTGGTATAGTTAGTAGGAAAAGTAGTGTTCATGGGAAGATTCAATTAGTTAGTTAGTAGACTTGAAAGGGGACATGGTTAGAATCAACTATCAAGGCCTACATGTTTTGTATAAGCTATAAAAAGGACTTTAGCTTAGGGTTCCAGGTATCTTTGGCATTTGTGATTCCTTCTCTCTGAATTCTCTTTCCTGTCACTTTCTCTATTTCAACCAATAAGATTTCTACCTGTTTCCTACCATTATTGGTTGATATTACTCTTCCCCTCTTCTGGGACATATTTATAGCTAATTCAACTCCTCGATAATTGGATTGTATCAATTGGTAGCAGAGCAGTTCATCCTTGGCCATTAATTGTTCGATTCCTTTTTATTCATATCTCAACAGCTCTACTGTCCGTATATCTTGAATCTTGAAGGCCAGAATGGAAGTTCCTAAAGTAAGGGTTCATTGCCAGATTTATTACAAAAGATGTCCTGCACCAGATCTTTAATCCATATGGTCGTGTGCCCTGAATTGAAGAATTTGAAGGGCTTTCTCTGGTCTATTTTCAATCCTTTCAAAATGCACTATCAGCTACAACTTCTCTTCATGGAAGATGCATTTATTATGGGTGTTGTAGATTAGATATTAGATATTAAATTTCGCAACCTGGTTTTGGGGAGACACAATTAGAAAGCGTTGAAGTTAATTCAAGCCATGGCAAGCACCATCGCTCCTCCTTGCAAAATCAAGAATCTGATCAGAATTCAGTATCAAAGTCTCTCAACCCAGCAGTGTTGGATAAAGATTCAAAGCAGTCCGCCCAAGAATCGACTTCGAAGCTTAATCAGTTAAAGAATGAGATTCTTGAGAGTTTGGAGAGGCTGTTGCAAGATGAAAGCACTATGGATGAAAAGGATATGCTGCCATTGATGAATCAACAGGAAACAGAGATTAGAGAATGAGAATCTTCCTTGCATGCCCAAGAATCAGGTCAGATTGAATCCAAGTCCTATATTACAGCTGTTGATTCAATTAATTTTGTGGGCCTAGATGAAATACAGGATACAAGATGATCATTGCTCTGAGTTCTTTGCTAAAAATCAGAACATGGATGGGATTTCTTTAGGAACTGATTGCATCAGGGTCTGCTATCAAAGAAACTGTTGAAACCCAGTTTAAGAAATGCCTGGAAACTGAATTAGCCATTGAGAATAAATTTGTTGAAGGTTTGTTGCTAAAAGATTGTCAAAACGTGGAAGACATTGTAGTGGTTAATCAAGATAAGGTCAATTTGTTCTTGATGCTATTGATAAAACTAAACAAGAGCATTTAATTGATATTAGGAATCAATAGCAGCATTGTGATGATTTTGGGGTTCAATTTGTGGTATTCTGAGGGATGTAATTTTTGGAGGATGGGTTTTTTGGTGGAGATTTTACAGGGAATGGTGTTAGAATCGGGGATTGTCATGAAGAAGTGGAGGCTATGTCTAGTTATGCATATGCACAAAAGAGTACAAAAGAAGCATCAGATTCTTTGTTTGTGAGCAATGACAACCTTGTATACCAATTCAAATATGGGTTCTCTTCCAAATCAAAAAAATGTTATGTCTGCTTTTATACATTTGATTGTGCAAGGCATTCCGTATTAGGCAGTGACCTGCTACAGCTGGAAGATTTATTGAATAAAAAATATGATAGCTTGGTTCTGGAACTAAGTGGATGAATTGCTTGGATAAAAATTATGAAGGATTCAAGGACTGTTGTTGTGAAAGAATTCAACATGGGGAATGCTTTCAGAAAAGTGATTGCAGACATAAAAGGTGGTTGTGATCTTGTCTATGTAATCATAACATTTTTTGTATTCAAGGTTGCAACAAAGGGGAAAATTGAATTGGATGGTATCAGGTAATCGATACATATTCTATGGCAAGGTGTAGAAACATTGACTTTGGAGGCTAGTGACTTGCTTGGAATATCAATCAATTCTTTTATCAGACATCCTTGACAAATTGTGTTGTTAACATGAAATTCTGTGAAATGTTTTGGTTGCATAATTTCTTTACGCTCCAAAAGCAACTGTTTTTGGACATCAAGGAAATCAGGCAGGCTTGTTTGTTTTGGAAGATTGACAGTGATAAAGAAGCAATAAATTTTTATCTTCAAATGGATTATAGCTCGACAAGAACATGAGTTTATGCAGCAACAACCTTACTGTTATGTTGGAAGCCTTGAAATGTTTGGAAAATACGAATGTTCCTGCAAATTTGGAGCCTCTTAATCACTAGATTTGTTAAATGGAATTGTAAGATTAGAAAAGGAAACTGCAGAAAATTTGATCACAGAACATACATCATGGCTGCAAATTTTATTTTTTTTCAGAAGGTTGTCGTGCTACTGTCTACACTAACAGATGCAACATTGCAGTTGCAACCAAGCCCCAAGTTGATTGGAAACTTGAAGATATTGAAGCTGGAGTTTCAGTACTTAAATCAAGGATCCAATTGACAAAGTTCTAAATGTACGATCATAGAATGCAATGTACCTATAAACAGAACTCGAGCAATGAATGAACCTTGAGGACAAGGTTCTTGAAGCAGGGGGCATTGTTGCAGTACAAATTGGTATAGTTAGTAGGAAAAGCAGTGTAGGTGAGAAGGTTCAGTTAGTTAGTTAATAGTCTTGGAAGGGGAGATGGTTAGAATCAGGTAGCAAGTCCTCCCCTCTCCTGGGAATTAGCATAGTTTATAGCTAATCCAATTTCT
The DNA here is from genome assembly GCA_018804465.1 of Populus tomentosa. Taxonomy (NCBI): domain Eukaryota; kingdom Viridiplantae; phylum Streptophyta; class Magnoliopsida; order Malpighiales; family Salicaceae; genus Populus; species Populus tomentosa. The sequence continues at coordinate 30,515,277 of CM031969.1, forward strand.
CAATAATTGGATTGTATCACATCCCCAAGGATTTAATAGTTTTAGCTCTGAATTCTGGATCTTAACTTGTACTTCAAATGTAAAACATATAATTTCCATCACACAAAATTGATATATGCTTAAGTGACCTGTTTCAAACACTCTGATTAATGTAAAATGCAAATTCTTATAATTTGTCTAATTGTTTCCCCTATTCGAACAACAAGTAAAAGAAGTAGAATCTGCGAGTCAGCACATTTTTGACAGCTTTCTAGAAATTTGTTTGTTCATTAAGTTCAGAGAACAATAATAATAGAGGGAAAAAAATTTCAAGTGCAAGGGGAAAACCTAGCAGTTTGCTGGAATGTTGTACCTATAGTGCCACCGCAGCTAAAACCCCAGTGTTTCTTTATTTAATAGCTTGCTTGCATACTTGATGCTGTCATCATTGAACCAACAGAAACTAAATTCCAGAGGATTTGGACACAAACTATAACTTATATAATCATGCCTCAGGGCACTTTGGATTGCCTCAAAAATACTTGAAATCAAGGCTTCTAGTCAAGTTTGTATAAATGCAGAAACTTTTCAAATAAAATTTACCTCTAGATGAATAGGCCATTGGATCTTCTCTGCACCACGTCCCATCAGTCTTACTCCATCTTTTATCTGCTTCCCAATGGCCCCAGTATCCTGTTGGAATAATTGTAATGATCAGCACAGACCAAGGCCCACCATGGCGCAGTGGCTTAGATTTGAGATCTAAAGAGGGACACTAACATACCTTGAGGGTTTTCATTGTGATTAATTCATGGGAATCTATCTTCCCTGCATTGATAAGTTTTGCAATCTTTCCCAAACCTACTGGCTGCCAGAGAAAGCACAGGAGTAAACGATCAAGGAAGGAGCAAAAGAATGGAGACCATTAACAGTATACTTGCAAGAAAGGATGAAATCAATAGCAATATTCAAATAGTCATTAAATATAACAAATTTGAAATTATGTTTATGGATTGTTTTTCTTTATCTGATACCAGAGAAAACAACAGCCATTAATCAACTCAGCAAAATACAACTATTTTCACTAGATTGCATCCCATCAAAGAAGAGTGTTTCCATTTAAGTTTCTTTATCCCAACATTTTATCCTAGCATCCATAAAACAACCATATCTCATCTTAAACGTAGTTCAGAGTAGCAAAATTATAAACTCAAAACACGACTCCAAAAATTCTTCTGGGCGTCTAAGCATTCTTTCAAGTTAACATATATAATCCTAGACTAACCTCGTGTCTGTTATGATCCCTACAAAGAATAAAAAAAAAAAAAAGACTTTCATTCCTAATCAATCTCAGCAGAAAATCCTCAAAACAACAAAAAATTGAATTTTGACAAGCTGCGATTACCAATCACTTAACCACAGCTACATTTTCATATCAAATGCAAATTAGGCTTCATTGCTCTAAATAAAAACTAAAAATCAATAGATAACAGACCCCAGGTTCCCATTTTTTTTCCAATTCAAAACAATAGACGGAATGGGGAACTTAGAGACCAGGAAAATATACCTGAAAAGTGAGACTAAAGGGGTTCTTAAACCCCCTTTTGGGCAAACGCCGTCGCATTGGAGTCTGTCCACCTTCAAAACCAAACTTCATAGTCCCTCTAGCTTTCTGTCCTTTATGACCTCTCCCTGCCGTCTTTCCTTTACCAGACCCAATACCACGACCCTTTCTTGTCTTCTGCTTTCTTGGCACATTGTCCCTCAAATCATTCAAACTTAACAAACTATAAGCCCTAAAACCCATAAATCCAGATGCCCCATTTGCAAAGTTTGAGTCTTTGAAAGTATGAATTGCGGTGAAAGTGGAAATTGAGGTGGTTTTGGGAGTTAAGTGTGGGGCTGATGAGAGCAATGAAGAGAATAATCTTCTCCTTATCATTTTTTTTTTATCAAAAATATGAGTTGAGTTTTAAAGGGTTTTGTAATTTGTTTGTCATCCGATGATTGAGGGTTTTAGCTTCGTGACTGTTAAGAAATACCAAATATGATATATTGGCATGAATTAGATTGTTTTGAGCAGCGGTTGCGTTTTGCTAATTTTAATTTTTTATTTTATTTTATTTTCAAATTATTTTAATATAATAATATCAAAAATAAATTTTAAAATATAAAATAATATATTTTAAATATATTTTAAAAAATAATATTTATCATTCCAAATATTCTTTTACCTTGAACATTCAGGCTAAGATAATTTAAAGCCTACGTTGTGGTAGCATTTATTTAATTTGTTTAACAAACAAATAAATCAGACAAGTCTCATATTATTCATGTTTTAAAAATATATAAATTCACTTTCAAAATATTTAAGAGCTAAATTTAATATATATCTCTTTTATTATACACATTTATATCTCTTATATATATATATATATATATATATATATATATAGAAATTTTATAACATGGTTACAATTTGAATTGTCGCTTTAAATTTTAATTATAAAACTAAGATATGATTAAGGCTTGGATTGTTTATAGGTTGAGTCAATTCAATTGTTTTATTTATTTACTTACAAGAACAACCTATCTTTTTATTTTCAAAAAAAAAAAAATAGTTTAAAATAAACTATGGCCCAAACTCTAAGAACCTAGAGTCAGTGAGTTAAATTGAATCAGTGTTTATAATTATAATAATTTTTAATATTATAATAAGAATTGTTTTTTAAAATGATTTTTATTTAAAAATATATCAAAATAATATTTTTATTATTATTTTTTCAAATTTATTTTTGTATCAATATAATTGAAATAAAGATTTTTAAATACACAAACAATGCCTATGCTGCAACCACTAGTTTTAAAATGAATTATGATCCAAGTTCTAGAACGAAGAGTCATTAAGTTAATTTAAATTGGGGTTAATAACTATAACAGTCTTAAAATTATAGTTTTGAAACCCGACCCGATCATTAACCCAGTCAAGTGATTGGATCACGGGTTAGATGGGTTGATCCGAGTTGACCCAAAAAAACCTATATAAAAAAAACACATAATTAATTACAATGCAATACTTACATAAACCAAATTTAAATTATAAACCAACAACATAATTATAATTAAATATCCAAAACACAAATCAAATATAAATTATAAAATATTTAAAACAAAACATCCAACCATATAAATCCTAAAATATTTAAAACAAAACATCTAACAACATAAATTCCAAAATATTTAAAACAAAACATCCAACAACATAAATTCTAAATCAACAACCCATTCATTTATGTTGAATTAACACATTAAGTTCTTTTGTGTCCATGGAAGAAAATTTTGGATCAAATGTCGATGGAATGGAGCCAATCTCGTCAACACCTAATAAATCATCAGCATGCTCCTTTAAAACTTCATCGTCACAATCATCTTTAATATCATTAACATTTATAACATCTACATTTCAAACACAATTAAGAAATAAATATTATGTGTTAAACAAAACTTTATTTTAAATAATATTTATCACTAAATAATAAATCATTAATTATCATCAACTAAAGTATCTTGTATGGTCATAGTTGATAGAGCTTGGTGAAAACTCTCTACTTCTTCCATTGTCAAGATTAATGGGTCATCTTCGACTACCCAATTTTCAATATCAAAATTTGTCTCAACATTAATTGGATCATAATTTCATCCTTTCTAATAATTCCTATATATTAAAAGTGAAGGTAAACACAATATAAGTATTAATAATGCTACTAAACAAGATAAAATAATATTTAAGGAATTAGAAAAAAGAAAAATACTTTTGTTTCAATCTTAGATTGCAGTAGACGTAAACAAAGTCATTAAGCCTTTAGTGCTCCAATCTATTTCTCTTCTTGGATGAATATGTTCAAACACACTCCAATTTCTTTTACATCTCGAAAAACTACAAGTTTGACTTAACACTCGTATAGCCAATTGTTGTAGATTTGGAGCGTTGGTTTCATATGTCATCCACTATTCATCTATACAAAAAAAATAATAAGTAAAAGTGTAAGACAATGTCAAATAATATTTTTAAATATAAAAATTATATACCTGGAGGCATAAGGGTGCGATTATTTATTGTGGACGTTCGGCCAAAGTTATGTTCAGCATTCCTAAAAAACTTCATCTCACTTGTAATCTTACTTTCCAATGGTAGATTTTCATGTGCATACTTCTCAAGAACATCTAGAAGTCCATAAATGGTGCTCATATGTTTATCCATTATATTTGCATCATATTGAAATCGAGGATTCAACCAAAATTTCGCTACATAAAGATTTCTATAAAATTGTCCATCCCACCGATTATTGATAATGTTTATGAAAGGTTTCACTCTAGGCTTTCTCTTTTGAAATCTTCTCATCATTTCTTCTTTTGCATGATGAATAGCATCATACAAATATCTCATCAAAGGTCCATCATTACCATCAACCAATCGTAGAACTCGAACTAAAGGTTCACTCATTCGCACAATTATTGCACATTCTTTCCAAAACAAAGAGTTTAGCACACTCTCAACAAGATTTTTTTCCTTTGATATCTTTAGCATAAGCAGATGAGACCCATTCCCTAGATGTCACCATAGCTCTCAACTCATCTTTATGAGCTAAAATGCTTTACAATGCAATGAAATTGGTGGCAAAACAAGTAGGAGCTGGACGAAGTATTTCTTTTTCTCCAGTGAACTTCCTCATCAAATACAATGGATAACAATGATTATAAATGTACTTTGTGATACCAGAAGCATGCTCAACAACACAACAAACTGACTGCAATTTACCAATGTCCTAGAGTATGATGTTGATGCAATGAGCAACACAAAGAGACCAAAATATTGAAGGAAATTCTTCCATCAATAACTTACCAGCAGCAACATAATTTGCAGCATTATCAGTCACCATATGCACAATGTTTTCTACCTCAACATACAAAACAACCTCTCTAAACAACTGATATAACAATCTAGCAGTCTTTGAGACATCTGATACATCCACGGTTTTCAAAAAAATTATTCCTTTAGGATAATATACTAAGAAGTTAATTAAAGTCCTCCTTTTTTGATCTGTCCATCCATCAACCATTAATGTGCAACCAGTCTTCTTTCAAATCTCTCGATAACTCTCAACATAAATCTTCACTTCATCAACCGCTTTTGCCAAGTAATAACCACGGATAGCATGCAAGTTTGGTCCTTTATAACCAGGACACATGACTGTTACAGTATCTATGGCATGCTGATAATACACAGAGTTAACAGCATTAAATGACACACATGCATCAAACATCCACTTCGCTAAAGCAAGATTACACCGTTCAACTGCTTCTTTCCTTTGCCAACAATTCTGAAGAGACTTCTGAGCACTAGGAGTTGTTCTCGGCATGAAATATGTCCCTAATGTTGCAGATTTCTTCTGCTTTTCATAACTTGTAGTTGATTGTTTTACAGTGCTTTGAATCTTTTTTTTTTGCAACCTTTGGTGGTAACATATGTTTTTTAGTATTGACATCCTCATCATCCTCCTCATCACCATCATCATCTTCTAATTGCCTAATCATCATCTCTTCATGCTCCCTTTGTTGTGCATTAAATGGATTGAAATCTGCTTGCATTTCTCTAACTCTTTTTTTTTGTTTCAACATTTCCTTTAAGGTTCAAAAGCATTTGATGTTGAACATCAAGAGGACATTTGCAACATTGTTCAACTTCTCCTTTAGCTCCAACTAAATGTTGCTTAAATCGATTAATGTCATCACCTGCAAATACTTTAACACAATATAAATATACTAATTTAGTTTTTTTACATCCAACACTAAGTTCAAGAGCTTCTCTACAATGACCCTATGCCAAATCTGTTCTTCCTCTACTACCACCTGACATGAAAATTAAAGGTTGAGATGATTGGACTGTTGAAGGATCACTACTTGGAGTACTACCATCATGCGAAAACATTTTAAGGACCTGGCATAATTTATAAGATATCACTGGAAAATTCTTTCAACTAGATTACTAATTACTACCATAATTAAAAAATATTTTTCTTAAGGTCATGTTTAATCTCACCTAGGCAAATAAGCAAGATTTAATGAAATTTATTCAGCTTTGTGCTCAATATGTCATCTAATTGCAATAAAACTTAAAGGAGAAAAATAACCTAAAGAATTAATTATCAATATGCTTTTGTAACACATGCTCTCTTAATCACACCATTGTATAAAAAAAATCCATCAAGCACAACCTTAGCTAGGTTTAAAATCATGGATTTTATTGATTTCAGGTAACACATTAGTATCAATCTAATGTATTGGTTAATTAATCTTTTTTGTGTTCTACCATTCATTGATCAATTTAGTCTTAAAAAGGGGGTTAGAATCTTATGGTCATATGTAGAATCCAACCTTTAATTAGCTGTAAAGAGAAATTAATCTCTCATGTAATTCAATCTATCATATGTAGCATTTGAAAATCACAAATAGGATGAAATAATATTTAAGGAATTCTTATGCCGATGGATACACAAAAGCTACATATTCTAAAAGAGAAAAACATTACTAAAACTAGAAAAAGAGGCCAAAATTAAATTAATGTGTGTGTGCATGCTTTAATTCTTGCATTCGTATAATAAAATATAATCACATGTAATTGGCACCTTTTCAGTCTTTATGACTAATTCAGTTAAACGGCCAACCCACCCAAATTCTCACAACTGCAGGTCAACGAATGCGAGAATATTCACAGCTACAAATTAAGCAGAAGTAAATGAACAGAAACAGCCAAAAATTAACAACAATATTCACAGCTACTTGCAGAATATTCACAACTACAAAAATTAATGAACAAAATATTCACATTTCACAGCAATATTCATAACAATATTCAAAGCAAATGAAATATTCACAATTGACCATTTGAAGTTGTAGAAAAATAAAAGAACAGAGAGGCCGAGATACATACCTGTGGGAAGAACCGATGGGTCAATCGATGGGTCAACAGAGGGAAGAACCGATGGATCAACAGACTGAACAGAGAGAAGAATTGATGCCACTATTATACTCTCCTGCAAGTTCAACAGAGGAAAGAAGATGAAACAGAGGATAACAAAAGGTGAAAGAAGAAAGAAACAAGTAAAAACTCATCTAACCTTATGCTTAGAATTGAAACGGCGATCAAGGATTCAAAAGTCTTCTACTCATCTGCTCTTCTTCGCGACTGAGAGTGAAATGGGTTTGACGATTTCTAAATTAGGTCTTCTTCTCACTTTTGCTGGTCTACAATGCATTTGTCCCTCTGGCCTCTGCTCTTGTCGTTTTGGGCATGAGGGTATAAAAAAAAATAAACCCGAGTCTCAGCGGGGTGTGGCTGGACTGGTCGGGTCTCGGGTCGACTCTCGGGGTTGACCGGGCCAATTCTCAACTTGTTTTTTGCTTAGACCCGGCCCGGCCATAGACCCAGGTCGACCCACCGGGCGGAGCCGGGTCTTAAAACACTGCTTAAAATCATTACCAATATCTCCCTTTTTAATATATATATATATATATATATATATATATATATATATATATATAGAGGTTTCATATATATTATATTTTATTTCTCTACTTTAATCTGATGAAACGTCAAATCATTTATAAATTAACATAACATAACCTGTTTGTGTGGATGATTGTGCGTTTATGGCGACAACTGGCTTTTCAAGATATCTAAAACCTATAAACCCTCTAAACTGATAAAAATATTTTTACACCCCTCAAATTACCTTTATTCTATCCAGCTATTGTTATTTTCTTGACTATGTATTTCTCGCCTCTTCAACTCTATTTCGAATTCTGGTAGTAATAACAATTCAAAATATTTTTTATTTAAAAATTTATTAAAATAAAATTTTTTAATTTTAAAAAATTATTTTTAATATTAACACATCAAAAAGATTTAAAAATATAAAAAAAATTCATTTTAAGCAAAAAAAAAAAAACTTTTTTAAGAACACGATCTGCACTGTATTCCCAAACACATCCTTCGTTATCTCAAGTTCCCACCCAGATCTTCCACCATTTTTCTTTTTCTTTTTGTGGTTGTAATTTTATGCAACAATATCAGGTAAAATATCATCATGAACAAAATTGGGATTGCGATTAGATTCTGCAAATGTTACGTCATCAAACGATCTCCTTCTAATTTATGTAGTGTTATTAAATAATGTTAAACACTAGTTTTTTTTTTAATAAAACACAATTACAAATAAAAATAACATAATTTTTTTAACTAGATCGGACCCGGTTCAATGTTGGATTGGACCTAATATTATATAAGGGGAGAAGGGACTTGAACAATAGAGAATTAGGAAAGCAAATTCTTTATTAAAGAGACTTTTCCTTTGGGATCTACCTCTCTAAGGTTCTATCTTAAAACATTACACACAACCCTTATATATATACTACTTTGAGGCTTTTGCTTACATCACTTATTACATCAATAAGTACTAACTAATGCACACTCATATTCCATTTATTTTAAATGACTTATGACTTAGCAAAAACTAAACACAAATGACAAGCTAGGACAACACACTAATATCTGTCAATAATAGGTTCATGATCTAGAGAGAGATTCTGATCTAAAAGGTCATCCTGATCACGAATAGTTTGGACTTGTAGGGCCAACACATAATCATCTTTTACAAGCATGTCGATCTCATAGGGTTCTAGAAGTTATGGTATTTTCAAAATTATATGTTGGAGTTTTTTATTGCAGTACTGCATCTTCAAGTCATGAAGATAAACAGAATATTAAGAGTCATACAGATCATAGTTAATTTCTTCATTTGGATCCGTTCCTTTAGGCCATATTTCATTAGGAATAATGTTGTTCTTAAGGAATAATATTTTTTGTAATATCCTGGAGGTTAGTTAAGGGGTTTTCATATAGGGAGTATAGATATGTGTTGTATACTGCAGCCTGAGAAAAACTCATAACCAAATTATCTATTAAGGCTTTGAAAGGCCTGTGGAATAGGAAAACAAAGAACAAATAGGCAGAAGCTTACTTAACAAATTTGTTATGAAATGTACAATGGTGTACTTTAATCCAGCAAGTCTCTACATTAGGCCATTTGGATTTTTCTTGTTGGAGAAGAGAAATCTATTGTGTGGGGTTGTAGAACTATGTAAGGAACTTTCGAGTATAGTTCCAAGAGTCTGCCGGCCAAGATATTCTGAGAAATTTAGAGAGAGAAATCAATGGGAAACTCGATAAAAATATGATACAAGTGATAGAATACCATAAGAAAAAGTAGAGTTCTTAGGGGAATAATCCAGCAGGTTTGAAGGTGTAGAGGTAAATGAAATGGTATTTGGGATGGATGCCTAAGCTTTAGAAATAAAAGGAATTCATATCATAGTTGAGAAGAAGGTGGTCTTGAAGGCTAAAGAGTTTGTCTTTTGCTTAAAGGTCAAGGGTGTTGTTAAGAACCATATCTTGAGCAAGAGGAGGTAATTTATTTACTAGGAATTCTATTTCAGTTGGAGGAGGATTTGAGGAGAAAGCCATAAGAATCAATAGAAGGAGTAATGTTTGTGATTTGGGTGGTCGAGTGAGCATGTCTGGGATCAAGTTTTTGTTGCCTTTTATATGCTCGACGGTAAAGATATACTTGAAAAACCACTTAGTTAATCATAAAAGTTATGGATGAGGAAGCATCTTTCACTTAAACTGTAACATTTTTTGAAATAAAAAACAGTCCATGACAACTGTGAAGTGATAAGCTGCCAGATAGAACTCATATTTTTGGATGCCATACTTTACAACTAAGATTGCCTTGAAAGTAGAGTGGTAGTGGGTTTCTAACTCTTTGAAAGACCCATTTTTGTAGCCATATATGTGTCAGTGACCATCTTTGTTTTCGAGGACTACAACACTCCAATACTTATCGCTTGCATCAATTTGAAGTATGCGCTGTCCTGTTGATAGAATGACTAAAGCAAGTAATTTTTTATGGCTGTCTTTAATTGTTTGATAACTTGTGTTTGCTTTTCCGTCCAAAGGGCAATACCTTTCTTTAGCATGAGTTGAAGTGGCACTGTCATCTTTACAACTCTAAGGATAAAATTTATGAGTTATTGAACAATTCCTAAAACTATTGGACATACTTTCTCTTGAAAAGGACATTTGAAAACTTTTGAAGTTCTTAAGCTATATGGGTGTTAGGTGTATAGGTACCATCTCTGAAGATCATGCCAAGAAATTCTATTTTCTTTTGACAGATAAGCATTTTGCTTTAAAAAAGCATGATACCATGGTGGCAAACAATATCTGCAAATTGCTTTAATAAAGTAACATGTGACTCCTCATCTTGTGAGAAAAGTAACACATCATTAATGTAGATTAAAGCGGATTGAAGCATATGCTCAAATACTTTAATCATGGCCTTTTGAAATAATAAGGGTGCCACTTTTAGACTAAAGGCATGACTTGCCATTGATAATAATGATCTGGTATGCAGAAACCTGTTTTATATCTATCTTCAAGATGAATGCTAAGTTGTTAAAATCCAGCTTTGAGATCAAACTTGGAAAAAACTTTTGCATTGTGAAGGCATGAGAATAATGACATTGTGTTTGGTAAAAGAAACTTATCATCTTGCAAGAAATGTTTTAGGGGCTGATAATTAATTACCAACCTGAGCTTGCCTCATTTTTGTTCAGACCTTTTATTAACATAAAATGCTTCACAAAACCATCATGAGGCCGTAGGTTTAATGAGACCTTGAGCCTACAACTGGGCACATTTATCTTGAGCAAGCTTCTTGTGCTTGGATTCATTCTTGAATAACTAGCTTTTGTAAGGTTAATATCTTTATTAAGCTTGAAAGGAAGCTTAATACAAAACTGTGAATTTTTTTCATAATGAATGAGAACATTTAACAAGAAATTCTTGATGATAATTGGAACATGAGTGTTGGATAATTTGGGCTTTAATGAGGGAAATGGTTTCTGTAATAGAGGGCTAGATTTCATAGAGTGAAGGGATAATTATATATGAGATAAAATGAGATTTATATTGAATATCATGAGGAAGGATTCTGAACGTAGATTTGAAATAAACATCAAACCCAATAACTAAATCTTTTCTAGGTAAATAAGAACCATGTATATGGGTTTTAACTGAACATTGAGGTAGGATTTATATCGTAATGGTTTTTTTTTTTATTTCGAGTTAAGTGCAGAATATTTGATTATCTGTAGCTCTAAAGTATTCTATATGTTAGACCCAATAATTAGGTGGAAGAACTTTAGGGTTAAGAATGGTTTTATGGGCTCCCATGTCAAATAAGGCTATTGCTTTAATGAGTTTAATATATTTGGAGGTAAGGATGGTAACAAGGGCTAAAGGTATTGGATGTGAAGGGGTAATGGTAGGTTGGGCTTGGTAAAGTTCATAGATTTCATCATCAAAACTTTCATATGCAACAATAGCTATGGTACCAGGAGCAATCTCATCAGTGAGAGAGAATAAAGATTCTACTTCATCATCATCAGGATTGAACTTTGTATTTTGTGCTAGAAAATTAATTAACTTTAGTGACTGGGCCTTTTTGGTGGACAGGTTTTTGTAAAATGACATTTATGTTTATAGATGAAACATTATTAGAGCTAGGACTGAAATGCTTAGGGCGTTTAGTTTGGCGGCATCTTAAGAACTTCTATTTCTTTTTGCGGCCAGAAAAAGAAGATCTATGAGTTTTCTTAAAATGCCTTTTCTTTGTGATGGAACAATTACAATCAGTATTATCGGATCATTTGATCAGCAAATTTGGTCTTTTGCAGGCACAAAGTATAGTTTTATTAGGTTGTAATATCTTATGAAATATTTGTGTTGATCACATATTTTGCTGAGTGCTTTCAACACCTGATGAAATATTGGGCCAAGAGATTGGTTGTCAATAATTTCTTTTCTAGTTTTGAATAATCTAAAAGTTTCATCAGCTAGATCTTTAGGTATGAAAGCCAAAAAGGCATGTTTGAGCCTTTAATCATCTGGATTAGAAAGAATATGGTAGAGTCGACACATTTCTTTGAAATGTCTTTCAAGATTAGATCTTAAATAGGAACAACATTTCATTTTGAAATACTTATACCATACGATTTCCTTGTCATTTAAAGCTTCACCAAGGAATTCATAATGTAGTCATCCTAAAGCTTTAGAAAGAGATGTACTATTCACAAATTGCATTTGCCTGTAATCTCCTAAAGTATGGAACCAAGCCCATAAAGTTCCTAAGAACTTTGCAGAGAATTTTGTAATGTATCCCTGAGAGTTGCGTCATTCTTAAGCATATAGCTAGTTAGCCATGAATGAAATTTAAGGATTCTGTCTCACCATTTTACTCTAGGTATGTCATCCAGAGTAAAGTAACCACATGTGCTTGGAGAATGGATATATGGTTGATGATGGCGAGGATTGAGATTTACTTCATCATCACTACTAACTGGTTTATCCACACTAACTCTTGCGGTAGAGGTGGGTATCGAGGTAGGCTCTAGTCGAGTCTATGATGATTAGGGATTTGGTGTATGTGCTAGAGGATGATCCATAATAAATAGTGGTGGTATATAACAAGTGTTAGAAGAATCATCTTTAGTAAAAGATTCTTTAAAAGATACAAAAGTTTTATCATTAGGAGTCTCTTCTTCAGAAGTATTGTCAAGAGGTTCATGGGTAAGGATTTTAGAAATGGTTTATCAGGAATAAGTGTTGAGTAAAGATTAGATAGGGTTGGAAGGTTGGTTTGATTGGATCATAAGTTGATAAGAGTCCTGAGAGTCTTGGAAATGATCATCAGGTTCATTCTTTTTAGTAAAAAGAATCAGAGGATAAAGAGATGACAAAGACTGGTGATCTAGGTTTTTTAGAAGTGGTTGGTACCGGGGTTTTTCATTTATCTCTTTTGGAGATAGTTTTGAAAAGTTTTTTTGTGTCTGAATTTCCAAATAGTTGATGTATGGTAGGCAGAGGTTATGGATTGTAGGAAGGGGAATGTTTATCCCAATAAGGGTTTGAATTATAAGATAACATCCTATTTTGTAGAGGTTCAGGGAATGGTAAGGGCTTGGATTAGGATTTGGCTAATTCATCCTAAAGAGACTTGAGTTGTATTTTGAGAGACTTAATCTCTTGTTTCTTTCTGAGAGTCTATGTATCTGTCATTAAAGGCTTGAATGAGTAAATACTCATGTATGGTGGATATCCTTTGTTGAATTTCAGCACATAATTGTTATAGATGAAGAATTCTAGAATCAATAGAGACTGTCATCTTTTTCAGATTAGTCTGAATCAAGTCAACCTTAGATTCAATTTTATGAAAAACATAATTTTAGGAGATGACATTTTGGCTTTGCTAATTGAGAATTATTTTGGCTCGGGTGACTTGTTTAGGGCGTCTATCAGCATCTACGCCTTGGGGGTTATGAACTTGTGGAAGAGTTTGAACCTTGTTTTTTACTTGTTCTTGTAAAGTTGGAAAATCATCATCATAAGGACTTGAAGGTTGATATATGAAGACTGCGGGGAATGGTTATGGAGGTGCTCAAGAGGGAGGAGTATATTTGACAAGATAATCAAATTTTTTGAAGGGGTTTTTTAAAGTATCAATTGTTTTGTCTCCTTGATCATACCTGCCCTTTAGTTTCTTGCTCAAAGATTTTCTTTGTTGTCTAAGAGATTCATCATCCATATCTAGATTACTGCAACTGTTGCAATTACAAGTATCCCAAAAAACATGGCTATCCTAAGAGAAAGAATATACTGGGAGACCATCCTTAGATAAGGATTCTATAGGTACTATGAGAGGATTGTGAACTGGTTACATCATTAAGATGAAGGAGGAAAAGATTCCTAGTGAAGAAGTGGAAGTTTCTCCTTTTTGAAGATGATTTCAACAGTACCATCAGCCTTTTTAATGAACTTAGGTTCTATGGATTGTATAGGAACGAAGCTTTTCATAATTGGTAACCCAAGAAGAGGGAGTAACTTCTATATGTCCTCTTTCAGGATTTGTCTTGGGACATGAGTACAAGTGACTTTTTGATTGCATCAACAATGATAAGTAAAGCATCATTGGTAACAGGAAGTACTAAATCAAAAGCATGGTTTTTGACCCTATAAGCCATTTGATAATAAAGAGTGTTTTGATAAATATCTAAAACTTGATCAGTATTAGTGGTCTGTAGTTGGACTTTCAAAAAGTAGATGAGTCATTTAGAGCCATAATAAAGTTTGGATAGAAAGTAACAACTATTGTACCACAATTAAGTATGGTTTCAAGAGACTCAATGCATGCATGTTGATACTCTAGATATCTAGTATCTATAAAAGTTAATCTTGCTGCAACCGGTAAACCTTTATGGCCATGATAAGACAAAGCTAGTTATATAACACCAAAATAAATATGTGTATAACCTTGAGAAAACCATTGGCCTGGAAATTCAAATGAAATTTCCAGAGTAATTCCAGAGCAACAAACTATTCTAGAGAGGTAGAAGGGATTTTATGTTGGTCAAAAGAGAAAGCTTGAACATATTTTTTTGCAATACGGGAAGGCTGTTTGATGAGAGTTTTAATACTACGAAAACAAAAGGAGACTTTTTTACAAAAGCATGATAAAGATTTACAAGAAAAAGATCTGTTTCAGAGATTTTTTGATTATTATCCAAAATATCAACCTCATATAGATAGTCGAATCGATTAGAAGTAGATTTTAGGATAAAAGGGGAAGGAGAAAGATTAAAAGAGAAATGAGAAGTTAGAAGAGGAGTAGTAGAAGAAGATGGGGAAGAAGGTGTCATGGTCATACACACAATATATAAGGCTCTAATATCAAATATTAATTAAATCTAACATTTAAATCTAATTGAATCCGAGCTTAAAGAGTGTGTTATAGAAATATTATTTATTTTTTTGACAATTTGTTTAGCCCCTAATTTATTTATATGTTGTTTGAGTTAAAATCATCATTATATAGATTAAATTTAATATTTTCAAGAGACTACTATAAATTAATTTTAAAAATTAATTCTTTCAATATTAAAATGATTTTTTTACAATATAAGTATAAAAAATAAGAAAACATTAGTCTTTTTCTTTTTTTAATAAATAGAAACATTATATAATTTTATTAAGATTTAATTGAAATAAATTGTCTTTTACTTCAAAAAATAATTACTTTTAATATTTATATTAAGTGAAAATTATAATGCTTTTTAAGTGGAATTATCTAGTTCTTTATTCACTTTATAGCTATTTTTTTAAAAAATTATTTATTTTTTAATGAAACAAGTTTTTATATTTATTTTATTGTCTTTTTCTTTTCTATATAATTCAACAACTAAAAACTGTTAAGTTTTAATTATGTTTCTTTAAAAACTAAAAAATAAGGACTTCGAATTAAGCTATAACCTTCTTGTTCCAAATGATTTTTTAAACCATTACACTCTCATGATTGTGAGCTTGTTATGCCCACTTTCAAAAAATACTCCACTCCAAAAACCCCTCCTCCTTGGTTTAATCGTTTATATTTATTTATTTATTCTCTTATTTGCCTTTTTTTTTTTTTTTAAATAATCCAATGATCTAATAGCATCCACGCGCTTATATATTAGCAAATCATTTTTTCTTTTGGACAAATTAAGTCATAATCAGTAAAACATCCTTAACATATTCTCTCAAAAACTGTCATGGCGGCCACCGGTGGTGGTGTTGCCTTTTCCACGGTGGTTCGCTCCTGCCAACTATCACCGTCACCATCATCCGGTAATTTGAGACCGAATCCGAGTCAAAGGCAATTTGCTGTTTCCAGCGAGAGTCAATTCACGACGACAGTTAGAAGTGAAACAAAAAGAACTTTTGGAGAGAATGGGATTTTCAAGGAGAAACACAAAGAAGAAGCGAGGGAGGGAGTAACAAAAGAGAAACAAAAAAATCCTTACGAGCTGGAGTTGGAGAGAAATGAAAGTGATGAAGATAGGAGTAGAAAGAGCCTTAAAGATTACTTTGAGGAGTCAAAGGATTTGATCAGATCAGAAGGTGGTGTTGGTGGTGGTCCGCCTCGGTGGTTCTCTCCGTTAGACTGTGGTTCCCGCCTGGACGATTCTCCTCTCCTTCTTTATTTGCCTGGTCAGTCCGTCGGTCTCTCTGTCTTTAATTTATTTTTTTGTTAATTTAAAATAGAAATTATTAAGCTTTTAGTAGATTCACTTATCTTTTCGAGCTTGGCTTTTACGAGATTTGATTAGTTGAGAGAGATATAAAGGATGTAATAATAACTTCTTTTTTTTTTTTTTTTGTTTGGTCTGAGACAGACCCCTACCTTTTCCTCTTTGTGGTCCTAATCACACAAAATTAATGATCAATCACACATTAATAAATAATATATATTATTTGAGAATTAATCAATCACACATTAATATTGAAACAGTAGTAGGTTAAACTACATGTTATAATGGGTTCTGTGACAGAATTTTATTAATGACAATGCGTTATTATATATTATTGCTTCGAATTCTATTTGTAAATTTATGTAAAAATGTTTTTTTTTTTTAAAAAAAACTAATTTCGGTCAGAACTGTTTTTACAAAAAATATAGCTTGTATCTATCAAGCCAATATATGTTTTCTCTTAATTAAAAGGCAATATTAAGTCAAGGGTTATTAAAAAAACTAGTTTATAATTTAATATTTGTATTATTTGAATAGGTTAAAAAACCTAATAAATAAATATTATGGATCAGGTGTATGTTGCGATTTTTAAAACTCATTTAACTCGACCCGACCTAACTCATATAACTTGATGTGTTTTTGATATAAATAATATTCTCTCCCTCTCTCTCTTTATTTTTTCCTTTTTGGTTATTGTCTCTCATTTTTTCCTTTTTATTCTTCACATAAATTATAGTTTTTTCTTTTTTAATTTGATCTAAAAAAGTAACAGTGCATTTTACAATTCCAGTATTTTTTATTCATTAACCAAGAGACCATAAAAAAACAAATGAAATATTTTCAAGAATCTTAATTGATTTTTTATTTTCTTAGTGAAATTACAAACTCAAAAGTACTTTTATAGTCTATTCATGCTAGTTTGTTTTTATATCATTTTGCTTCTTAAGTAGTTGATAAAATGTTTGACTATAATTTTTATTTTGTTTTTATGTGGAAATTGTTAAAGTTTTCATGCTATTCATAGTATATGTATTTTCAACCCAATAATTTTTTAGAATCCTTAAAAAATAAAAAAAATTAATATATCCAACTTGCGGATATTTACAATACCCATAAAAATTTTAGCCTAATTTGCTTAGATCCAAAAAAAATTAATCGGTCAAGTTTATATTTTATAAACTATCAGAAGTCTTGAATATAATTATAAATTAAAACCCAACCCATTATATCCACGAACATCTCTAATTTGAGCGGTGTTTGGTTATAACAAAGCAATGAAAATATTTCTCTCTATAGAGATATTTCTCTCTATAGTTTTTTATTTTTAAAAATTATATAAATTTATTGCAAAACCTTTATAATGCTTGATTTTAGTGAGTGTTTGAGAGTTAAGTAGTTTTTGTTTTTTAGTATATTTTATTTGAAAAAAATATCAAATTAATTATATTTTAGTATTTTTGATGTATTAATGTTAATTTTTGTTTAAAAAAAGTTATGTTGATATATTTTAAAGCGAAAGCACTTTTAAAAAATACTATACATTACAAAACACACATATAAAATAATAAGACGCAGTAAATGTGTTTTTCGATCACATATGTGCGAGAGAAAATCCCCAGTAAGGAATACATGGGATACGTAGCCTGAAGAGGGGATGGTGAGGTTTGAATTTGGATCATCATTGCAAAAAAAGAATCCATGATGCCTTCATAACATGCACTTCTAAAGGAATTAAAACTAAACCTGTGGATTATATTTTACTCGCATTCACAAAGTTAACCTTTTTCTCCAACTAAACCCCCAAAATTTTGATTTTTTTTTTTAAATTTAGCCCTCGCAGTAGCATATCGGTGGTTATTTTGCAAAACCTGTCATTCTATGAAGATGGTATTTATTGGAGGTGAAAAGTGAAAGATAAGATGTCTTTGTTAGTGTGGAATGAGCAGCATACAAGTTTGTCCTGTTTGCTACGTTTAGGAGTTCATTGACTTGTATGCAACCTTTGTAATGTGGACAAATGTGGCTTTCGAAGGGGCATGCACAGATGGACTCTCTGCTAATTGCAATTATGTAGAAGTAGATTGTTGCTTTCTCTAAAAACGAAGTTTGCAAAATTTCTTGAGCTTGATTTTCTGATTCAATTCTTGTTGTGTATGTTGTTTCAGAAGGGGGATAAATTGCAGTGGTCACTTAAAGTTTTTTAAATTTTTTTCGTGGTTTTTGCAATATTAATCTAGAAAAATTCTGAATTTTGCAGGGATCGATGGTGTTGGGCTAGGGCTTATTATGCATCATCAATCTCTGGGAGAGTAAGTGTTCTGATCATGTGTACCATACTTTTAGTAATGAGAATCTTGCTACCTAATATGTTTTTTTCCTTTGAAAATAGGATTTTCGACATATGGTGCTTGCATATTCCAGTTAAGGATAGAACATCATTTACTGGTCATTTTCTATCTCATTCTGTTACTAGTTAACTCATTTTACGTAATCAACAGCAAGTATAATTAGACCCTTGCTTTTTTATTTATATTTTTAATCTTATTGGTTCAGACCTAGTGAAGTTGGTAGAACAAACAGTTAGATCAGAGAACTGCCATTCACCCAATAGACCCATATATCTTGTTGGAGAATCTCTTGGAGCATGCCTTGCATTAGCCGTTGCAGTTCGTAACCCTGATATTGATCTTTCACTTATTTTGGCCAATCCAGGTACGCCTCGTATTGAAAACTAAACACATAGTTTGACAGATATTGTCCCTACTTATGAGTGGTTGGATGTTATAGTAGATTTTTCAGTTAAAAGCAAGAATCGATACAAGTATTTAAATGGAAAACATGTGTATTTATCATCGGAGTTACCAAATTGAGTTACTGATTTTTCAATGGTCCATTTGACTATCCAAAGGTTTGGAACGGCAGCACTAACTTTTTGAAAAATGAATTGATGCAAGAGGCTGGTTAACACTTGGGAACCATAGAGATGGATTTATTGCACAAGCCTCTGTTAGAATTTCAAGAAACGCGTAGATATACTTTCACAACCACATAAGTGTGCTTTTGGAAGGTCTTTCGTTGTTGTTTTATAGCTGCACTAATTTGTTCAAGATTTTATTGCAGGAACTTCTTTTGAGAAGTCACAGTTGCAACCTCTCATACCTCTATTGGGAATCATACCCGTTCAATACCAGCTTAGCCTTTCTTATATGCTGAGCTCCATGACAGGTTCATCTTTATTGTCTACTAGAGCCACAGTTTTTGCTCCTACGTGAATTTTTTCTTATAACAAATAGCATAGGTTACATAGATGCTTGGGCACTGCCAAGCTTGCTTCTAAAAGGTGGGGATGATGTTGACTCGTTTGTAAACATTTGATAAGAAAATGAAGTTCAAAGTTCTTTATGTCAGATTGTGATAAAAAAGTTGGACCGTGATAAATGAGTGTAAAAGCCATGTAAGAAGTTTCGGTTAATTGCCTGGTGAATATCTTCCAACTCTATGGATAGAAGATTATTTCCTAATCCTTTACTTCGTCTTTCAGATCTTAGTTGTTTGGTAATGTTGCCAAAAGCATAATGAACCTATCATGACTCTCTTTGGTAGAGATTGAGGGTGTAAATAGTTAAGTAATTACATGTTATTGTAGTTTTACACTGGTTTTTATCACTGTTACAATATGATTCCACAAGTGAATCAGGATAGGTTTGGTTTTGGATCTTGAACATTTGGTTTGAGATCAATGCCTATTCCTATTTGAAATTTGCACAAGAGGTCTGTTCATTGTGTTGTTGATTTTCATGACACTATAAGGTATCAATCAAAGTCGATGCCCAATGGCCTTTTTCTCCTTTCAAAATAAATAGTATGCATTTGAAAAGTCATAATGAAATCGAGTAAGATGCCATAGTCTTCAAACTGAAATTTATGGTAAATTTATCCCTTTCCTTTGCTATTTATTTTTCTGGTCAGTTCCCTGGTATATTTGAATTTTGCATGCTAAAACATTTCAAATTAAGTATTACACACATTTTTATCCCCAGCTGATACCAGCTATCGCCTTCCATGCGTTTAGGTGATCCTTTGAGGATGGCAATGGGCAAGGTAATGAAGGGACTTCCTCTACAACAAACAGCCGAAGGATTATTGAAAGATGTTGCTGCAATGTCATCATATGTCTATGTAAGATTCCATGTTAGGTTATTTAAAATAACTATTTTCATATTTAACTCCTGAAATCTAGTATGCATATCCATAAGAT
>CM031969.1:31986828-32187948 GCA_018804465.1 Populus tomentosa
TATATTTTGTTTTCATGCATACAGCCAAGTCTCTCAAAGATATATATATATATACACACACATCATATTTTCCTATAACAAAAAAAAAATCATATTGTTTTTTACACATAAAACAAAAACATTCAAAAAAGGTTTTAGAATGCACTTTGGCTTTAATAACAAGTTTGTTAGAGCCATGAAAACTTGGCCAATATTTCAAAAATTCTAAAAAAATCTTTTTGTCTTCTTTTAGTATTTGGGATTATGAATTTATACGTAAAATGTATTCCTGATATTAAAAAAATATATATTTTATATATATATATAGACGTTAGAACGGTTACGATTTTACCCGATAAGATAAGAACCTCTTTATTGAGGAGGACTTTTCTTGAACCACAAACAGACCAACAATTAAAATAGGATAACACCTTAGCTTTTTATCAGACAATCAAACAATGCAGCTGCTTGACCGCTTTTTATGATCGGCTTGTTTTGACTCGCTAGTGCACGAGTGTGCGATGTAGCAATTAACTCGGTAAGATCGAGGTCATATCCATAGAGAGCTAGATCTGGAAATTAAGCTAGGTAACAAAAAAAACTCAAGAGAAATTAAATTAACAATAACTTGGTTGAAAATAATTGATGGATTTGTTTTCAAAAATGAAAAAGTATAAATAGATTTTAAAAGACAAGAAAAAGTAAGTCTTGGTCCAAATCAATTTTAATGGTGATGTATTGGTGATTTCTTCAACATATATAAGATAACTCAACCTAATATCAACGATGGTGATATTAGATCTGAAAATATTACAATAAAGTTTAAAAAGATAAGATTGATTATTTCTTAAGAATGAACAAGTACTTTCATTTAAGTAAGACATTGAATCAAGCAATCTCTATACCAAAACTAAGGTTTGTGCATAAAAATTCAAGATTATAACATTACCTAAATAATTTCTAAAATTTCTTTGCAATAATAAAACATTCATGAAGAAAATGAGAAGATAAACATTAAGATTCATTCATATCTTAAAGAACTCACCTCAATCACCATCATCCTTGATTAAGATCCAAGAAAGAGATTAGCCAACCATGATTATATATAAGAACACTTTAATAAACATGAAATAACTTGAATCAAACTAAAATAATAAGTTTTACAAACTAAAGAACCGAAATCTACAAAGAAGAACACAACACAATTTCAGTAAAAATTCAGACACAAATCTGACTCTAACTTTGGACAGCAATTCGACCCTCTTAGAAGCCTCCTTTGAAGATGAGTATTAGAGACATATTTATAGGAAATTCTGTTAGATTTCCAGATCATTAAATAACAGCTCATTTGGACATCTGAGTCAAAAGTTATCGGCAAAACACCAAAAGTTGTTCTGGAAAATCAAATCAGGCTAGCTTGGAGAACACTTTGGTGCACATTTTTCTTCCTCCTTTATGAGCTGTCTCTTTCTTCTTTTTGACCTAAAATAATGTCACAATGTCCCCTCCAGCTTTCCATCAATGTGCTTTCCCTCTTGGATCAATGAATTTCCCAAAATAAATCAAATGTTATTTGTTGTGTGGACATGTAAGATGATGGATTGTGCTTGGGTTGATTCGGAGGCTGATTTGGGGCTGAATTTAAGCATCAAATAAGTATACAAATGTATCTATTATTTGGGCTAAGATTGACATTGAAACCTTGAGTGTTTGATGGTTGAAGTTTACACACAACATAAGGCAAGTTTGGGCTTGAAATAGATCATATGATATTCTTTTCTAGAATTGGAATAGAATTGATTTTTTAGGCAAATTTGGAGCACTTTTTTGAAACAAGATTTGCTTCAATCTTCAACTAAATTTCTCTTCAATTCTTTGTTCCAAATTCTGACGTTGAATTTTCTGAAATAATTCATTTAAGCTCCAAAAACCTATCGAAACATTAAAAGAAACTTCATTACTAAAAAGCACATCACTTATTATAAAAAACCCAAATAAAAACAATAAATACATATGTAAAATAAAAGACTTAATGATACTTTTGAAGCACAATCAGCAGCTTACCTTAGGTAAGGCGTATTTGGGGGTGCTAATACCTTCCCTTTACGCAATCAGTCCCCGTACCTGATCTCTGAGACCAGTTAGGGTTCCTAGTGACCAAAATATTAGGTGGCGACTCTCATTCCATTTTCCACCGATAAAAGACAAGAATTTCTTGTCTCCCTATATTTTCCAAATAGATATTTACATTTTAGATTTAAAGTGGAACAATATTTTCACCGCGGCGCCGCACACGTGCTATAATAGTCAACTTCAAACTCATTAGAAGTTGATCCCTTAACACAAACCTCACTGCTACATGTCTTTCTACCTTGCCTATATTATTTAGTATGAAACATATGTCCATTGATGAACAGTTAATGAGAAATATGTAATGAAATTAAGTATCTCAAGATATAAAAATACTTATATAAGTTCTAAATCACATGAAAATTTGTTCATCTTGTAATCGAAAGATTTGAAATTTAATAAGCTGTGAGTTTTGCGACAGTAAAGATTGACAATGTAGCCTACAAGGAATTCAATAATGTATCATTTGTGATATTATAAGAGATAAATTATTAAAAAAAATAATGACATGTTAAGTAGTCTACTTACTAAATAAAAGGTCTTAGTTCATCACAATTAAATAGCACATAATTATATGCTTGTCTGAATTCTATTTATGAAAAATATCTTTCCCTTACAACATTTTTTGGTATAGATCATCCAGGATGGGAGAATATTGATAAGTTCTCACTCGAAGGCACTTCCCTACCATTGTCATGCCTTGAAACACAGTTAATTCTTATTCTCAATTAAAGCTCAAAATAGTACGAGATAAATGCTAAGATTTCTTTTATAATATAGGTCTCGCATATCAAAGCCTCAACGTGTGTCTTTTTTTTACCTTTATCTTTAAGGTTGAACAGGTACCTACATGGAATTAAATGAATGCTTTGAAATATGCAAAAAAAGATAATAAAATCTTAATTATGATGCATTTGTAAACCCTAAGCTTTCAAATGGATATATCCATCTATATTAGATTAGGTCTCTAACTCTTACCTCCATCTGTGTTGTGTCTGTAGCTTATTGGAGCATAATCTCTAAAGAAGTGATTGATTTCCGTGAGTGCATCTCATATCCTCTTTGGCAATAAATCCAAGTAAACTAATGGAATGAATGTTTGCATAAACACGTGGCAGTCATAACTCTTTATTCCATACAATCTGCAATCCTCTAAATTCATCAACCTTGATATGTTTGAGCTATGTCCATTATGAAAACACAGACTTTTAAGCCATTAGTAGACAAGTAACTGTGCATTTTTATCTAAGACGAAGCTGCTTTTGGGCTTTGTAACCTGTGACCCAACTTAAACCAACTGTATATTTTTACAGTAAAAAAAATAAAGTTATATCCATTCTAGTCTTGATATTGTCTTTTATCTTCCCTTCACGTCTACAATTGTGTTGAAAATATTCTCAAACATGTTATTTTTTATATGCATGACATCAAGGTTACGGAGGAAAATATTAGTCTTCCAATAAGACAGCTCCTAAAAAATACTTCGCTTTACCCAATTATAGGTCAAACCAAAACCAGGAAATTTCTTTTTACTAGATTGAAAATCAAACACAATATCATCGTATTCTAATACCACGTTATACAACTCTTTACCTAAACTAAATGGCAATGTAACATCCCTTTTAACTCTACCAATAAAGAAGTTTTTTCTGTTCTTTCTAAATTTGTGATTTATTGGCAAGAATCGTCGGTGGTAGGAAAAAAAACATTTTACCATCATTTATTAGTGTGAATGCCTCGTTATTTTCCATACAATATGGACATGTTAGTTTTTCATGCATGCTTCAACCAGACACCATTCCATAAGCTGAAAAATCATTGATAGTACACATTTAAGCTGCCTTTATAAAAAAAAAATATCCTCGATACATCATAAGTCAAAGCTTTGGGTGACTACAACTACTCTAACTCATCAATTAATGGTTAAGACAAATATCTATATTCTAACATGGACTATTAGGATCGGGTATGGCTATAGATAAAAACATGAACTTCAACCTCATACACATCCCTGATGGCAAGTTGTAAATTGTAAATATCACCGGCCAACAAGAATAAAGAGCAGCAAATGACTTGAATGGATCGAATCCACTTGTACATAACCCAAGATGCATGTTCATTGTCTCTACTAAAAATTAAGGATGCACATTGTTAAAGTGTTTTCAGGCTTCACCATCGAAAGGATATATCATCACTCCATCCATGCATCATGTGATTGGTGTCATATCATGTGCTCAGTAGTCTTTGGGGACATGAATAACCTCTGTAGTCTAGGCGTGATTGGGAAGTATCTAAGTTTTTTATGTACGAAAAGAGTCCTTCCCCTGCTAGTTATAGGTTTATAATAAGAATACCCATATATTTTATACTCGATCAACTCTGTGTTTTTAAGGTAGTATAACATGCAGAAGTTTAGACATATGTCAAATTTTTGGTTTCCTAGATTGAGGGGTTTCATCATGGACTTAGCAACATAGAATTTCTTTTTCAGTCTATTCCCTTTGGGTAAAATGCTTTTCTTTCATTCAACAATTCCGTCGTAATCGGCCTTACTCAACTCATGATTTAACTTGATGTAACTTAATGTCAAACATCTATGCAACAACAAATAATTTAATGTGATTTATGCAACCATTCTATAATGTTTCATCATAATCTTTTAAAATTTTAAAAACATAATCGCGTTTATATTAGATTTTTTTTATCTATAATTAGACATTGACCAGCATGACCCTGATTCATTCACATCGTATTCATAACCATATTCCTATAAAGATTATTATTGTCATCTATAACTCCATGCATGTTACTAGAACTAGAAGTTAACCCAGCCATCATTTCTACCATAGTATCTTTAGGAACATATGGTTCTCTATGTGCGTACTTCTTCAGAAACCCTTTTTGTAGAATATGCATCATTACAACAACTGGATCATGAAACTTTTTATTTTTACACCTCTAGTATAAACATCTAATATCTCTTCCACTAATATTTCTTGGATTAGATAGTACGTATATAATTAATAAAACCTTGAATTCCATTATAATAATTCATCCCTCGCAACCCTTGAGGTGAATCTCTATACATCAATGAACGATCATTCATTACTTATATCAAACATGTATAAAATAATGATGACAACATGTATTAATTAATTACTAACTAAATAATTTGAATAATATTGATTTAGCTCAAACTTATTCAACCTATTTGATTAGAATCAGAGCAAATTCTGGAGAAACAAAACCAATGGAAGAAAATCACATATAAAAGGAAAATAGAGGCCAATATGGATATGTCGATCATAAAGCTCAAAGTTTCATAGAGGTGTCTACTAAATCCAGCTACTTTAGTCCTAAAGAAAATAACTTGACTAAATAATCTTTAAAAATAAAAGCAAAATCATCATTCAATCATGTTATGATTTCTTTATGAGCTTAGTTGAGAATTCATTAATGATATTAGAACTTATGACATTCAAATAACACCACCATAAAAAATATTTTGGTCCCATAAATATGAAAATTATGTTTGCAATAGACAGCCCTCAAATCACTGATTTTAAAACATAAAGATGCAGGTATATTAGAATTGCCAAAGCAGAGCATAATGCCACCAACATAGAAAGCCCCTAAATCCCCTCTAACTTAATATGGACATTGTCTTTAATGACTATACTAAAGAAAGATGGGGAAGTAAAGAAAATTGCCCTGAATGTATTTTGTTTTGAGCAATGTTGTATTGCTAAATCATTGAAGGCTGATTTTGCAACTAAAATGCAATATGTCCTTCGGTGTCCTCTATAATTCCAACTAAGGGAATATAAAATATGAAGAAAATATGGTGGGAAAAGTTCAAATTAATCAATACTAAAAATAGAGAAAGCAATAAAATGAACTAAACAAATATATATACATATTGGTTGTGGTGTAACACCATGCTTGGGTTGCCTCTCAAAAGTGCCTTTCTTTGTTCTCTTTAGTTAGACAACTCTCAATAGTTTTTCTTCTCAGACATTGGTTAGATCATTTGCAATAATCACTTTTAGGGTTTTATCATCTCCCAAGTACACATACTTTAAATGTTTGGGTAAAGATTCAATTCTAGCTCTGAGGCCTAATCAACATAAGGTAAAACACTTTCATAAGAATTTGATAGTTGTAAAGGAAAGTTAACTAACCTGTTTAGCATTTCAAGTAGTGAATGCAAAGACATAATTGTTTTTTTCATATCCTTATTATTCTTCAACTTTATATCCGTATTTGTCTTGTAATATTGTAATACGAAGTTCAAATCATCTTTCAAGAAATCATGCTCATAATCATCTTGCATAATGGGGTTAATTACATCAACATGAAAAAACAGATTCAAAGTATTCTGGATATTTCATAGCATCAAAAATATGAAATGTTACTATTTTTCCATCAAACTCAAAAGATAAAGTACCTTTATGTGCATCGATCGTAGCTCTTGTTATTTTTATAAATGGTCTGCCTAACAATATATGAGTTGGATTTAAAGAAAACTTATCATCCATGTCAATAATGTAAAAATCCATAAGAAAAATCAGTTTATTTGTTCTAATTAGAACATCCTTAACAATGTCTACAGGGTATAAATTAGACATATCCGTTAATTGAATTATTACCTTTATTTCTTTAAAAGGTCTTAAATTCAAACCCATGTAAATTGATAATGGCATAAGATTAATCGATGCTCTTAAATCAACCATAGCCATTTCCAACTTATGATTGCCAATCACATAAGGTATGGTAAACATACATAGATCCTTGTATTCTAGTATCATTGTGGATATTTTCTCTCTCACTCTAATTTTCTCTTTATTTTTTAGCTTCTTTTTGTGGGTGCATAACTCTTTGAGAAATCTAGCATATTGTGGAATTTTCTTAATCGCATATAACAATGGAATATTGAATTGTTCCTTATGAATTGTTCCAATCTTGGAAGCTGGAAAGAATTTTTCCAGGAACTTTCTCTTTAAGGCAATCCATGTTCTTATTAATCCTAGAAAAAGGAAGTAAAGCCCATCCTTTGCTTTGTCAGCTATTGAGAACGGGAAAGCTCTCAATTTAATTTGTTCATTTGTCACTCCTTATGACTTCATGGTTAAGAAATCAACATGGAATTCTTTCAAGTGCTTATGGGGGCCCTCACCTACAAGACCTCGAAAAGTAAGTACTATATGAATCAAACTAGATTTTAACTCAAAGGCTACATTAATATTTGGAAATTTAATTCACAAAGGTTATTGGTTCACGATAGGAGTTACCAACTCCATTGATGTTCTATGTTCTGCAATGTTATAGAGACTTCTGCTTCTCTTTCACTTTTCAAATTACTGGTTGAAAGTGTTAAGGTTAACGGGTACTCCTCTTGTCTTTTTTCCTTCCTATTTGCTTTTGCAGTTCTCTCAACTTCTGGATTAAAAACTAGTTCACCTGTATAAGAAGATCTTGGCATAAATCAGTTCAATATTTAAAGGAAAATTAGATAAAAACTTCCTTGGCAACGATGCTAAAATTTGGTCCATCGTCAAAACCTCCAAAATATAATTTTGACTTTACTATCACAAAAAAAAAAAAAATCATAGTATAATTGTAAAAACTAGGTCAAACACAAGGAAAGTTTCATTTAATCTTCCTATAATATACTGAAATAAAAAGGAACAGAGATTTGAATTAAAAATTAAAGAAAAAAATTATGAAATAAAATAAATTGATACGTTGCTAACTCAGTTCAAAGGTCTAAACATCAATTCCTATAAATGTGTTGATCGTCAAAGTAAAATAAATATTCTTTCAATTCAAGCAAATAAATTTGAAGTCCCTTAAAACTAAGGGGAGTCGAGGAGATTTGAGTAAATTAATTAGATAATGCTATCTAGTCAATTTGTTACCATCAAGAGAATTTAATATTAAAAAACACTTTTAATTCACTGAGTAGCAGCCTTAGGAGTAAAATCTGTAAAATTTGTTCTAAGCAATCATTCAAAAGCTTGAGCAATGTAACTTAGTTTATTCCTCCCTAATAAATTAAAGTAATTGTTGCACCAATCAAGTTAACTCCTTTGTTTTATATTTATATATATATATATATATAGTCCCTAAAAACAATTATGGATTGAAAGAAACTAGAAAGCACATATATACCATCTCAAAACAATTTAATAAGCATGAACATAAATCAATAACATTATTCAAAAATAAGGATAAATAAGTAATTGAATATGAAAGAATTACAATGATAAAATTGCTTCTTATAACTTAATAATAGAGATGGTTTTTATTTCCCTTAAACCTAAATTAGGAATTAGTTCATAGTTGTTGGAAAATTGACATAAACAAAAAAGAAAAGAATGTTGTAGAGCTTCTGTTTCAGCCATGTTCTGCTCTATTTATTCTCTTCGTTGGCTGCCGAATTTCCACAGGATTTGTAAGCTAATTAGAAGTCCTTATGATACTTAATTCCTTCATTCTTTATCTGGTCCTTAAGGTTGGTTAAATCCTTTAGAATTTGTGTTGAAAGCTGACTCTGTTGTAAATTAGATTCTGCTATAACTTAGACTTTGTTTATGACTTAGTTTTTTGCAATATCTAATCATTCCAGCTTTATTCTTTTCATTCATGAAATGTTATAGGATTGATTTACACCATTCTTGGATCTTAAGTCCTACCGTTTCTATGCCAGACTCTTAACCGTAGTAGAATGCTCGGCACCGTTAGTTTTCTCATTAAATCAGGAGACCAGTCTCGTTCTTTAGATTGCATCCGGATTTTCACCTTTAAAATGATTTTATCTAACCTAGAATCCTTCATAAACGTTGTAGTCCTAAATGTATAGATGATTTTAGGCTTTTGAATTGTATGATTGCAATGTCTAAGGCTCAAGATATACCCGTTTTAATTTGTAATGTGAAAGTAAAGAATCCTGCTGCAAGTAGGATTTCAACTTGATTTTGCAGGTTTGATTAAAGGCCCAAATGAATTTGGATTTCTGCCCATAATATCTTTTTGAAAATCTTGATATGTGTACTTTAACTTTGAATAAGCCCACGTTCACATCCTAAAATTATAACGCGGTGAAAAACTTGTCACAAGAAGCAAGGTTTGAAACATAAAATGTAGAAATTCTTATCTTTTAGCAATTAATTCACACAAAGTCTTTTTGGCATGCCAAACTCATAAAATAACTTCCAATAAGCTCAAATAAGCTCAAAACACACTAATAGCATAGTGTAAAAGAAATAAAAACATATGTATATTTTGCACTTATTAATATGACCCTCAAATATAAGATATACCTTAGACTATATGATACACTATATTGGGTATCTGATGGTACTTGAAGGATATTGTGATGTGAATTGGATATTCGATAATAAGGATTCAAAATCTACTACTGGATAGGTTTTCAAGTTCGGTAGAGCATTTAAATCTTGAAAGTCCTCTAAGCAAACATGCTTTATAAGATCCATAATGGAATCAAATAATGTTATTCTAGATAAAGCTAAAGAAAAAGTTGAGTGGCTTTAAAATTTTTTAAAAGATGTTCCATATTGGACAAAGCTAGTGTACTGATATTTGTCCATTGTAATAGCTAGTCAAAAATTAAAAAGGTATAAAATAATATATCTAATGGTAAGTCTAGACATATAAATTGTAGATATAATATTGTTAAACATTTTCTTTTGAATATAATTATTTTCATTTAACTATGTAAGCTCAAAGAAAAATATTACAGATATGCTTACTAAAGATTTAACAAGATAAATTCATATATAGTTTATCAAGGTAATGTGTTTAAAGCCTTAAAGATAAAAAGTTATCTTGGTGATAACTCTATATAGTTGATTGAAGATCCTAAAATCTAGGTTTAAAGGAAAAGCTAGGTCATATAGCACTCTTGATAGCATTAGAAAGTAAAGGAAAAACTAAGTTATATGGTACTCTCGATAGCATTAGAAAGTTGTAATTTTGTATGTATGTTTCAATAAAGAAAAGAGTGTTGGTTTTAGAGTGACAAGGGTAAGTTGTGCTCTTATGATTCTTTTATCTTGGTTTATCAAATGGAGTAGTGAGTAACTACTGAAAGCATCTAAGTTGTAAGCCCATCTTAAGATTAGTACTCTTTATTTTAACTTTCCTAGAGCCTCTAGTAATATAGCCAAGACAATGATAAGTTATTTTCCCTTATAATGATAAATAGACACAAGTTTTAAGAATTTAAAAGAAGATCATAGTGAGATGATCCATTTATTATTTTGATAGGTGTCAAGTGGAATTTTAGTGATGTATATAGCTGAGGCACCATTAAAACAAAGGGTGTCAGAATACTCTGAATGAGAGATTACCTATATAAGTTAGAAATATAGTTGTTTTTATAAGAATTCATTAATGATAAATTATTTAAAGTACTTAAGAAACTAAGAGTTATGTAGGGCATGATGAATGCAATTATGAGAACTAAAGAAAAATCTAAGAAGAGAACTATGTGAATATTATTGTCTTAGTTTATATATAAAAAAATAAGATTAGTTTAAGATATTAAATTCACTAATTAGCTGAGTAAATTCGACAGTATTGAACTAGAGAAGGTTTCAAGCCAAAAGGTTACTTATTTTGATATAATGACCTACCAATTCACTCTCTCTCATTTTAAATTTGCATGTCTTTGTATATTGGTCAGTCAATTTCCATTCACATGGGGAATTATTGAAAATTAACTTTTATAAATAGTTATTGGGCATATTTGATGCCTAATTAAAATGATATACAACCACTTTTTGAGGTTAAAACATTTTTGAAAAATATTCTCTAAAATGAGTACTATTACATGAAATATTAAGATATCTAAAACTAATTATGGATAAAAGGCAAATTGACCTCAAAAAACCATTTTTTAAGTTGGCAAAAAAAAAAAACCCAACCATAAAGCTTTTTCCTACATCAAATAAAAATTCTTACTTCCTTCTCTAAATCTTGTGTGAATGGGTGTTTATAGCCTTTTTCCTATATCAAGAAGATTAAAATTCTTCTTCTCTTTTAAGTACTATATATAAAGGTTTTTATTATTTTATTGAAATTAACAAAAAGAAATTATTCTTTTGGAATAATTTTTTCTTTATTTTTATTTTTTGTGTTTATTATGATTTTGACGTAAAGAAAAAGTGAGTCAATTTTCTTAAGTTCACTTAGGCTTAGTGTTAAAGTGCACAACACTATTTAGTATTATCGTTAATGTTAGTGTATATAGTTTGTAGCCAATCAGGTGGGTATGTGTGGTACTAACTTTATTCATATAAAACATGTATTCTTATTTATAAAGGCATTATTTATATTTAATATTCATTTAAATTTTATTAATGATTCTAGAGTAAAAATAAAGTTCTTAGGACAAAAATATTTTGTAAATAGCATATTTGAGGCTTAATTAAAATAACATCCTTTCAAATTCTCTTCCCTTCAAATTTAGTCCCTGTTCTTTTAATTATAACTTTTTATTTTAAAAAACTATTTCAAATCGAGAATTATTTTTAATTTCATCATTCTTTAATTTATTCATCTCTTGGATTTAGTCCTCATTCTTGTGATTGATATTAGTTTAGATGATTTCTAAAAACTTTATGATTTCATCCTCTTTTATTTTTTTTCTATCAAACTTGATCCTTATTTTTTTTATTGCTATTTTTTTCTTTGATAATCTTTTTAGATTGACTTTTTTTATCTTTTAATATTAAATTGGTTGGGAATTGGAGTTGTTGATTGAGCTCGGGTTTGAGATTTCATGAGTTATGATTTTGGAAGATTAACTCAGGTACAGGAGATTTGTCTGGGTATTCTTGGTTTTTCATATTAATAAATTAGGGTTGCTTTTTTATATTATTAAATTAACCAAACCTATTAGACCTAGTCAACTCAATGACTTGAGTCTCAATTTTTTTTTTTTACTTTTATGGAAATCCTAGCATTACTTGAACTTTTTTCTTCATAACTTGTGGTGTTTCATCGACCACTGATATACTTTACTTGAGTCACTGTTTTTTATGTCCTTTTTGTTAACCTTATGACTATGATAATGATTTAATTATATATTTGATAATAACATAAACATTGATATATATATATATATATATATATATATATATATATATTGATTTCGTTGATTAAGAATTTGTAATAGGATTTTGTCAAATAACATTAGAATTGTTTAGGACACCTTATAATATCCACATAACCTAAACAAATCCAAAAGAACCAAAGAAAAGACTAAAACACAAAAAATAAGATAAAATTTGGACAATAGCTAAAACAATCCAACTATTTTGAGGAATGGTCATATCGTTTGTTTCTCAAAATGGCTCGTCCATTTCTTGAGAATATCTAGAAATTCTTAGGGTTCTTCAAAAATAGTCTGACTAGTTATAAAATGGTTTAACCAATTCTGCCAACAGGTAGAAAACTTTGTCTAACGATTAGTTTCTTTTATAAACCTATAAATAGCCTTTTCCTTACCCAAAACAAGTGTGGAACTCTTAAGAAAAAAATCTAAGCATACTCCTCAAAAATAACTTATAACACTCTTGTTTCACTTATAATCATTCAAAAACAAGGTTAGAAGTGAATTGATAAAATCCTCTTGAAGAGCTTTATTGTTATTCCAATCAACTCGACTAAAAGAGTATATCATGGAAAGTGTAAATAACACTCTAAATACTCAAGAAAGTCTCCCAAAGATAAAATAATGAGTGGTTTAATACTTGTTCTTCAACAAGTATTGATGCAATGTTTTATAGTCTTTACCCTATAAAAATATTAGGGATAATAGTTTGATCATAATCCTGAAAAAGGGTTGGGTTTGATCTTGCACCCACAAAAAGATCATGTAATCATTTGGTCTCACCCTAAGAAAATCAATGTGTGATAGTGAAACTCTTGAATGAAAGTTTAAGTAAATGAGTAGGTAGTTTGTCAAACTTCTAAAGTCTTGGTGCAATATCTCTAAACTCTCACTTTTTAACTATCACATTTATATTGTTTATTACTTCCATATTTGGTTGAGTATTTAGAATTGCATGTCATTAGGTAAAGAATTTTTAATTTATAATTTAACTTTGCATACCTAATTCACCATCTCTTAGGTGTTTGTGTTGCCTTAATTCTAGAAGAACACTTTTTTTAAATCTAAGTTTTTTTTCTCTGCATGTTAGCCTTTAATAACTGGTTCATTATAATTGGGTTTTCTAATTTGTTTCGATATAGATTCAATAGTTTTATAACAGTCTCATACCTTAAATTGCGAGTTTCATAAAGGATATACCTTTAAAACCATTTAAAAATAAATTTAATCTCAGTTCAAGATATCCTATTTTGATTTTTCTCAAACCAATATTTATTATTTAGTTTAATTCTTTATTCATTTATTTTATTTTATTTTATTTTACTAAGACAATATTAAAATAATTATAATTATGAAACAATTAAAAGATTTGAGTGTTTTGAATAGTGATTTACATTGTTCACACATATACATTAGCATATCCTTGTTGCTCTTTATAACCATTTCTTTCCTTTTTTTGGTCCCTCAATTTTATTTTATTTTACTATTTGGTTACTAATGTTTATTTATTTAATTTTTTGTTTTTGCAAGTTATGATGGAACATTTTATTTACCAGGGTTTGTTTTGCTTTACATAAGTTACCATATACGCTATGAAAAACAATTATTTTTAGGTTATATTAAAGGTTGCAATCATGGGAAGCAATTATTGGGTTCAACTTAAATATATATCTTAAAGTATAGGGACCAAAATTAATATGAAAAAAAAAAGTTTTATTTTTTTATTTTACTATTTAAAAGGAGCATCTTTCTACTTCAGCCTCTGTTTTGTTTTTCAAAGTTTACATTTCAATTATTAAACTTCATTTATTTTACGTTTCAATCTCTAATAATTGAGAGATAAGAGAAAAAATCAACAAGAAATGAGAGAAGCGAAAGCTTTTGATTAGCCATATTTCCTCAATAAAAAGACCAAACTTGATGTAAATTAATCTTAACGAGGGAAGTTAAATAAATTTAGTTTTGATCTTTAATCATTAAAAAAAAAAATTAGAGTCTAAGAAGTTTGATTTGGTTATATTTGATTTTAAGTTGTTAGCCTAATTAAAGTGTGTTTTGACCATGGAAACGAGTTTATTAATGTTCGAAGAGTGTTTTTGGAGTATTCTTAGGTAGGGGTGAATATTTTTGGTTTAGTTCAGTTTGATTTTTATTAAATAAACAACCAATATGATTTTTTTTCTCTAGGATTTAAAATCGATACCGAACCAAAAATGGTTTAAAATGTTATTTCTGGTTTGGTTATTTAAGGTTCAAAACCTGAAAAAATTAATAAATAAAGATGCTTCCACAAAAAGACAAAATGGTTCAACAATGGGGTTAGCTTTACCAACCTTTGTTTCTCTTCCAGATGCAACTACCACTAAAAGTGTAAAAAGAACTAACAAGAGAAGGTGGCTAGGAAGTCATCAAGGGGTTTAATAGGGGGGGAACCATGGTCACTCAATGATCCAAGTTTTTATGATGATACATTGCACACATAACTCAATGTTTCTTAGGCCACCTAACACTCCCTATAAAAGGATGAAGAGAGAAGACCAGTAAACCAAAGATCGAGAAACTAAGAGATTGAGAGAACCAGAGAGTTTGAAGGAGCAGCTTTGATTTAAAGAAGAGAGATTGACGATTTAGAGATTGAGAATGTGATTATGATTGTGGTGGGGGCGGTTTGTTACTAATTGCTAAGGTTATAATGCAATTCTTTTTATTTATAGCACCCTAATTTTTTTATATAATTTTTAGATCGATTCGGTTAATTCGGTTTTAGCCTTTGGAAACCAAAACTGAATTGAATTGAATTTTTTTAAAGATTTTCTAATTGGTTTAATCAGTTTTTTTTCATGGTTCAATTTTTTAGTTTTTTTTTTATTTAATCGATTTTTTAATTTTTTTGCTCATTTCTATTTTAGGTAAACAAAGGTTAAACATTGGGTATTATGTTTTTGCATAATTATGTATTTATTATGCAAGGTCAAATTAAATACCCCTTTTACTTCTTCATCGAGCCTTAATAATACTAATTTTAATAATAAAAACATACATGAAATATCAAGTCATAACTTTGAAGTCATTATGCATGGATGAAACAAAAACAAATTTTACAAAAAAATAAATATTAATAGATATGGCTATTCACTAGGCTTTTAAAAACTAAGTCTAAAGTATGGAGCATTTGTTTGGAAAATGATTAAAAATCAATTAATGAATTATTGTTTTTTATGGTACAAAAAAGGATTATAAGTGGTCTTTGGCTACTATTTCGACAACAAAATAGATCATATTTATTATTTTTTGTTATTAAAACATCCTTGTAAAAAGCTTTCAATTTCAAATTGTTTAAGAAAGAAATATAAGGATAAAAATGGTTATTATCATAGT
This sequence comes from Populus tomentosa, assembly GCA_018804465.1. Taxonomy (NCBI): domain Eukaryota; kingdom Viridiplantae; phylum Streptophyta; class Magnoliopsida; order Malpighiales; family Salicaceae; genus Populus; species Populus tomentosa. The sequence continues at coordinate 32,002,454 of CM031969.1, forward strand.
TTTAAAATTTAACTCGAGGGTTGATCCAAGGTAAAACGAAGGTTACTAGTCAAGACTCAGGTTAAGGGTTGGGTTAACACGGGTTGACCGAGTTAGCATAAGAATAAAAAAAATTATTATTATATTTTAAAACCCGATTCAAAGGTCGACCGAGGCGAGGGCCGGGTCACGAGTTGAGTTGACCATTGACCCGGGTCAACATAAAAACAAAAGTGGTTATTATTTTAGCTTTAAAATTGACTCGGGATTGACCTGATATAAGGCCCGAGTCACATATTAGAAGGGTCAGCCCGAGTTAATCGAGTCAATATAAAATAAAATTGGTTATTATTATAATTTTAAAACTTGATTTAGAGGTTAACCCAGGGTAAGGCTCGAGACACAGATCATGAGGGTCAACTTGGGTTGACTCGGGTCAATGTAACAATAAAATTTATTATTATTATAGTTTTAAAACTCGACTCAAGGTTTAACCGGGGTAAGGCCAAGTTCACAGGTCAGAAGGGTCAGTATGGGTTAACCAAGTCAACTTATAGAAGTCTGGCAATAATACATATTAAGGTTAAATAGATTATTTTATACTTTATTTTGTCTTGTCCACTGTAACCAAACAGAATACAAAAACAATCATTTTGTCACGTATATCACTACCACACATAATTTTATCTTCGTCTTATTTTTTATCTTGTCTTCTTTGTCTTTACTATATTTGTCTTTTCTATTTCGAAATAGTAACCAAACATTACCTAAAGGTCCAAAAAATTAAAAACAGAACTAGTCAAAACACATTATATAACATGTTGTTTTAAAGGAGTAAAGTATGAAAGAGTTTATCTAATTTTACAAAATAATTAAATAGTCACTCTAGTTTTATAAATTAATTAATTAATCTTTATATTTTTAAATCTACTTGTAACTTTATCACTTTTGCCATTTCATTTTATTTTCCTTTTTTTTTACTTTAAGAAATAGAAAAGGAAAAAAATATATATAAAAATGTTGATTAAAAAAGAAGATATATTTTAAACAACTTAATATTAAATTAAACATGACCAACAGTAATCAAATGTTTTAAAAATGAAAACAACTATTTTAAATTATAATGAAAAACTAGAGGAACTAATTTATAATTTACTCCACATAACAAATATATAAGTATAGTAAAAGGAACCAAAGGAAAAAAAAACAACTCCTAACTCCCAACCAACTCTCATGTTAGCCAATCAATCTATATATATGAAAAGAATTAAGTTATAATATTTAATGTTTTTGGATTAACAACATATATTTTTCCCTTCACTTTTGACATTATTTTAATATGGCTTTTTTTTTTTGAGATTCCATGTAAGTTTTTAGTAACAAATGATAAATGGCATGACACGTCAATAAAAATGATTGCATTACAGTATAGGCTACCTCCTAAATTGTGTAGCAAAATTTAGTTATCAAGGTCAAAACCATTTTCTAGTTTAAGATCTAATAAAACATCTAAGACAACATAATGGTTGCAAGATTTGTTATATCCTTGTCTAGAAGGTTTCTAAGCTCTTAATGTGTAATGTCTCAAAGATATAAGAATTTGTTATCTGAAAGGTTTCTAAAAAATTGCCTTAAGAGGGCGAGGACAAGACCTAAAAAACAAACACCAGCAAGAATTAGAGGTAAACATGGACAAATGTAAACATTAACAAATAGTAGCATTCCTGAAAACATGATCCAAATTATTAAAATCCCAATTCACCAATATATAATCTTAGAGAAACAATTATAACATCATGATTTTAAAATGCAATTGACCTTAAATTGATATTAGTATGATGGCAACCATAAGAAGAAGAAAAAAGGCAAGTAGAAATAGAAGAAAGAAGAGTCCACTTTGATGAATTTCATCATGCATGTAGGGATATATATAAAAATAAATGAAAATTTTTATTCTTAAAAGAAATATTTTTAAACTTACAATGCAAATAAATAAAAAATGAAGAAGATTGATTTTTAAGGTTATAATTTTTGGAGATGAATTAGAAGATAGACAAATAGTAGTTATAATTTCTTGCCACATTGGACATACTAAATACACAACTAATTCGGAATATCATGTCGACAAGATGGCATGTTAGTCTTAAAATCATATCTTATACAAATACAAAGAAATTGTAATAACAGCCTGACTGTAGCGTGAATATTATAAGATTATAGTTCAAACATCTTCACCGTTCCAACCTCAATAAAATCTCTAATAAACTTGTCCAAACCAAATGTATTAGCATTTTTTAAAAAAATAGAAAATAATAAACTTTACAATATAAGGGAAACTCGGAATCAACATAAACCAGGAACATATTATTTCATATAATCAAGCAAGAAACTTTATAGAGCAATGGATGTCACCCCAACTAATGACAAAATGAATGTTTCAAAACTCTTTACTAGTTAAAATATAGTAGAGGATTAAACTATAACATTAAGAGTATAGAGTAATCATTCTTTCAACATGCGATGAAAGAAAAATAATATAAAAAATATACTTTATCAAAATAGAGGTAAAAATATAGTATATTAATATATCAAGTAACATCATCATAAGACATACCTAAAACTTTACCCTAATTGACTCTTATACCATTATTGTAAAAAAGGTTTAGAAGCAAATAAAAAGGTTTCTAATGTAAACAAAAGCAAAAAAAAAAAATTCTAATATAAAAGAAATACTCGTCATATATTGCTTCTACACAATCCAACATAAGCACTCTCGTAATCAGTAAAATTAATTGACTTTATAGCGAAGGGCATAGATGATAGAAAAAAAAACAAAGACCTTTAATATCTTATAAATACAAAATGTTAAGCAAATATTGCTTGCAATATAAATTATAGAAACATGCAATAAATGCAATTAGAATGGAAATCTTCTTTATTAAACTTTGTTGGCATAAAAATTTTAATAGCATAAGCTCTCATATAGATACACCTAGGTCATTAATAGTGTAATAAGGAAAAAAAAAACCCTAAGAAAAAAAAAGTATCAATTGTCATTAATGATATCCTTTAAAGATGAACACATTCATTTAATAACAAACAAAAACAAAAAGAGTTTGTTAGAATATGAAATAATCACATTTAAGCACATTCATTTACCAACATCAAATAACAAAACATAAAACAAAAAGGTATGATTGAATTGAAGTCATTACCTTGAAGCTAGAGATGTCATATCCTACAACTACTTTTTATATATTTTTTTCCAACTTTAAACTTTTATTTGATTAACGTGGGTGTCCGGATCAAGTTGTACGCACTTTGGCTAATCTCACGGGCCCTGAAGTTAACAACCATATAAGCCTCTAATGGCTCTTAGTGGACTTGAACTCGTGATCACTGGGGAGCAAACCTAATACCTGACCAGTTGAGCTATCTTTTATTGCTATCTAAATTTTGATCTATATTTTTGATAAATTTTCAGAAAAATCAAAAATAGCAAAAAAAACAACGAAAAGCCCAAAAAAAATGTATTTTGATATATTTGCATTATTTTTAGCATTTTCAATGTCATCTCAAAAGAATTTAAATTTTCAAATGTACTTTTAACGCCTAAATTTTATGATCATTATTTTTCCTTGTTAAGTGGACGTTGATATTGCTCACTTTTAAAAATACAAAAAAATATAAGAAAAATCAAAATTTACAAAAAAAAAAAAAGAACAGAAAGAAAAACAAAAGTTGAGGGACCAATGTGATTTTGGCCAAGCCACACTTCTCCCATAAATACATGCTACAGTGAAAAAAAAAGAAGGGGGGGTGGGGGATGAACTTACTGGGAGAAAAATTGAGAGGCATGAGGAGGAGAAAAAAGGGGGGAGGATTTTGAAAAGGGTAACACAAATAATCCCTAAAAACTTTACTCATCTAAAGGGGGGCGCTGCCCCCATCTTCTGTGATTTTTCTTCTCCAAAACCCCACAAAACACAAGCCCCCTCCCCTGGCAAAAAGAAAAAAAACCAAAGACAAGTCGTCGGCCCCTCTCCCTTTGAGGTCGGGAACCAGAAAAACCTAAAGAAACCATTTCTTCTTCTTCGTTGGCGGCTCCCCTCTCCAAACCACCACAACTTAGCCATAGCTGCCGTTTCCCCCCTCCTGTGGTTTTCAGACCCTCTCACAGTCCCTGTCTCTCGGCCTCACCAGAGCCGTCTTACGTTTAGCTCCTGCCCCGACCAGACCTCACAGATTGTCCTTCTCCATCACCAGCAGTCCTTTGCTGCCTCAACACCAGCTAAAAGAGAAAGAGAGGAGAAGGGACTGAGCTTAATGTGGTCCATTCCCCCTCCTTAGACCCTTCCAACCAAAAAAGGAGGGGTCGACGATCTACCCGATCCAGCGGGTATCTGACCGCGCAAGTCGCCGGTAAGCCACTCTTCACTCCACAGCAGGTCGGGCACTGGAGAAGAAGGAAGAACAACAGATGGAAAATAAAACAAAACCAGATCCGAAAACAATGAAAGGAAAAGCTAAAACAGACTTGCTTGTGTGCGTTTTTGAGTGTTTTGCAGGTAACAATGCTGTTCACAACCGACAGGAGGGTGAAGAGGGAAGGAAGCCATTTTGGATCTCCCCTGTCGCCGGTCTTTTCTGCGGCGGTGCGTAAATCCACGCGCCGCCGCCGCTCCTACAGTTCCAGAGGGCCTCTGCAGTTCCTGGACTTTTTAGGGACCTTTTTGTAATTGTTACATGTTTGAATATGTATTTAAATTACTGTTAGCTTTTTTGTTTAATTTATATTATTTTGTAAATGTGGGTGTATAAAAAAAAACACAATGGAAAAGGTGTGTGTGTTTGAATTTTTATTTTGTTATTGAATTATAAAAAATAAAATAAAAAAGATAAAAAGAATTAAGTGTTTAATTTGAATATGGGCAAATATGATAAATAAAATCATGTTATATCTTTTATGAAAATGTAAGAATATGTTTTTATATATATTTTGAGATTTAATAACTGATTTATTAAAACCTTAAAATTTAATTAATATTTTAAAATTTTAAATCACATCAAACTGTAATAGCAGCTTACTACATGTAGGGTGTGGTAGGGGTATTAATACATTTCCTAACTATAACCAGTTTTTTACCTTTAAATTTCTGACAAAGACCAGTATATATGGGTTTTCTAGTAGCTCTTAATCAAATACTAAGTGGTGACTTCCAACGAACTAAACCCAGGCAAAATGAGAAATGAAAAAATTATCAGCCGATGCCACACGGGTGATATGCGACACCCCTCAAGGTTAACTTTAAACTTAAGTTTACATGTTTCCTCTATATTTCTGTGATTTTCTCATTATTATCATACTAAAAGGGTTTAAAGCTAAACACTAATTATGGCAACGGGCTTAAAACTAAGTTTTTTAAGCTTAAAGTAATTAGAGTTTTGGATATTTTTGAGGTTTTCACATGCCTTTATAATATATGCTATCAATTAAAGGAGTAAGATATTTTTTTTATCATAAGCAAGATTTCTCTTCATTAACCTTCTCCACTTAAAGTGAAATAAAGGTAGAAATAAAAAATTGGTTATTTCAAAACATAAAAGAATGTAACATGCATATTTGAATGGTGCAAAACTAAAACAGTAGGCTTAGACATGCAAATAAGTGTATTTATGGTCGATCCTTAATTGTATACAAATCAATTGAGGCTATATAGGAACAAAGAACTAGTAAAAATACCATAAATGTATGGATGAAAGAAAAAAAATCATTTAGCATAAAACATCCATATAGGACATTAGCAATAATTGAGCCCTTTGTTTTACCTTATAGCTTTTCTCCTCTTGTCTACCTTGGTTTACCTTTTATGGCAAGAAAGAAATAACCACCTATTCAGCAACCACTTCTAACCTCCTTAGACTATCAATAATGACATATATCATCTCATCAGAATACACCTAATGAATATGGAACACAAATGCACCATCCCAACTATATTTTGTGACAATTGGGGTCTCTAGGAACATTAGTTATCTCTTTCAAAAAGATTTCAGCTACTAGGGTTATGGATCCTTCTTATATCCTATTATCTATTATGTTTATAAGAGTTAAGTAGACGTTTGCTTGTGAGGGTTATTAGATATTACAGTGGCCTCCCTCTAATTCCTTGAATTTTTTTGCTTATTTTGTATTGGTTTTTCTTTTCTATTTCCCTCCCTTTGTTTTCCCGAGAGGTATGCCTCTCATTCACCTGTACATTTTTTGGATTAATTAATCTTAACATTTTGCAAAAAAAAAAAAAAACAATCGAGCCCTTTTCCACAACTATTTAAGAAAAACAAACAATTGAACCTAAAATAATAATTTATACTCTTCAATTGAAACTGATAAAAAAAACCTTAAAACCTAAATATTTCTAATTTTTTAACCTAAACTTTAGAATCTTATGAATCCCCTAATTAGTTGCAATAGTTCATTTTCAATTTTTTCTATGACTCCATCATTACATTCTCGTATCTTTTTCTTCATGTTCTCTACTTATATAATCACCATCATTAGCTCTGTCATCTCGCTTCCTCGCTCTTATTTTTGTCACTATGGAATACTCTTTAAATTTTATTGTCAAGGTTTTAGAATTATGATTTTTATGGATGAATAAATGATCAGCTTATAATAATTTGGTATTTGATTGAGTGAATTATTACTAAGTCTATTTAATTAATTTGAATTGATGTTTTATATATGAATAAAATGAAAATTAAAGATTTTTGTATTTTAAAGGTTCAATTTTATTACAAGTAATATAAATATGAAAATGCATGCATGTAAATCCTTAGAAAATAAAAAGGAGTTTACACAATTGGATTCTTAAAATTCTTTAAGATCTAAAAACTCACAAGCAAGATTGATATAATCCTAAAAAGCTAAAAATTAAATTTGAGATAGAACCTTAACCCAAAAATAATCGTGTATTATAGAACAAAAAGTATTAGAAGTGAATTGGACCCGTTGATTATGGAGAATTAGAAACTCAAAATATACGAAGAACACCACAAAGTCATTTATACTTTGATAAGTTCAGTTGTTCTTTGTTTAAGAAAGAAAAAATATTTTGCACTAAGCAAACAACAATTTTATTCAATAATTCATGGCTGCACAAATTTGACAACAATAAATAATTTAAATAGACTAAAAAAAAACCTTAATAACCCTAATGGATTATATATTAACCCCCTCAAAAAGAAGAAGAAGAAGAAGAAGAACTAAAGCCCAACATACATAATAAACCATAAACAATGATTAATAGGTTGTCATGAACCCAATTTAAAGTAAAAGTCCAAATTGAAACTGAAACAAGTCTGAAATAATAAAAATAACATAAAATCTAAATAATAAATATAGTTATTCATGAAACAAGTTTAAATAGCCCAAAACAATTGCTTTTCTTATCTAGAATCCTCTATGGTTGAATTTAACATCCTAGAAGGCTTAGGTTAGTTGTATCCACCCTTTAATGTCTCAAATTAGCTAGGACAACTCTTATTTTAATTACTAAATTAGATCTATTATTCTACCACCCTTTAACTTCCTTTTATATATATATATATCATAAAATCCTTGCAATTCATGGAAAGAGAATGACACATTAATTATCTTTATTGTCACCTTTTTTAATCTCCTTTTTGAATAAGAAAATTGCCCAAAATAAGCAAAGTAATTTGCTATTAAATAGCACCATCCATCCTTTTCTTGTATAGATAGGAAAAATAAGAAATTCTTGTAAGAAAATGATTTTTAAACATTATAAGAATCTTTGCCACACTTGAAAACTATATTGTTGTCCATTAAAGATCTTAGTAGAACTAAAAAACTCTAAAAAATAAGTAGTTAGATATTCTTGTATCATTATGAATCATTTTCTAAACTAGTTTGAAATAGCCAAAGGTAAAAGGAAAAATTTTGGAACATTATAAGAAGTTCACAAGTCAAAAGATAACAAATAACAAAATCCATACAATATCTTTTAGCCTTTATCGTGATGTCTTTCTAAATTCCAATTAACTTGAAATTTTAACCCAATATAGAATAATACCTTTGAAGATTTCTGGTAAAATTTTTTTTTGACCGGATTGTCAAATTGAAAATTATGCATGTTAGCGTATAATTGAATAAGAGGTAATATTACGCTAAAATTCAAATTTGATTGTTCAATCCTTGCATGAATAATATTACTAGGTCTATTTATTTTTTAAAAAATTTTTAACGATTAATTTGAATTGAAGTTAGAGATTTTTATAATTTGAAGGTTCAATTTGATTAGAAGTATACAAACATGTGAAGTTTACACAATTGGACTTTTAAAGTTCCATGAGAATTCTCTCATCTTCTTTATAGGAATTTAAAACTTGATAGTGGTAAAATGCATGGTTTTGCATCATTCAAAGATAATGACTAGAAGTTAAGAGATTATTTCAAATATTTGTACATTAGTAGTTTAAATCTTCAAAATATTTGAATGTAAGATTTTATATGAAAAAAAAGGAGAAAATAGGTGTGGATTGTTATATGTTTTAGGGATGTAGGTGATTTGTTGTATATTATATTTATTTTATTTTTTATTGGATTTTTTTCTTGATATTAATTGATATTTTTCTAGATTTGAGTTTAAAATCATAATAAATATGTTAAAGAGAATAATGATATCTTATTTGTTATTTATTGAGCTTTACTTTAAAGAAATTGACAGATATAAGTACGAAAGAAATCATAAGTAAATATATTTTTATTATTTTTGATGGGTCATAACTTCTTTTTTTTTTTTTTTCTTTTTATATCAATTTTTAATTTTAAAGTAAACTCCAAGAACTAATAAAATATTACTAGTTATAGCTTAAACACCATAAAAATTTTCAGGGTGGTTAAGGTAAAAATTTTATCTTTTAATTTTTTTTTTATTTTTTTTTTATTAATTTATACAAATTTCTCTGATTTTTCAAAATTTAAGTGTTTTCCACATGTCGATCTTACCTCTCATGACATGCAACTTTACGAGAAAATTGGACAGAATCTCATTGGAGGGATCAAATTAAGAAAATGTCTAGAAGAGAGGGATGTAATAAATAATAAAAAGTAAAGAGGTCGCATTAAGAAAATCTCAAGAGTAGAGGGATGTTCATAAGACTGTATACCTACAACTCAGCTCGCAGTGCCAGTGTAGTTTAATTCAACCATCTTTTAGCGTAGTACTTTATCTGGTCTTCCACTTTCCAACAGCACATCACTACCGTATTTAGCATCTTTCCGGTGGGTGCATCTCCCTCCGATCACCCTCCCATTCCAAATCAGATCAGCTAAATATATTTTAATTTGGGAAACCTCAAATATGAAAAGATGATGGAAGGATTGAGATCCAAAATCAGAGTAGCAATAGTAGTTATAGTATCAGCATGGATCGGAATCCTTGCTTTGTACGGTTTATTAAAGCCGATCTCCAATGGCTGCATAATGACTTACATGTATCCTACTTACGTTCCTATTTCTACAAATGGCGGCGTGTCGTCTGCTAAGTATGGATTGTATTTATACCATGAAGGTTGGAAGAAGATTGATTTTAATCAGCATCTTAAGCAGCTTAGTGGAATTCCTCTTCTTTTTATTCCTGGAAATGGTGGCAGTTACAAACAGGTAAGCTTTCCTTTTTATTTATTTATTTTTGGATTCGCTGTTGTTTAATTGTTTTTCTTTTTTTATTTCAATTTCTTTTAAAGAGATCTTTCTATTTATTTGTTTATCAAGAGATCTTGTAATTAGTAATTCCAGCTCGCATTAGTTAAATGAGACCTTGTTCTTTTATTTTTTTCTTTATTTATTAAGAGATCTTGCAATGAGTAATTCCAGCTCGCATTAATTTAATGAGATCTTGAACTACTTTTTTTTTTAAAAAAAAATTAGATCTAGTATAATGTAAATTCTGCGTGTTCTTATTTTATCTGTGTGATTGTTTGTGTTCTGAAACAATATAAATGGGTTTTAAGTTTTTTTATTTTTTGACTATCGGATTCAATTATGGTCATGTTGAGTTGTTGAAATGGGGTTTTAGTTTCTTGCCTTGCCGTACTTAGATAATGTTGATTACGAGTGGAAGATTCTGGTCTAAAATCCGTTTTTGGTCATCGGATGTTAAATGAATGTCCTACCTAGCAAGGATAGAAAAATCTTGAACCTGTTGAATTATATGTAAATCAACAAGTTGTAAAAATGGGTTAACAATTGGTCGATTGAGTTTCTTTATGGTACCTTTCTTTTTGGCAGAAGAAACTGCATATTCTATAACCTATAGAAATGGAAGTGGAAAGATTAGATGTATATCATACCCGACAGCCCCATTTATTTGGTGTAAGAAGGATTGTTTGCACTGCACATTCAAACACTTGAAATATTGAGCTATAGTTTTATGCTGGTCTCTTCACAGGTTAGATCCCTGGCTGCAGAATGTGATAGGGCGTATCAGGGAGGTCCACTTGAACAGGCATTTTATCAAGAGGCTTCTCTGACTCCTGAGGAGGGAGGGGAAGATATGGATATAGCTGGCTTCCAGTTACCTAATCAATATAGTAGAAGGCTGGATTGGTTTGCTGTAGACCTTGAAGGTGAACATTCTGCAATGGATGGTCGGATACTGGAAGAGCACACAGAATATGTTGTTTATGCCATCCACAGGGTATTGCTTATTGTGTTTACATTTTGATCTGCAAATAGCACACCGAATTAGTTTAATCATCCAGCTGTTTCTTCTTTGCAACCTGCTGAACTTCCATCAATTTATGCCGTTGATGCATTTAAGTACCTTTTATCAATCTTGAAGGTTTTAGTTTCACTAACTGTTCCTTGTTTAGGTTCTCTTTCTACATCCTTACTTATACTTGAACTTCATCAATCATACCTTGGTTATGTTATCTTACGATACCCAGCTTTGGTTATGTTATCTTACAATACCCTGCTTTCTCGCAATTAGAAACCTCAATTCCTCAATTACTTATTAAGTGGTTGCACATGCAGATTCTGGATCAATATGAAGAATCTCGTGCTGCCCGAGAAAAAGAAGGTGCTGCTGCCTATGGTAGTTTGCCAAAAAGTGTCATATTAGTTGGACATTCAATGGGTGGTTTTGTTGCTAGAGCTGCACTCATCCACCCTCGTTTAAGGAAGGCAGCTGTCGAGACTGTTCTTACTCTTTCAACACCACACCAGTGAGCTTTGCAGCCTTTTCATTCATGTATCTGTATGAAATTTCATTCATCGATTAGGTTTTCACTTAATTGACCTGTTTATCCAGATCACCTCCTGTGGCATTGCAGCCATCATTGGGTCACTATTTTTCCCAAGTAAATGAGGAATGGAGAAAGGGATATGAGGTCCAAACCACTCAGACAGGACATTATGTGTCTGATCCATTACTCTCTCGTGTAGTTGTTGTCTCCATCTCCGGTGGCTATAATGATTATCAGGTATAATCACACTCCCTTTGTTCCATAGAGTGTTTGGGTTTCTATGTTTTGTTTTTCTTTTAAAATGGTGGCCGAGTGAGCTACCACTCCGGGGCCGAGAGCAACTTGGGTAGGGTCCCCTCTCTGAGGGTTGTTTTTCACAAGCTGGAATTCGAACCTGAGACCTCCTATTACCAGGAGAATCTCAGCAGCGTTCACCCCACTTGCAAGCCTAGCTTGCTTCCGCCAGACCAAACCCACTTGGGTTCTGGGTTTCTATGTTGGTTTGTCTCAAAATGCATGTCCTGTCAAATAATTAATTGCTTTATTTCATACTATCCCCTCATTTGGAAAAGACTTTAACCACCCATTCAGCGTTTACAGAATAAATGATTTGTTTGGGAAAAAAAGGTGGGCAAAAAATGTGAGTTGGCATGATATTTATTGAGTGTTCTTAATTTGTGTGAAGTTACACAGAACGTTACAGGAGCATTTATTTTATTTCCTTGAAGGGGTGGGAGTATTTAAATTGAACAAGGATTGTCAGGTGTTTTCTTTGAGCACTTTATCTGTTTTTGCTGATGTTGATGCAAAACCCTTCATACATCCACTAAACTAAATTATGACAGCTAAAGAATGTCAAATTGATGTGAAGTTTCATATGTATGATTATTGTTGTTTATCCCTATGTTCTGCATATGGTACAAGTCCCCAGTAATTCTCAAATATAGTTATCAAACTTAACACCTGAAAAATTGAACTTTGCTCTACTTTTTTATCACATACAATATATCAATCATTTGTGTTGGACATAATTCTTACTTTTTTGTTATGCTCTTACCTTTTCATCATATGGTAAAACTTTTTACATTTTGACTTTCAGGTTAGAACGAAGTTAGAGTCCCTCAATGGTATTGTGCCACCCACCAATGGTTTTTTGATAAGTAGTACAGGAATGAAAAATGTTTGGTTGTCAATGGAACATCAGGCTATATTGTGGTGCAACCAGTTAGTTGTGCAAGTAAGTGTGCGGTCTCTACCAGAATACATGCCTGTACCACAAACATTGCTGAAATTTACATGTTCCATGTAGGTGTCACATACTCTCCTTAGTCTGATAGACTCCAAAACAGGCCAGCCATTTCCTGAAGCTAATAAGAGACTTGCAGTATTTGCAAGGATGCTTCGTAGTGGGATACCACAGAGTTTCAACTGGATGTCATCTCATAGATCAACATATGTTCCCTTAAAGGATGTGAAAAATGCAACTGGTATTGTCTATCTTGACTCTATCTTTTATCAGCTGACATCTATTGAAGTTTTATAATTTCTGTAAGAAAGCTCGCTGAAGAAAATAAATGATTTTGTTTTATGAACTACTTTCAAACTCTGTGAAATCATTTAGGTAATGTATAAATATTTGTGACATGCAGTAGCGAGAAATTTGATGGATTAAAATGTTCAATTTTTTTCCTGTTCACTGAGATGATAAAGAAATAAAGAATGAACTAGAAAGAGAAAGAATTCACGAGTGCAAATATATTAGCAACAAAGACAAGTGAATGATTAATTAAAGATCAATAGTTAGATATATGCCTGTTGTTAGTACTGTAGTAAAGGGAGATGATATCACAACCACATTGTGCTGTCATCACCTTCACAGCCACTGATGCCGTCACCTTTACATATACCCTACTGATGCCATCTTTTGTTAGTGATTGTGCTTTGTTTTCTTTTTTTCTTGTACCATGTTAGAGGTGGTGCTTTTCACTACAAGTACTAACCAAGCATTTGAGTTCGGGAAAATTAAAGGATGGGTGCCATCTTCGAAACAGGTTTTCAAAGGGCAAGGAAAAAGAAATGAAAAACTTCTTTAAACCAGCGTTATGTTTTCCAGATAAATTCCATAAGTTTGATTTGGAACCTGTTAGATCCTTGGGTTTCTTCCATGTTGTTTGACCACTGGATGACAGTCAAGCAGTTTAAAAGTGGCTTATCATGTGAAATACAGCTGGAAAGCAGAATAAGTAGTATAAGAACAAGGAGAGTGCGCGCTTGGTTTTGGGATTATAGCTGGCAGGACTCTTTCTTAGGTTGCATAATGTGGACAACAATGTTTTTCTTATAACTAAATGACTTTATTTTTCAAACTGTCAATGATTTATTTTGACTAATTATGAATTTGAAGCGACAGTCCATGTTTTATTTGCAGGTTCTCAAGCGCATCCTTTTTCCAGTTGCCCCAACAATGTTCACTGGAATGATGATGGCCTTGATAGGGATTTATATATCCAGACAACTACCATGACTGTTTTGGCAATGGATGGGAGGAGACGATGGTTGGATATACATAAATTGGTTAGCTTCGTTAAAGCTTCTCATTAGTAGTTCCAAAACGTTTTAGTCTATATTTTTTCTCTTCAACCTGACTCCTACATGTAAATGTTTTAATTGCTGATTCTCAAGAGTTGATTTAAGCCTTACCTCCCATTTTAAGTCAGGTTGGCACCTGGTTATATTTCTCCTTTCATTTTCATTTAAATTTGGTATGTAAATGAGCCTCAATACATGTCCAACTTAACTGTCCTGGAATTTGGTAAATAATCTACAAACGTTGAATAATGTTCTAGGCTTTGTAGTTCAAGCTTCTGAATTTGTGCATTTAAAGATAGGTCTGTAGTTTTAAATATTCAACTTTTTCTTTCTGATAGACCGCTCTAAAAAATGTGGAGTTACTTGTCTGCAATTTATGTGCATAGGGGTCAGATGGAAAAGGACACTTCATGTTTGTAACAAATCTCGCTCCATGTTTTGGGATTAGACTTCATTTATGGCCTGATAAGGGGAAATCTGCTTCAGAAATGGCTGCAAGTAAAAGGGTTCTAGAGGTTACAGCAAAATTGGTGCAGATTCCATCAGGACCAGCACCAAGACAGGTACTAAATATGTTTATTGCATTCTTTCATGTAAATATATTTACCATAATTATATTTGGTGCTGCCTGTCATTTATATTCCCTCTGTGTCTTGTATTAGGGAAATTTATGATATGTTATGAGGTCTAGTTTCTCTAGCTATTAGAGATTACCTGGACTGTTATTTCTCAAGTGTGTGATAGACTTGCTCTTATTTCTGAATATGCTCTCTCTCTCTCTCTCTCTCTCTCTCTCTCTCTCTTAATCAGATTGAACCTGGAAGTCAGACCGAGCAAGCACCTCCATCTGCTGTACTCTGGTTGAGTCCGGAAGATATGCATGGTTTCAGATTCTTGACTGTCTCGGTTGCTCCTCGTCCGGTATTGTTGGCCATTCTTGCTTCTTTTCCTTTTCCATGAATGGTTTCGGCATCAAATTAGTCTGCATCTTTTTACTTTTCTCTCAAAGTTCTATTCCTCACATTGATTATTTTTTAGGAGCATATGTTCAACATCATTGCCTTGCCTTGTTTTGTCAAATTAGCGATAGCTGTAAACATAAACTTTGGAGGAAGGGAAATAACTCTGGGCTGCAACTACACCAAGCTGTACACGAATAGCTCAGGATTTGCTTAGTAACAGGATTGTGAATTAACCTCGATCAAATCTTAGTTGCATGTCCACTGAAAACTCCTGCCAGTTCAACAGAAGAGTGATTATGAATTAGCTTGGCAAATAAATTTGTAATATAATAATAGTTTCATCTACTATTGTGTTTGACACAACAACAACGATCAAGCACCAATCCTGAACTAGTTGGGGCTGGCTATATGGATCCTTTGTGCCATTCCATGTGATCATGTATCGAATCTGCCTCAAAATTGGGAGATTTTAAATCCTCCAATACTACCTACTTTCACATTAACTTAGGTCCCCCTCTTCCCCCCTACTACTGACAACTTATCACTTCTTCCAACGATGCCCTCTTGTGTCCTACTTTTGTGTCTCCTACATGTTTCTTAATCCATATACACATGCTCTTTCGAGTAAATATTGGAGAACCTAAAAAATATCTCACACCAATAATGGTTCAACTAATATGTAAATCACATGCTTTGATTTTTGGCAATTCAGAGTATGGTCTCCACCAGTACTTCAATCACCAAAAGAGCTGAGTTACTGCTTCTTATATTAGGTTGTTTGTATTAGACTTTTCTCATCTCTGCATTCTTTTGAATGGTGCTTTTATGCTTTTGTTCACTGATGCTTTGAAATGGTGGTAATTGATGTGATTAATTCTGATGGTCAGACAATTTCAGGCAGGCCTCCACCAGCAGCTTCCATGGCAGTTGGTCAGTTCTTTAACCCAGATGATGGAAAGAGAGATTTATCTGCTCAGTTTATGCTTCTATCTAGCCATTCTCAGAAGGTTAATGTTTTTTTAAATGTGCATACTTCTTAGGGTTGTAAGACATGGAATCTTAAAATAATGGGTTAGTTAAATCATGCCTTTTCAGACAACTGGCCTTGAAAGTTTCATAACTTCAATTTGTGCAGGAATTACTTTTGAAGGAGGATCATCCCCTCGCTCTCAATTTATCATTCACTGTTAGCTTAGGCCTTCTGCCCATTTCTTTATCTTTGACGACCACAGGGTGTGGGATACAAAGGTCTGGCATTCTGGCAGAAGAGGTTGGAGACATGGAAAACAGTAGTAAGGAATTTTATTTATTTCTAGTCAGCCAATTGTTTAATATTTTATTTGTTCTCAAGCATGCATAATTGCTACAAATCTGTCTTGAGGCGTTCTATAAGATATCATGGATTTCCTCACTGCTTCATTTTCACTGCCCAAATTAGTTTCACTGATGGATTTATCAATACTGCACTTTGAACTGTGTGTTATGACTCTTGTGAACTCATTCCATGCCCATTTCAGTAATTTGATTTTGACTTGGATACAAATCCCTTTGGTTAGATGATATAAACCTGTAGACAACTATCATTTATCACATTCCATGTGGATTTATTTACAATTGAAGGTTCTCCTACACGTGTCATTTTTCCACTAAGTTAGCTTTCCTGGTATTCAGGGCTTTGTAAACTGCGGTGTTTTCCACCAGTAGCGCTTGCCTGGGATCATACATCAGGTCTTCACATCCTTCCAAATTTGTTCAGTGAAACTATTATGGTTGATTCTTCACCTGCCCTATGGAGTTCTACCCAGGGGTCTGAAAAAACCACCATTATGTTACTGGTATGATGGTGTTTACATGTGTGTGTGTGTGTTTGTGTGTGAACTCTTATGACAGTGGTTGTATGTGTACTCTTATACTGTAGATATATAGATGTAATGTTTTAGCTTTAATTGTTAACCAGTAGAGGTCTTTATCTCTGTATGCTTCTTCAGGTTGATCCTCATTGTTCGTATAAAGCAAGAATTGCTGTTTCAGAAACTGCAGCTGCTAGCAGATTTTTGCTTTTGTATAGCTCACAGGTGATTCTAGAGCCTCCTGTGAATTTTCTGCATAATATCATTTTTTTTTTTTTTACTTTAAATGTTAATTTTGGAAAGTGCCTTTGTTTTCTTGCATTTTCTTCTTATAATTTGCTATTTTTTTGACTGCTTCTCTTTGAAACATGTCATTTAAAGGCAATTCCTTAAGCATGCAATTGTGGTTAGATATTGTTGGGCCTTTTGGTATGATTTAAATCATTGAAGAGTTACCGGAGTAATAAAATGAAAATTCAGACCTGAGTTTAGGAGGAGGATGTGGTGTAATGTTTACAACCTTCTGTGTTGCAATGGTGTTGTGGTACCTTTTGCCTTTAAAACACAAGGCCAAAAGAAAAGAATTGCAGTTGCAGGATTAATGTGGAATGCAGAGGTAGAAAGAATTACTTTTAAGTCATCCAAAGGTCCTTAAGATGGGAGTATCTAACCATGAGAAACACCTAAATTGGATAGAGACGTGGATGCATTATTATTTTCCTTCATGGTTAATTTATCCATATAGACATTGAGCCTCTACATATATGGGATTATGTCTTGTTGGAGACATGCTTGCATGGGTTTATTTGTTAAAGGAAAAAAGAAAAGTAGTGATTTGTCAAATCAGATGCCCCAAGAGATGGGAATGGCTTAATGCTGTTATGATCACTTTCTCATATTAATGATTCTTAGTGTTACTTCTTGGGAAACCAAAGTTATATCATGTCATGAGTTTTCTTTAATGCAGATAGTTGGCTTCTCCATTGCGGTTATCTTTTTTGCTCTGATGCGACAAGCACATGCATGGGATCTTGATCTGCCCATGCCTTCAATGCTGGTGGCTGTTGAGTCCAATTTGAGAATTCCATGGCCATTTTTGCTTCTAGGCTTCGTACCCATTTTGTTTTCCTTGTTCATTTCCTTGCTAAAGTCTCAACCACTTCCACCATTGGCAAGCTTCGTATTTGTATCAACAATTTGCTATGTTTTTGCAAATGGATCTGTGATTCTTCTGGTATTGGTTTCACAATTGGTGTTCTATGGGGTTGCAATCATACATGTTTTCATCAAGTCAAGGTTGGTATGCTTGTCCTCTCTTTGCTCCATACTATGTGGATATGGATGACATGTTTACCAATGTTTCAACTGTCTTAGTCAAAGAACCCCCTGGGGAAGGAGGGGCGGCATGCAAGGGAGAGAGTGAAAACAAAAGAAAATTGCTGTTTTTATCATTCCATATCTGATTGGTTATTATTTTGCTTAAATAAAGCAAGAAGGTCTCACAATTTTTCAAGTGCATTTGGAAACATTTTGAGAAGCGACCTTCCTATTAAAGAATATATTATATGCCCATAACTAACTTCTTTTGCATAATTAAATTTATTTTGACCATCACCATCCACAACCTTACCCTAGAGGTGTCTGCAGATTATCAATGGGAACTGATAATCATGTGATGCACACAGGATCTAAGATGGGATTCCTTTTCGTTTCTTTTCTCTCTCTTTATCATAGCATAATGGAGCTCCTACTTTCTTTCCTGTACCTCCAATGAGTTATCCATTTGGTATTAATATGTTAAAGTATCACATTTGATGCTGAACAGCAAGAGTTTATACTTTGCAGGTGGCAAGAATGTGAAGGAAATATTTGCTTGGCATTTCTTCATTGGTTTATTAATTTATCCTCTGGTTTCTTTTCATTAAAGGTAAGGTACACTGGGATAAATCGTTGTGTAATCTCTGTTTTCAATGTAAAATGGCATAATCAGCTGCATAACAAAAGTTTAATGCCCTGTTTGGCATTGCAGTCCAACCGTGCTTTCGAAAATTCTTGAATTCTTCTTTTTAGCTTCAAATTTTTGTTGTGTGTGTTTTTAGATCGTTTTGATGTTCTAATATAAAAAATAACAAATATATTATTTTGATGCATTTCCGAGTGAAAAACACTTTGAAAAGTAACCTATACTTCCAAATAGGCTTTAAGTAGTCCTTCGGACTGGAAACCACTCCACTTTACAGAAAGCTGGGAGAACTTTGTTTGGTAGTCTATTTGTGCTGATTTCTCCTTATTCTCTCGTGGTCACGGGGCATATTTATCTCCTTTTATATTTGTTTTCCCCTAATTTATGGGCACAAGTTGTGCTTTAGCTTGCTCACCTGATCTAATTTGTTCATAAAGCAGGTTGTGAGGGTTCTTAGAGTCAATCCGTTACTTGTTACTGCACTGACTGCTATTACCTTGGGGTGCTTTGTCCAACCAGCACTGGGTTTATTCATATTGATCTTGTCTCATGCTTTATGCTGTCATAATGCGTTGTGCAGGTACTTTTCAAGTTTGAATTCCTTGTACTTATCACTGTTGTGCATTCACTTCATTTTCAGAACAAGTGATACCCGTCCTAAGCATTTCTCCATGTTTGTGTAACAGTTTTTTTCCGGCTTCCTTTCGCAGCCATGCACGAATGAAAGAGTTGCTTGATTTTAAAGATGTTGGGAATGAAAGATCTCAGCAATTTGTATCTAAACATGATGCTGGACTCGACCAGAATTTCCAGCTGGAAGAGAACAGCTCCAGTAGTCCTGACTCTTCAAGAAGTTTTGGGGACACCCAATTAGAGATATTCCATCACCGGCATGGTTTATTGATTCTGCATCTTCTTGCAGCGCTAATGTTTGTCCCCTCTTTTGTGGCTTGGTTGCAGGTATGAATAACGTGTTCTTTCCTCTATTGACCTTGAGTATTGAATGTATCACTTCTGCACCGACTTAGTTTGACCATCTGCTTTGCATTTTTGCATTGGCACATAGCCAATATAACCCATAGATCTGGCAACTCAAGCTGAGACATTATTTTATGACCACTATAAGCTGCGTCCAAATTTCCAAGTTTAGAAATGAATGGTATAATTGTTTAAAAGCTCCCCTCCCCTTCCCCCCTTTTTCCCACTCTCTCCATCTCACCCTCCCTCCCTCCCTCTCTCATGCATGGTTTCAAATGGAATATATTGATCCTCAATGATATGTTAGATTTGTTTGCTTCTCAGTAAAAAATAAAATATCTAATGTGCTTCACATGAATTTAGAAATAGTTTATGGATGTGTAGTTATGTGGTTACTGTTGCACAATATTCAATCTACAGTGATTGCATATCCTGTGTGTGCTTGCATAATATCGTACCTTACATAAATTCATCTTTAGTTCACAAGGATACTAAAGCACCAAGATCTTCATAGTGTATGCACTGTGCTTCTTGCACTTCTGGTTGAACATGATCTGTCCTTAATAGCGGAACTTGTGTGACTGCAGAGAATAGGCATGGGTCATAGCTTTCCATGGTTCCTTGATTCAGCTCTTTGCATTGGTGTCATTCTTCATGGTATCCTCAACTCAAAGCCTGAGTTCAACTCCATGTTTTCCTTCCCAGAAATATTTGGGAAGGAAGTGAGATTGGACTTCATCTACTTGCTCGCCGGCTACTATTCCTATGTTGCTGGTTTGGGCTTGGTGCCATACAGAGTATTTTATGCCATGGCTGCTATAGGTTTCATATCTTGTGCCATGAGGATCTTATATAGGAGGAGCAGGGAGAAGGGAGAGCCACGTTTTGGCAGAAAAAAGCGTTCTCATAGACATTGAGGACATGTAAAAAGCATCAGAATCTTAGAAGACATCTTGTACAAGCATTTGTGATGGGAGGTGGCTTGAAATGAGCATTCAGTTTCTGCAGATAATAAGCCTGCAATCTTTGAAGGGAAGTGATCTTGCTAACAGGTGAAGGGTAATACAGAAACAAAGAAGGAAATTTTGTTGTTGTACCATTAGGCCGATTTTTTTTTTACTTTGCATTTTTGTTTGTATATGAGCATTTTGTTTTGAGATCATAGGAGAGAAGGGACTTGCTTTTGCGATTGAAAAGATATCCTGCATTTGGCATAAAACTAGGCCATTGTTGGTGCAAAGCAAGGTGATCCTTCAAGAGTTTACTTGCTGAAGATTTGGTCTCTTTGGTTTTATTTATGATTTTTGTTAGATTATTACCCTAATCTGAAATTACATCAAGCTAGGAATTAACCATGTTCTATAGATGTTATGGCTAGCCTGTTAGATCAACTAACAGCAGACGATGGGATTTAACAGGTGGAAGCGGTCTGGGGTTTGAGGTGCTTGTTAGGGCTAATGGTATGGGACTAACTAATCTTTTTATTCATAGCTGAATGAATGCCTATAGCTAATGCAGGCAGCAAGAATGAAGCTTCCGCTGAACTCTGGACGATAAGTTACTGGCTGAGGACATTAAAGAGCATCGAACCTAAAAGAAGTCTCCAGTCTATAGGGACATCATCGATAGGTCCAGAACTAATTTTTTCTCCTTGATCAAGTCCCCTTCTATGCAGATTGATACTCAATCATTTCTTCAAAGATGGGCAACGAGGGCTTCTACCAGGACCCCCCATTCTCAAACATGACCCTCTTGGATATCATAGCAATTGGATGGGGAGGTAGAAGTGCCAAGGATCATAGGCTCCGTGAGATTGTTGAACCGATCAATAATTTGAATATTCCTCATGTATCCAGCTTTTCCAAACCCTTCTCGAGGAAAATGACCACTTCCCATTTCAGTAGTTGTGTGTTGTCCACCTGTTTTTGAGTTTACAATCACACCTCCCCATTCAAGCATCGGAGCACCGTCCTTCAAGTGCGAGAAAAGGGTGGTGGCCTATATCCAAGTACGGGACCGCAATGGTGATGGTGGCCTGGTTGTGTTGATTGAAGACTAAAAATAATTTCCAGTATTAATGGGTCAGTGGGTTTCGACTGAGGGTTTGTGAGGGAGGATGATGGTCTTTTCTGGTTGTTGATGGTGTTGTGGTGGTTAGATTTTTCAGGTGGTAGAAGGAAGAGATGGGAAAGGCTGGTATGATGGTTATTTGTGAATTGTTTCATGGTTGCTGGATTCGGCGGTGTATAGGGAGGGAATGAATTGATGATCCTTAAATTGGTTTAGACCCCTAGATTTAGCCACCTTCATCCCTAGTTCTCAAAATAATGCAATTATAACTTCTCTAACTCTTCATTTTGACCTTTTCTCTTCAATTAAGTCTAAATAAATTATTTCTTGAATCCTTTTTCTTCAATCTCTCTTTAATTAAATCCTCATAATGACCCAAACTCCTCAATTGTTTACCCGTAATACTCGATGATTGTTGGTCTAATTTCAACTTTAATTATATTTTTAATTTTATCTTTTTAATTTTTTTGCACTTTTTGTATTTTTTTGTATTATTTATTTTTTAACACACAAAAATTAAATGAAAAATAACAACATGGTTAAAATTTACTAAATTTAGTGAAAATACATATTTTTAAAAACAATTCTAATTTTTTTTAAAATATATACAAAAATAAGATTCAAAATTGAGCTATGACAGTGATTATTTGGACTTAAAAAATTAACAAACTACTAAAAAAATATGAAGAAATTATTAAGTATCTATTTATGAAGTATATGGTCATAAAAAAAAAAAGTTGTTTTGTATGTGATCCACAAAATATTCTCACAAAAAATGCAAACATATTAGAGAATTCTTAGATAAAAGTTATGTATTCAATCTGGTGTTCTTAATTTTATAACTCAGTAGTTTAATATTTCAACATTCAAGAACAACGATAAGCTCAACAACTTAAAAATCAGCTTTCTATCATAGGAAAATGAACAATTTCTTCAAAATAAGATAATTTATCTTTTATTTTCTTTGAAAATGAGAGGAAATTTTGGTTCAAATTTAAATGTGATGGGCGTAAGATAAGGTGCATACATACACACATCATCAAGTTTAAATTAGCATTTATTACATTTAGGTTTACATATAAGATTTTTTGTAAATTGAAAGGATAGTTTAGTGATAAAAGGATAGCATTTAATAAATGATCATATCATGTATTACAACCTTGATTCAACATGATGTTGGTACAACAAGAATCCATCGTCACAAAAACTCGTATATAAACACGGCCATCTTCTTCTTCATTATATTATACATTGATATTATCATAACCAGCACCGAAGCTTTTAACGTCATAATCCAAGTCTATAATTTCTTGAAATCTTCAAGTGTGAATCAATATCTCCCCTCACGACGTCCCCTCCAATGTGAAAGCGCCCGCCCAAATAGCCAGGATCAAATTATTACCAGAATACTTCATCGTCAGTAGCCAATTGGTCTAGCATCGCTGTCGCAGAAAACCCAGAAAATTCAAATGCAGCACCCCAAGTCATGACCCTATCCTGTGACTTTACCTTATGGGATCCCTTGGTCTTGTCCTTGGATTTGCAAGATGGGTGCAAGTGACACCCTGTGCACCGTGGCTTACAGCATTTTCCTGAGAATTTGGAGTGGTTTGTGGGCTTTGATGGGACCTTGGTGAACAATTCGGCTGTTGGAGGTGCATCGAACTTGTTGAATTTTTTGTCTGAAGGCTTAGAGTTCCATGGAGACGGCAAGATCGTGTGGGTCTTAACCATTCCATGTGGGCGTCCCTCTCTCTTCATCTTGCCTGCTTCAGATTGCGGGATTGAATTTGGAAGGAAAAGAAGTAAGAAACTGTATTGATGATGAAAGGCAAGGTGTTGCCTGTCTCAATTTATAGGAAGTTGAGTTGGTGATAGGAACTTGGGGAGCAAGGAATGTTTTGTATCAGAAAGAAAACTAGGCAGCAAGGTGTTTAGGTCGGTGAGTAATTATACAGATGATCGTGTTGACCAAGCTAATTATATAGATGACTTTGTTATTAAATTAAATTAAAGGAAATGATTTTCATCCCTTTGATCATTTTGAATCTAATCTAAACCGTTGGCCCCAATACGAAACACAACGCCCAAATTAAAGCATGCTATGAAATCCCCACGTTCTTAAATGTACTGAATACAAAATATTCCACTCTCTCCTTGGCGGAGGAGGGGTTCCGAGTGGCCGGCCAGAGAGAGCATTATTATACAATATTTTAGGTTTTTTTGAATATATAATACTTTACTTTTCAATTAAACAGTAAAGCACTTCTTTTTATTTTTTTAAATTTCATCCTCAAACTATTTTTTTATTTAATTTTTTTTACAATCCAATTTCATGATATAAAATTTTAAATTACAAGAGAATAACAAAATTTTTAGAAATTTTATTCTAGTCCAAAAGCTTATTTTGTTTATTTTTCACTCATTGAGTTTGAGAGAAAAGAAAAAAATTCATAAAAAAAAGATGGGGGGAGAAAGTAGTTATTTGAACACAATCCAATCACTAAAAAAAATATATTTGTGTTAATGGAATTTATTCAATCAAAGAAGTTCAATGAATGTAATTTTTTACTTTAAACATTAGAAGTGATCATTTTTGGTTCGGTTTGATTTTTATCTAAAAAATAATCAAACCAAATTATTTTAAAAAAACAAAACCAAACCGAAACTGATTCAAACCGACCGGTTTTGATTCGGTTTAATTATTTTAGAACAAATCTGAAACCCAATCAATTGGTTTCGGTTTGGTTCGGTTCAGTTTCGATTTGGTTCAGTTATTTTATATTAAAAATAAAAAACTATATTGTTTTTTAAGGGTTTTTTTTATAATTTATAATAGGTTTAGTTTCGGTTTGACTTAATTTTTTATTAATTTTGATTCTGTTCAGTTTTTCAGTTTTAGGCTTGTGAAATCAAAACTGAACCGAACCGGTCAGTTTTTTTAAAATATCATAATCGGTTTCATCAGTTTTTTTAATTTTGGTTTGGTTTTTTCGGTTTTTTTTCCAGCTTTGTCTATTTTTTAGTTTTTTTACTCATCCCTAATAACACATGATAGGGAAATTAGATTGGAGTTTATTTTGATTTTCTTGATTCCATTGATTTTGATTTTTTTGATTTTGTTAATTTTTATTTTTTAAGTAACTTTTGGGTATTTTAAGGTTGACAATTGATTTATAAAAGTTTTTGATGTTTTTAAATAAAAATATATGAAAAATAGATTTTTAGGTATAACCCTCCCCACACGCCACCCCTGATTTTCCAATCATAATATTTATTAATGTGTTTTTTAGATTTTAATTTAAATCTTCATGGTAACAAATTTCAAAATGACCCTAATTTATTCTTAAAATAATATATACAAGAAAAAAATAGACTATGCCTATATACCCATTACTTTATTTTTCAAAATACAAGTCATGTAACAAAAAAGAAAGAAGAAGAAAAAAGCACGTAGCTTGTCCACGGTGTCACATTAGGAGATCTATAGTGCATTGTGCACAATGCGGGGCGTTTAAGGTTTCTTTTTTGTTAATAGTTAATGAGCTATGAGATCGGGAAATATCTTATATTAAAGATCGGGAAATATCTTATATCAGGTTGTGTGTGTGTTTTGCTTAAATCATAGATATAACATGTTTGGTTAAGGAAAAAAACAGTTAAGGAAAGCAACTCCTTATTGCTTCTTACACGGATGAAATTCACCGAAAAGTGAAATATGCTTATTTACGTGAATAGTAGAGATATACTTCATTATTTTGATCAGACTAAATTCGATTTAAAACTTAAAATATATTGAATCGGGTTCAATTTAGTAAAATAAAAAAATATATTTTTTAATTATGTTTTATTTA
The DNA here is from genome assembly GCA_018804465.1 of Populus tomentosa. Lineage (NCBI taxonomy): Eukaryota > Viridiplantae > Streptophyta > Magnoliopsida > Malpighiales > Salicaceae > Populus > Populus tomentosa. The sequence goes on from CM031969.1 coordinate 32,027,973, forward strand.
AAAAACTAGTGTTTAATATTATTTAATGACACTACATAAATTAGACGGGAAATTGCTTGATAACATAACAGTTGTAGAATTTGATGGCAATCTCAATTTTATTCTTGATTATATTTTACCTGATGTCATTGCGTGCTTGAGAAACCAAAAAAATTATAGTCCTTGTTGGATGTATTTCATATGTGATGAACTTGTAGCAGTTTAATGGAACAATAAAAAATATTTTATATAAAGTATTATTTATTTCATGATATAATAGCAATAATTAAATCTACAATATTTAAATTAAAAACCATATATATATATATATATTAATTATTTTATAAACTTAATTTCAAAAGTATTATTAACCAAATACATTAAACTATTTTTTATTCAACCTCAATTTTAATCATAATTTTAACTAAATATAAATAAATATCAAATTAACCTCAATCAAAAATACTTTTTATAAAATAATTTTTATTCAAACCACAATTATATAAACTATCACAATAATAAACAAAAAAAAAATTGACTTAGAAGAGATTCTGCACCGAAAGACGGGACTTGGAAGGTGGAAAAAGCAATCCAATTTCCTGCTTGCTTTGATGACATGTCAATGGGAAGAAAGCAGGTGAAGAATAAAGCGAGAGTATTTATAATGATAACACAAGTGAGTTTTTATTCTTACATGTGACCTTTTTGTTTGGCTTGTGTTTTTTCCAACGAATCTAAAAAATATGTTCTTATACGCTGAGCCAATTTCAAGCTAATTGGATCGATTCCTTACATCCCTATCAATTAAGATCAAAATTGACCAAAACTTAAAAACTAGGGTGAGATTGTCGGTTGTTTACAAATATAGGGACCAAATAAAAAAGACGTCATCTAAAACAAAACGGTCCAATTTTTCAATCTCCCTGCTTCTCCAAAGTCGATGCCCTAAACCCTAACCAGAAATCACAGTTCCATTTCCAGCTGAAGAATCAAATGGCAACTTCACTAATAGCCAAAACCCTAAACTCAATCAAAAACCCTCAACTCTTGAGACCACTTACCCTCCAATTCGCCTCAATCGCCACCGTCCAATCCGAAAACCCGTCTTCCTCTTTCACTTTCGCTGACTCCGACAGCAATAGCAGTAGCAGTTGTAATGACAGCAATATATACATGAGGAAGGGACTTCCAAATTGTAATGTGAAAGGCGAGAAGGATTCATCTTCGGTGACAATGCCGATGTCATTAATGACAGGGTCAATTGTGGGCAAGAGGTTTTATAAGCAAGTAACAACAAGAGAAGCCGATGACGGGAATGGATGGAATGTGATGCTTGATTATAGAACTCTTAAAACTCCTTCTAAAAGGCCTCTCAAGTTGCCCACTCTAGCTCTTGCTAAGGCTATTGCTGCTGAATGGGATTATCAGGTTTGCTTTATTTCAATTGAGTGTTGTTGGATTTGTGAGAGCTGAATTGGGTTTCTTTTTTATTTCTTGACTTGTGTATTATAGTAGTTCAAAAGGGCTTCTTTTTATTGATTCGATTTGGAGTCCTGATATTCATTTTCAATTGGGTTTTTAGCAAGATTCAATTTTCAGCCTTTGATTTTTGGGGTTTATTCAATCTTACCGAATTTTTTTGGGATATGAAATATGCTCCTTTTATTTGGGATTCTGCTGTGTCGTTTGGCAGCAAAAGTCAAATGGAAACGATTCAAAAGTTGCATTTCTTTTCCCTCTTTGATTTTGTGATGTGTGAATGATTGGATGAAGTAATGAAATGTTACTTGTTGTAGCAAACAGATGGGATCAGGCCTTTTACAATGCCTCTCATGAAACTTGCATGCACTGCATTGGACAGAGTCCCACTCACCCGGCCGAAGATTATTGAACACTTGATGAAGAAATTTAGTCAGGATTTAGTATTCTGTCGTGCTCCTGAGGATAATGTTCTCACTAGTGGTGTCTATGGTATGCTATTCATCCACAAGTCTGATGCTATATTCAGTTTTGATTCATCATTTGATTGTTTGTGCTTTTTCTTTGAATTGGTCTCTTCAATTTCCTGTAGGTGACATGTTCTTTCATGAAATGTAAGTTTTTTTTTTTTTTAGAGCTCCATCTCTTGTCATATGTTTTCTTTTTCAATTGAATGTAAGTAGATATTCCACCATCACAGAGCAACTTAACGGTTTCATAATTGCTGTAATTCTTTATGGATAGAGTTGTTGTCTGTGCTTCTATTTAGTACTTTCTGCTAATGTTTAATAACCTGCTCCATTTTGTTCAACATCAATAGCATGGATGTATATATCTAGTTTGTTTCGAAACATCAAAATGAAAATTCTATTGTTCTTTTGTTGTTTCCAGTACTGTCTAGGAAGATATTTTTGCTGAAGTTTCTCAAGAAAATACATCCTAAAATTAATTTTAGTGTGTTCAGTGAAATGCTTATGAATCATGGAGCTTTTATTTTTGGCATAAAGCGCAGCTATCTGTGATCCAGAAAGTACTTTTAGAGCTGAATTGGTGCAATCGTCATCCTTTTTCTGCTCCACCTAATGCATTATTGACTTATTGTAAACAGTAGTAGTCTTATGCATGGATATTTGTTTAATCTAAATAACACTAAATATCTGTAACAACTTGCTTTTCTGTTCTTTTTTTCTTTGTCAGAACGGCAGGTGGAGAAATTTGATCCCTTAATTGGTTGGATAAAATCAGAATTTGGCTTTAAGCCTGTTGTGTACTCGTGTCTTTTTGGTGGCAAGCAGGAGGAAGGTCTACTGAAAGCAATAGAAAACCTTCTAAAACAAACCGATGATTGTCAATTGGCGGTTATTGATGCAATTGCATCTGCAGCACACTCTTTAATAATTGCTGTTGGAATTGTTAAGGGGAAATTGGATATTGAGGAAGCGATTGAGCTTATCAGACTTGAAGAAGATTTTCAAGTTCTCGTTCTTTATCTCTCCTCTTCATCCTCCCCTCTTTTTCTCACACAGAGAAAAACACTTGAGAAACTTTATGGATTTCTCCCTGTTTTTTGCTTTGCAGGTTGACACATGGGGTTTGGTTGAAGGTGGCCATGACATTGATATTGCTGATCTAAGGGTACAAATCTCCTCTGCTGCTGTTTTCCTGGGCCTTTCCAGGAAATGACCTCTGTACACTGTTGATATTTTTCAACTCAATTGTTAGTTTCAGTGCTGCTACTATTATCTTTAGCAGTAGATGTCAAAGATCTACATTTAACTCTAAAGGTTTTGTAAGAACTTTTGTTGTGATTTTGCTGAGATGTAGTTGATGCAATAATTGTGTCGTTTGCTTATGCAATCAAGAGAACTGATGATGCTAATAGTATAATACTACTATTTATCATGGTCAACAAGAATGAAGTTTTGCCTATACAATCACTACTATTCTGCCTTCTGCGGTAGCCATTGACCTATGCAATTTATCATATGCTTTCCATAGTTGACAATATTAGCAGCAGATCTGTGAAAGGCCTCACGGAGTCATGGTTTTGGTTCTTTTGTGAGAACCAGAAAGTTGACTTTAGAGTTCAAGTGCTTTTAAATGTAATCGCTGGCAATTCCCTTTGTATCTGTTCCTGGCATTCAACGTATTCATGTGATTCTGTGCTCTGTCCAGCTGCTTCCCTGTTTGATGTGTGGTTTTTTGATGGTTGAAATATTTGAACAGGACAAGTTCCACCGTTAATAGTAGAGATACAAAGTACAAACACGCTGTGAAAACTGGGAAGTTAATTTACTGTAAGTTGACGCTGAAGGAACCACCACGCCGGTATCTTTTCCTAAGTAAATATAAATAAAATCTGGTAGAAACAGGGATAGCACATGGAAGGCTGCAGACGTACTCGGAGAACAAAAACAGAAAAGACAGATTTGAAATTATAATTTTCATATGGTCTGGTTTTTTACTCCTTGAATGGGCCGCAAACTTAACTTTACAAGCTAAAAGAATCAGAGAACTAAATAGAAAAAGAAACCCAATATAAAATTTGAAATTATGCTAAAAATAAAAGGAAAAAATGATTTAAATATCATTAAGATTAGGACTGGTGACATCCATTCAAGTTGTTCTTGGAGGGTAGGGTCTTTCCTTTTCCTTCTTTCCTTTTTTGTGGCAATCAATTCCACTTTTGTCTATTAATCTTTTCTTTTTATGCTGTTAATTAGGTTGTAAGATCCTCTTCCATATTAACAAAATATTAAAGTTAAATAAAACTAGAACTAATTAACAAATTCCAAGCTTCACAAACAGATTTCTCAGCATCATCAGTGCTAGCTTCTAATATCGGATTGCAAGGTTCTAACTGAGTTCAACGTCGAGTGAAAAAAAAAAAAAAGTCGTATGAGCATAAAATCCATATTGGTGAAAGATCTTTCCCTCCAGTCATGGTAAATGAAGGCACACCATGACAGCTTGAGGATAGTAGAGGTAAGATTTCTCATTTGCACGCTCTACCATGGCTAATCTTAATCTCCTTGGAATCATAAGATTTGCATTTGTACACCTGTTTAAACAAAAAAATCCTGACAGGGTTTGGTTGTCTGCTTCAATTCCTGGGGCAACAGCAACACATATCTTCGAGCAGGCAAGAATCTCATTAAGGGTCTTCTTGGCAGCATTGCACACACAGAGGCGGCTGTTTCTTGATGTCACAATTGCAACAAGCAGTATCACAGTCATTGTTACATCCTGCAGAAGAATCAAGTCCATTATTAGCAGCCTGTTTCGAACTTTAGAAACTCAATATCTCTAAACGTTTACATCCTGTTAGTTCTTTAAGAAGAACATTCAAGATCTAAGTCTTATTTCTGTCAATTAAAGCAAACATCTTTCCATTTTTACACGATTCACATGCCAGCTCTTACTTGTTGGACTCGAGTTGGAGTGTTTCAGGGAGAGTAGAAAGAAGGACCTTAAACTAAGACATTAATTACCTGCTACAGTTACAAACTGTGGTGTAGGCGGCCCAAGGTCGACAGAGCTGAGGAGAAGCGAGATGCGAGAGCTTGCTTCTGCACTCGGAATCATTATGAAGACTAATATCCAAGTTATTCCCAAGAACTTCATTGATGCAATAATGATGCGCAGAAGATTAGCTGCTTAGTAGATGAAGTTCTCTGATTTACAAGGTTTATATAGGCCTATGATCTGCAGTTCAAGTTGAGGCATGAGAGACCTAACCTATTATGATATGACTTGGAAGCCACGAATATTTCTTGTATACAAGTGTTTCCGAATATATGAACAGATCACTCCATAACTGTGTTGATTACAAAGCTATATTTTGTTCTGCGTCTACATCTATATTTCCTTTCCAGAGATAGAAAATGAATCATGACAATCGTGCGTGACTAGCAGACTTTTTAATGTATCTTTATTATCTTAATAAAGCAAAAACCATTAGAGGACCTGTCAATCTTTCTCTTGTTAAAATGTTGTCATGCCACCTAATCGTCGGCATCATGTTTTTCATGGCTGTGGTTCTCTCCCTGCCACGTTTACCCAATGTTTCCGTTCAGAAATTGGACATCTAGCACTTATCAGGTGTCCATCCAAGTGAAAAAGCTAGTATGAGCTCTATAATTGTAATTATCTGAGGTTTTTTTTTTTTTTATGGTAATTCACTGTTATTTGTTTAAACCACTTGATAATAATAAAAAAATATTTATTAAGAGTGTACTTACTATTTCGAAAAAAAATAGTTTTTTTTCTTTTTTTTTTACTTTAAATAAATTTATTAGATTCATTTGCTATATAGTTTTGACATGATTTCTAAATATTATTATAAATTTTTATTTGAATTTTTTTTATATGACATGAAAATAATGATGATGATAATAAATTGTTCATGAAAATTCAATTTAAATCATTTTTATTCTTAAAATTCATAAATAGATTTTGAATATAATTTTATTATATTTATGATTTGTTTTTAGTTTTCAAACACACATAAAATATGAACATATTATTTTGATATTTTTTTTGTTAATTTGCTATAAAAATTACAAAATGTTTTTTTTAAAAAAAAATATTCGAATTAAAAATCTTGTGTTTGATACATTAATAAGAAAAATTATTATGATTAGAAAAATTTGAAATGATTGTATTTTTAGATTTAATAATAATATTAAAAAAAAAATAAGACCTAGAATTTTTTTTCACGTATAAAAACGTTTTGGTCCTTTTCCGTGGAGCGCAAATATAGAAACTAGTTATTACCTCATAGATTTAGAGGTTTTTTTTTTTTTTTTTTATGATGCTTTACTGTTTATAAACATTGAACCATCATTTTTTTATTTTTAAGATTGTTTTCTTTCAATTAAATTCTTTTATAGCCTAATTAAATGAAATTAGATTTAAAATTATTGTGAATATAATAAATTAAAAAATAAAACAAGGACAGGCTCTAGGCATGGTTTACTACTATTGAGCCAGGTGTTAAGCCTAGTTCTTTTCTATCCCTTTCTTTTGAATTTTAATAATTGTTTTTAACTATTATATATATGATATGAAAATAACAATACCACTAATAATGAAAAATTAATTTAAATTTTATTCTTAAAATTTGTAAATATGTTTTGAACATGATTTAATTATATTTATGAATCTTTTTAACTTTCATTCATGCATAAAATATACTTATAATATGTCCATATTTTATATATGACTAAAAGTTAAAAAAATAACATAACATGTTCAAAATCAATTTAAGAATTTTAAGAATATGAAAAAACAATTTGAATTGATTTTTCATTGTTATTAGTATTATTATGTTTATATCATATACATAATAATTGAAAGAATATTTTTTTTTTAAAAAAAAAAAAAGATACAAAAGGACCTGGCCTAGCGCCTGACATCGTTTCCAATTTATTTCATTTTTGTCCTAAAAATGTAATTCCTACTAATATCATTTATCCTACTCCGTAGGCATATATATATGAAATAATTTACAAGGTAGATGGGTCGTAGAATCGAATCGGGTCGTAGAATCGAATCCTTTATATATATATACACTCCCATGAAAACGAGTCTCTTTCCGGATGTCTTCCTTGTATCTATTAAGGGTATTTAAATCAACACCAAATTTATTTAAACTTAATTAGTTATAATTAATCATCTTAATCATCAACCATTTCTTACACCAAATTTCATGTTCATGCCACTTTGTTTCCCAATTTCTCAATTATTCATATTATAACGCATCATTATCCAATTTCCATGCTCTCGATTGGAGTTTAATCATACTCAAACTCTTGAATTTATGTTCTAACTAACAAATTAATGACCAATCACAAAATTCATATAACCATACACATTTGCATCCCTAATATACACAAATATAACAGGATTTACAATCTTTATATTTTGTTTTCATGTAATTAAATTAAAAAATAAATTATTAAACTTAATTGAGTCAATGACTTGAGTTACAGGTTTAATAGGTTGATTCAAGTTAATCTAATATATTTTTATCTTAATGTTAAAAAAGTATCAACTTAAGATATTTTTTAAGGCTAAATCATGGTCTTCCTGATCGTCCATGTTACCTTTAGACTTGCATATTTAAACATTAATTTTTAGTTATTTATTTTTTTTAGATTGTTTTTTGTCATTTGAATCTATCAAGTTGACGAGGTCATACTAAAACAACTCTTATATGATTTAATTTGAAACCTAGACTACGTAAGGAGTCGAGTTGAGAGTTTTCAAATTTCACCCATTATACTAGGTTTAATGATCATGCCAAAAAGTTCCCCACTACATAGGTGTTTTTTTTTATGTTAAATAAAATAACCAATCATTTAGCGATAAACTAAAAGAGTTGGGTAGAAGGAACAATAATAATTGTTGTTCAACTAAACTCAATTCTAGAAATGTTTTTTGTTTTGCAATTCCATCCTTTCAAGTTATATTAACATGGTTTATACACAAACATATATCTTTTAACTTGATTGTTATTGCATGTACAAAGTGTTGAGGAGTATTATAATGATAAATTCAAGATTTACTTTGTGAAATAGAGTTTTAGGTTGTTGCTAAAAAAAAAATAAAAAAATAAAGATCAAATTAAAAAAAAAAAAAGTATCTCATTTTCATATTGGCATGGAAAACTTCACTTTCGTTTCTAAAGTTTCAATTTATATGTTATTCATTCTTTGTTGTTTTAGAAACTTATATTTTGACCTCAACTTTAATTTTTTTTTTTTTCAAATATCGGATTTTATCTTTATTCATGTAAAAAAAAAAAGTAAGTTACTTTAGATTCTTTTTTGATTCGTTTAATTTTTACTTTATAGAGTGATTAGAGGGTGTGTTTTGAGATTGAAATGAGTTTATTAAGATTTATATGATGTTTTTAAGGTATTTTCAAGTCAAATCAAGTTGAAAACCGGGTTTCTCAGTTCCTAAAACTTAGATCCTAATTTCTCAATCATCAAAAGTGACTGGAAGATTATCCTATAGATGACAGGTCATTTGTTATAAGAAATGAAGTGTCTGGCTTAAACAAAAAGTAGGGTTGCCTTAAAAAAAAAAAAGTTTATTGAACTAGGTGAGTGGACCTAACCTCTTTTTTTTTTTTTTTGTACATTTCCTTATTGGTTTTTAGATTTTAATTAATAATTTTTCTTTTATCTTTTAAATTGTTTAGTTTAATTTTTTTTTAAAATAGTAATTAATATTTTTTTTATTTTATAATGCTTCAAAGATATTATTATAATTTGTCTTTAAATATTTTCTCTTATATTTATATAAATAAGTTGTATTTGTAAGATACAATTATAAAAATAAAAATCATATGTTTTTAGCAACTAAAGTTAACCCCTAAGATAAAATAAAACGGATGGTATGAATAAAATATTTACATATACATCTATTTTTTTATTATTATTATGAAGATTAGATTTTTGCTTTAATATTTAATTAGCGTGAACAATATTTCTTTTAATTTATTACTTTAAATATTTTCTAAAGGCAAGTCTTTTAACAATACTAACCCTATTTCGACATATAGCAGAGTAACAAATATGTGAAAAGAGGTATATTTTATGAAATGTAAATATTATCGTTTTGTTTTCCAATTAAAAAAATTCATAATACCTGTAAACACATTCATATTGCTAATATATTATTATCTTGTGTTAAAAATTAACTTGGTATCATACTCATAACGCAATGTAGGTAATTGGAACTTGTCTAATAGACAAAGTGTTGTTCATCAAAAAAATGGAATGGATAACACTTCATTTACTTTTTAATTGTTTTTTATTTCATAATACTCCAACAATATTATTGTAATATATATATATATATATATATATATATATAAAATTTATATTTAAACAATCCATTTATAAAAACAGAGTCATTTGTTCTTACTAATCATAATTAACTTCTAAACTAAAATAATTAACCTTCAAGATAAAATAAATGAAAACATGTAAAATAAAATAAAAAGTATGAGTGAAATATTTGTATGTGAATCTATCTTTTATTTTTATCATGAAAACCAACTACTCATTTTAGTATTTAATTAGTATTAACAAATTCTTTTCAAATTATTAGTTCATGTTTTTAAATTTATTTTATGAAGCATAAACATCATCTTTTTTATTTTTCAAATAAAAAAAATTCATGTTATTTTAAATGCAACCAATCATCACCTCATAACATTAAAGAAAAAAAAAAAACCCAACACAAGGAGATCTCATTGTATACTAACTCACAAATCACTATTCACTATAATAATGTGGTTACGCTTTTGCTCTTCTTAAAACACATTATGCCTCGGTATTAAGGGTACTTTTATCTTTTCTTAGAACCCATTAGTCATTTAACATATTTGTTTGAGGGTATATTTGTTTCTTTTTCTTTTTTTTTTTTTTTTGGCATAGCACAAGTTTTTTTTCTTTTTTTAACTTGCTTGGTTTTGTTTTTTCTTTTCAATTCTTGTAAAAGAGTTAAAAGACACGTTTGCTCTTAGCTTGAGAAAATTTTATGCTAATTTTATGACAACCGAGGGTAATTTAATCTTTTAATGTCAGTTAATAAATTAAAAGAAAAAAGGCAAATGTTGATGATACATGCGGCACCTCCCGTGGATTGAACTATATATTTTGTTGGGTTATTAGACGTGTTGTCGCATCATTTTCCTTCTAATATAGCACGTGTAAACAACAATGAAGCAGTTTATCATTAGTGAGCTCTTTTTTTTTTCATTATTTTTCTCTTTTCTCTCTTAAAAATACAGGTTTGTTCTATTTGTTATTGAAATTTTAACTTTAATTTTTATTCTTTTAATTTTTAATTTTGTTTTTGCCCTTTTATAAGTTTTGTTTATTTTTTTTAATTTAGTCCTTCAATTTCAATTTGACATATTTTATTCATTTCAATTAGGTCCTTATTATTTTGATTTCTGTTTTTTTTTTCTTGGTGCTTTTGTAAAAATTTTATTTGTTTTCAATTTAATCCCCAGTTTTAAGTTTTCAAATATAATATTTTTTAATTTGGTCATTCTTCTTTTAATTTATTATTTTTTTTCTTGGTTCTTTTGTCAAGGTTTTGGTTGTTTTTAATTTCACCCTTCAATCCAAATTTATTTTGTTTTGTTTTGTTTTTTTTAATTTGAGCCTCATACTTTTGATTTTTTCTTTCTTTTGTTATTTATTTGTTTTTAATTTAACCCTTTAATCAAAGGATTGTTCTTGCCCTCTAATTTATTTTTTATTTTGATTTTCATCATTCTTTTTTTATTTTTTATTTTTATTTTATTTTAGATCATTTCATGCAATTGATTTTTTTTATATATTTTTTTTACATTTAATTTGTGGTGGACTAGACTTCTTGGTTTTTCCATGGATGATGATTTTGGTCTAATGAAATGTGTGATGTGTTTTAAAAGTTATTTATTGTATGGTTTTCGAACCCAACTCATGGGTTAATCTGGGGTAAGTCTTGGGTTACAGATCAAATAGTTCGACTCGGTTAAATCCAAGTCACCCTATATATATATATATATATATATATATATATATATATATAAACATGTAGAAATTACATCTTTTTGAAAGAAAAAAAGTTAAAAAGAAAAAGATCAATGGGTTTTGACTAGGTTTTTCAAATACTAATTAGGTTGTGGGTCAACACGGCTTGTTGACCGAATCATACTAGGTCAATTCTCCTCCTGTTTTTAAAGGCCAGTCAGGCCTAAACCCCGAATCACTTAGATCACGAATTCAACCGCCAAGTCGGGTTTTAGAATAATGATTTGTCAGGTTATTCTAATTTTATTATCTTGATTGCAAGTTTAGAATGTTAACACAAATCGATATTATTCTTTTCACTTCTTTTATCATATTTGTTTTTCATTTTAATCTTTATTCTTTTGATTTGTGATTTTGTTTTTAGAAGTTTTATTAGTTTTTAATTTTATCATTCAATCCAAATTTATGATATATTGTTTATAACAATTTGGTTTTGATACTTCAGATTTTTTTAAAAAAATCTTTTTGTTAAGGTTATTATTCTTTTCAATTTAAAATTTGTTGTTGTTTTCTAATTAATTTTTTTATTTTGATTTTAACCCTTATTTTTTTAATTGTTATTTTGTATTTTGAATCTTTTTGTGTGATTTATTTATTTTTATCTATTTTTATCGTTCAACGTTTCATTTTTTAAGGATTAAGCTTCATAGTTTTTCCATGTATGATACTTTCAGTTTAATAACTCATGTCATGGATTAAAAAAGTTAACAAGGGTTGACATTATTTTTTTGACTTAATTTTTTTTTCTAGTTTTGTCGTTCGACATTGTTTTTTTTTTTTTTAAATAAAAAATTGCTTTGTGGTTTTCTTCTAGTTTTTTTATATTAAGTTATTTCGATCTTATAATTTAGAATACGAGTTTAATATGTTAATCTAAATTGGCTAATACTTTAAACCCCTAATTTCATATATTTACTATGCTAGTTAGGTTGAGTCACATTAATTTGTTTTTTTTTTTTTTTATATTTAATTGGTTGAAAATTAAATATTATTATTTATCGCTCTTATATCAAGAATTTTTTCTATGGTTATTTGTCTTCTTTTTTTAAAAAAAAAATATTATTCATTGTTATTATTATTATTTTTTTAATCAAATAAAATCATCTATTACACTAATTATGGAATGAGTAAAAAAAAATTAAAATAAAATTAAAATATAAAAAAATATTAATTTAAAATTAAAAAAATCAATTTTTTTATAAATATTTTTATAAACAAAAACAATATTGACCTAAAAACTATGTGCAATAGCATTAATCTCCCAACAGTTCTAAAGCTTTTGGCCTGTCAACCAACCGTATAACGTCATAAATCTCTAACAAGCCAAGCAATGAACACTTCATTTGCCAAACAAAAGCCATCTGTTTCACAGAGCTTAACAAAATTGAAATCCATAGCCCCATCCATAAAACCAAGACGTTCTAAAGACATTTATTTTAAGAGACAGGCAACACGCTTCATTCCAAGTATAAACGCAAAAATGAACAATACAATTAGTGCATATCTTTATTAATCAAAACACAATGTTTATCGGTCCCTAGAAGAATATTTCAGAATAACTCGGTCAGATGCGCACATCCTCAAGCTTCTTCAATCAGGACACTTATGCACCACCTCCTAGCTCCGTTCAAGCTTCTTGATATTTTGGATCTGCTTCCCAGGGTTCAATCCCTTGGGGCAGGCACGGGCACAATTCAATATGGTATGGCAACGATAGAGCTTAAACTCATCATTGACTGCATCCAGGCGCTCCTTGGTATATTCATCACGGCTATCCATAATCCACCTGCATGTACCAGCAGAAGTCAGCACTTTCCTACTGTCTTGGTATAGGATAGCTTTCCTTGTAAGCATGCCCGTTAAGTTGCATCCACACTTAAATAACACAGTTCACAATCAGTGGAACAGATAGTGACGAGTTCATTTATTTCAGATCTTGGTGATCAAGAATAAGTTTGAATGAAGTCAACAGACATCATCACTTCAACTCACAATTAGGACATAGTCACGAATCACACTTAAAGTTAAGAACAGAAGTAAGAATTTAAATTGGGCCTGCTAGTTACTAGCATGTTTGCAAACAACATATTTGAAGCAGGCATAGGGCATCAGTTCATGATTACCAGCCAGTCAGTCAGCACGACATCAGTTTCTACTAGTGTTCTCCAAGAATTAAGTTTTCATATTATGTTCTTACAAATATATTCCATCTTTGACCGACTCAAGTTCATACAAGGGTTTAGATGGTCTTTATTATAGAGGAGCCATTTCAAGTTTCCTTTCTAATGCTAAACTTATTTGTCGCACATCAACACTTGAAGATAGCATTTACACAACCACCTATTCCTTTGAAGAATCAGAATAAAGAAACATCAAAGGTAACAAATAAAGACGTTCAGCAAACAATAAAGAAATGACTCATGATTGGAGGTTTTCCAAGCATAGAACAGAATCTATGAATGCAACTATTGTTGTGCAGAGACTGAATACACAATGACATAAAATCGATCATAATGAGTGTTGTGTCAAGTTAAGAAAAAAATCTATTAGAGAAATTGTTTCTAAAGCAAATGGAGAGGCAAACAAAAAGCAGGCATGTAAGAAATTCTATAAAACAACCCTCCATTCCAGGTTGTAGCATGGTAAATTATGCATGCTCGACAAAATAATTCATAACTAAGAATTTTTCATTCTCTAGAAAAACAAACCAAATCTTGAATAAAACTAAAAGCAAGCATCCATATCGATAGCTGCTGAGTCTCCATCTTCAAACACCTTGAGATCTCAATTACTAAATATCCATCCTTAAATTCTGAAGGAACTCCACCAAATTTCCGCACTTTAAATCATCAAAGATAAAGTTTTATTAATTCCCATTTCTTGCTAAGAAAAAAAGCAATATACTTGCTAATCCACCACGAACTTCTCACCGTTCCCTCATTACTCCAAAACAGTTTCATTTACCATTTAAATTAGCATCCCTCAATTTAACAAAACACTCAATCCCCAAAATCTCAATCCTATTCCTTAATATACGAAACCAATAACTTAAAATAAATAAATAAGTACATTCTAAAGTGAACACAAATGCTAATCCACAAAAATCAACCACTCAAAAACAAAAAGAAAGCTAAGAGCAAATAACACCCAAAAAAGACTGAATCCGAAACACAAAACAAAATAGTGATTACCAATCACCATTCAATTGGAACAAGAAAATTCAGATTTAAGAGTGCCCATAATGCAAAAAATCAAAGTCACCAGAAAAAAAAACACATAAACCCAACAAATTAATAAAGAAAACACATATAAAAGCACAAACAAAGAAAAAGGAACCGATACAATCAAAGGAGAAAAAGAGAGAAATTACCTATTAGCATGAAGCAAAGCAGCAGGGCCCAAATAAGACTCAGGATTCCACCAATAGCTAGGGCAAGAAGTACTACAACAAGCACACAAAATACACTCGTACATCCCATCAAGCTTAGCCCTATCTTTCTTAGTCTGCGGAATCTCCTTCCCTTTAACAGGTGGTGGATTCTTCCTCTTCAACCAAGGCTCAATACTCTTATACTGATTATAAAAATTAGTCATATCCACAACCAGATCTTTGATCACAAACATGTGTGGCAACGGATTGATCATACTAGTCGGTCCGGATTTATCAATCTTTGTCAAGCAAGCAAGCCCATTACACCCATCCATATTCATTGCACAGGACCCACAAATTCCTTCACGACATGATCGACGAAATGTCAGCGTTGGGTCGATCTCGTTTTTTATCTTGATCAAAGCATCTAGCACCATCGGACCGCACTTGTTCAGGTCTATTTCGTAGTTTTGGAGCTCTGGTTTGGTTGGGTTGTCTGGGTTCCATCGGTAGATTTGGAATGTTTTCAGATGTTGTGGTTTAGTAGGGTTTGTTGGCTGCTCAACTGGTTTGGCTTCTGCCACAGCCGCCGCCGCCGTGGCTTGGAGGCGAGATGGTATAAATCTTGAGGTTAATGATGAGATCTTAGCCGTTGAAATGGCTCCTCTCTTAAGCAACCCAGTCGCCATTTTTGCTCTTTTTTTTTTTCCTGCTGCGAGATTGTTACCGGGCAAATGAAACATTTGCTTGTCCATCGGATGGGAATATATTAGAGAAGGGTAGTTTAGGGATTGAGAAAGTGGGAGATTAGAGGTTAATAATTTTACTTAGTAAACACTTTCATATCAGCCATCCAATTATATATATTTTCTCGATTAAGTCCCTCACAAACCGGCTTGCAATCCTTATACCCTTATCAGTCGGATCCATCTGCAAAGTAATATATTAAGTTGTTGCTTGAAACCTCAAAAAAATTAGGATTAATTAGGAAATTACACAGAGTGACAAATGCATTGTTTTTAAAGTTGTCTTGTCTTAATTACTTACTTGAAGAGAACGGAGATTAAGGAGATGGTGCATGAAGATGAGGGACACAATTGATATAAGTCATGAGTTTGGGGACTTAATTGAGAAAAGATATATAGTGGGGACTAATCTGAGGCTTACCTCTTTCCTTAATCTTGTGTCGTGGATTAGCTGGACTTTTCAACTAAGGTGATGATGTGGCGAGTTATGAGCCGGTGATTAGTGGCGAGTTATGAGCCGGTGATTAATGGCGTGACGTGGTTTTGCTGCGGAGCAGTCATTTGGTTTTGTGTCTAAAAAAGGGAATGGAGAAGCCAAATTTGCTTTGCGTATATGATTTGCTGAGGCGTGTGCTCACCATAATGCTTCCACCTGTAATAGCAATTTGCAACCGCTGGAGAGGGGCTCAAATCATTTTGGAGTTTCAATGCCAAACAAAAAGTGCAGTTTCAGTCCACGAGGCAAAAACAAATTATTACTGAAAACCTCTTCCTTTTTTTTCGGGGCTCAATTTTATATCTGAAAGCCTATAATTTTTTTAAAAAAACTAACATAATTAAAAAAAAGAAGTTAAAAGTAAATAACATACTTTAAAAAGTTACGAAAAAATGATATAGTTTCTACGTAACCACAACTCTAAATCATCTTTTATGAGGTATTCTTTATTTATGCGGTTGTAATTGTTTTTAAAACAAATCACGTAAATAATATATTTGATAACAATAAAATATGAATTATTATATATATGAGGCCCATTAAAAACACTATTTCATGAGAAGCACCACAACATCTAATGCCCAGTGAATTAATTCACCAGGACACTATTCACTTCTTTATAGTAAAAAGTGCCCAGGTAAATTAATTGACTTGAACACTGTTCAAATGATCATTGCTATTCACTTAGCCCTGTTCATAATAAAAAAAAATTGCATTTTTTTATATGTTTTATTTGAAAAGTTAGAAGGAGATTGCTAAATAACGTAACAAAAAATTCAGTTTTTGTTGTTGCACTCTTAAAAAACCATGGAAAATATAGTTCTTGTTTGGTAGATTTCGTATGTGATGAAATTACACATAGTTTAATGAAATAATAAAAAATATTTGATATCAATATTATTTTATTTCATGATGCAATAACAGTAGTTAAATCTACAATATTTAAATTAAAAACCATCAATATTAATATATATATATATATATATATATATATATATTTTAATTATTTTATAACCTCAATTTGAAAAGCATTTTTTTAACCATACATATTAAACTACTTTTTGTTTAACCTCAATTTCAACCACAGTTTTAACTATATATATATTTTTTCAAACCAACCTTAACTAAAAGTACTTTTTATAAAACAACTTTTTTCAAACCACTACCACAATAGCTACCACAATACCAAATACACTAGAATAACAATTATTTAACCATTGTGATTGAGAATAACAGTTACGATGAATATAAAAACACAACTCTTTTCCTCCATCGCCACCACTTTTTAGGAGAAAAATATTGTAAGTTTCTTCATGCAAGGAGATCGAGTATGAGCTACATGTATAATAAATTTAGAATGTTGTAAGTATTTGTCACTTTTTTATAGGCTTTGATAAAATTGTTGTATTTTATTTATGAATTAATAATTTATATTTGCTTCATATTAGGTTGGACAATTGCTACATGATGGTCGATGTGTTGCGGTTGATCTTCGTGATCTTTATGACGATGATGGCTTGCTTTATTATGCATCTTCATGACTTGAGACATGTTGTACTATACTTGAACTGTTAGGAGAGACATTGAGTCTAGATGATGTTTCGGATGATGAGACCATATAAACAAGTAAAAAATCATGTTATTGATGAAGCTAATTCATCCACCCGTTGTCGCAAAAGACATAGATAGACTCAAATGTATTATTATGTTATGTTATTTTTCTAGTTAAGAGTTATTTTTATTATTACTAGTTTTGTAATATTATTTCTATTAATTTTCATATTGATTTTAAAATTGACATACATATTATACATTTTCATACTTGGTTTACATAAACATGATTTAATATCATTAAAAAACAGATAAACATATGATCAAGTTGTTTAAAATTTCAAAACTTTCATTAACAACTTAAAAATGCAAATATAAAAACAATGTTTAAAAAACACATATAATCTAAGATTATAATTAACAAATAAAAATGATGTTAAAATATCATGGGTTTAGGTTTAATAATTTATAGATCTTGTTTGACATTTTATTGAAAATAGGTCTGGGCATAACCATTATTCTCAGTAGCGGTTCTAAACAACCACTAATGGCAATAGCGGTTGTTTAAAAAAACACTAATGAGAATAGTATTTGTTTACAATCACTATTATCATTAACGGTTGTTAATCAAATCATGTTTTCCAATAACAATTGAGTCAAAACTATGTTATTTTCTAAATACTTTTCTTTCTTGTGTTATTTTCTAAAAACTTCTATAAAATTATACTAGTTTGATAAAATACCCCAAGCTTACTATTATTTCCTTGTTGATTACTAGCATATCAAAATTCATTATATAAATAATTGAAGAATATTTTATCTTTTTAATGTGAGATTAAAACTTTTTTATATATATATATATTATGTTCATAAAAATAAAAGATATTATATTTTTAATATGAAATAAAAAACCTTTATAAATAATTTTTTAAACTTCATTATCCATAACATATATGAATTGTTTCTTAATTTTTTCATATAAGGTATTATAACCTCAAGCATCTTATTTTTTAATTTTTTTGGGGTAACCTGAGGCAACTCGTTTGAACCGGATCCGGCTTCTTGGTTGAGTCAATCCTAGATCGAGTTTAATAACAATGATTTTAATCTACGTTAATTTTTTTTAATTTTTTTAGTTTGATATCACTAACTTCGTTGAAAAATAAAAATATTAGATACAATAAAAATATTTATTACAATAATTAGGTAGATTTAAATAGGTATACTCATATAAATTCTGTAGACGTATATGATAATAATTTAGGACTCCATTATAAAAAATATATTCACAAATCCTATCTATATATAAAAAGAAAAGGCACAATTCTCAATATATTAAATTAAATAATTCCTCTAAAACATATACATATATGTGTACAAAATCCTTAACCACCATGTCAATTTCTCCTTTTGACTTAAGTTTTTTTTTTTTTTTTTTTTGAGAATTTAACATCAATAATACAAATGATGGTGCAAGTATATAGCTCTAAAATATGATGTTCATGTTGTTTTTCATATATATATAACTTGGAATTAGTTTATATACCAACCATCAAGATCAATGGATATTAAATGGTAAAAAACTGAACCTACGCGGTTTGTGAGGTGTAATTAAGGATGAATTAGTTAGCTCAACAGGCAACAACGGGCTATTACTAATATCCGTTCATGTCTATCAAAATCTGCCTTAATACTCGCTATATCTCCTCCTCTTCCTCACTCCGCATCTTTCTCTCTTTCTCATTTTTGGCTTTTCCTCATCCTTTTTCCTTTTCTCTCTTTCTCTCTGATTCCTGAAATATTTAGGCTCTTTTGTTGGACCAATTGCCATTAGATTTTGATGTCGTCGGTAAGTTTAATCCATCTCTGCTCTACCTTTAATCCATTCCAATTAATGTTTTCTTCGTTTTTGTTCTTACAAATTTGTCTGGATTTGTCAAAGCTTTGTTTTGTAATTCATGTTATTCTTTTGTATGCATTATGTGCTATCTAACTCTCTTTTTTAATTTCCTATATATTTCTTTCTTATTGTTACAAATTTATCTGCCAAAGCTCAGGGTAGTTTTAATTTCTGGTATCTGAGTATTAATCAATTGTTTGATCAACCATATATTTACATATACACACACACACGCAATTCAAATCATGAATATCCATCCAAATTTAAACTTTCTAGGCATTTAAACATGTAGCAGTTGATCTAGTTCCTATGCATGGTGATAAAAATTTTGTTGTTAAGAAAATTTGTGGTTATCAGTGCATGCAATTGGTTGTGGCTAAAACAGCAAGCTCGAAAAGCAAATATGACGTGAAACCATGCATGCTTATGTCTTACATTATTTTTTTTGTAAGCAGCAAGACCAGGGAAGGCCACTGCCAAAGTTTGGTGAGTGGGACGTGAACAATCCTGCGTCTGCAGAAGGATTTACTGTCATCTTTAGCAAAGCCAGAGATGAAAAGAAATCGGGTGCTGCAGCTGGCGCTGGTGCTGGTGCTGCTTCGCAAAGGAAAACTAATTCATCTCAAGCAAATAGTCAGTATCCCCCACCGGTATGTATCCCTGTAATCTGCGATCACAGAATTTCAATCAATATTATAGACACACACGCACACGCACACGCATATTTCTTAACTTTTTCATGCTCTACGATTTCTGGTTGCAGAAGAAAAGGTTTTGCTGTTTCTGAGACCAATGGTGGCTTTTGGGGGTAATCAGGTCGTGCAATTTGATCATCGTGCTATGGAAGTTCTTCTAAGTTTGCATTTCAGGTTGACTGTGGGGAATGAGTGCCTGCTGTTCCCTTTCTCTCCACTGCTGCCCCTTGCTCACTTATGTACGTATTTTAGGAGAAAACATTTATGATAAACACAACAACTTCAGCTGTAGTTTCTTATTTTCATCTACTTCCATACAACTTTTGCTGATGAATCAGCTATCTGTCAACCTTAAAGAATGAGTTTCACTAATGCTGGAGATTCATAGAAAAGTATTCTATATATATATATATATATATATGGCTTCTCATTCTCAGTTAAATAATTCTGTATGGGCGCTTAATTTCGAAACTCTTAGGACCAGGCACTCTATTGATGTTGATCTCCGGTCCAACAGGATTTTCATGCCTTCATACTACTCTAAAGAAAAATATAATTCTGCTACCTGTTGAACAAGAATGGATAGAGTAGTAACAGTATCTAACAAAGAAACTCACTTTTCCTGTCAAGTAAATCTTATGACAGCATTCATGTGATGCGCTATGCTCCTGCTAAAATTTTTAAAATAGAAATGTTGACTGCACAGAATCATGGGAAGCCTACCTAGTTTAGCTGCCAACCACGTAATTATCAGTCAGATTATCAACTTCTTAACCATTCAAACAAAAACAAAAAAAATAAAAGGAAAGAAATAAAGACTATTAATCATAGGACTAGAAATACTATGAACTAAAAGAACTAACCCATCCACATTTGCTAGGAAAGGTCCATCCGATGCACAAAAAGCCTCTCTGCTGACCTTAATAGAAAAGGTTAAAAACATGTTTCTTAGCAAGGAATGAAGCTGCTGATATCTTGACCAGGACCCGGAATTCCAGGCAAATTGCTGGAGTAGACAATACCATTTCAACGGTCAGCCAAGCTATTCCCACCATACTAATTTGCTGGCTGATGAAGGCTCTGGAAAAGCGTCCAACTGGAAAGCTGATGAACTGTAGTTTTCTGGATGGTCATACAAACACCTCGGGCCAAACTTAATTACATATGCCAAACTGCTCATAATGCCGCCAGATTCTTTTATCCTGAACAACAAAAACATTCAAGGCATGCTAATGGCCATCATACAGGGTCATAATAATCAATAGTGAACGCATGAACTAGCTAATTTGCCTGTCGATAACGTAACTGAGCTGATATTAGCAATGCTGACTTTTGTAAGTGCACGCATATACCATAGAGGACCATGCCTTCACTAGGCAAAATGCGTTAAGAACTTACAGGTCTAGGAGGCAGGCCCTTGCTGTTGAGAGTGCAGACATGAGATTTTGAAGAAATATCCTTTGGATGGTGATACCGACAAGAAGATTTGTATTTGCAATTCCCAGTAATCGTGAAATAACTGCACTCTGGTTGGCCCAGTCGATGAGGGAATTCTTCACATTGAATCTGTTCTAGATTGTTTGTAGAGACATCTGCTGTCTTCATCTAATTTTTCCCCAAAGGAAGACAAGTTAGGATGCGTGGTCTTTTCCTGTGGATAAGTGTTCATATGCAGAAGTTCAAACAGATCAAAAGAAGCTACAATGAGGGACAACTAGAAATAAGGAAAGAAGTTAAGAACAATGGCAGGTCAGGTAAATTATAAGGACACCCAAAGTGAAACAAATACTTCTCCGGAGAGAAATAAAGAGACAATCACATCAGGAAGAATGTTATCTGGCAAGCTCCTATAAATCTAATCAAACACCATTTTAAAAGAATTAAAGCAAATGAGGTTAATAATCTGGGTGGCTGGACCGGGAACCGTTCGACCCGGTGGCTGGACCGGTCCGGGTTAGGAGAAAGACCAGTAAATGTAAAAAACCTAATGACCCGGTCGACCCGGGTGAACCCGGGCGAGACCCGGCATATATATATATATAAACTTTACTAACAGTTTTCCGCCCTAATGTTGTTTGAGTAGAAGAAGAAAGCCAAACTGCCAAAGCCGTTCAGAGGTGAATCGGTAGATCATAGATGTCTGCTTCTGGTCTCATCCAACTTCTACAAGCGGAGAATTAACGAAATTTTCAAGCCAAGGTAAGAACCATAGATCTTCCTTGCCCCTTTCAGTTTTCCTGTCTAGTTCAGGTCATTTAAATCTTTCTTGCCCCTGCAATTTTCAAGACTCTGCCTAGTAGATATAAAACTATGAATTAACTGAACAATTTGGTTGTTAGGGTTCAAATACGAAACGGAGCTTGGGCTAATCCATATTTTTTCTTACGTTAGGAGAATTAAGAGCATATAGCTAGAAATAAGTAAATAAGCCCACTGAAAATAATTGTAGAGAATAACCATTAGCTAATTTATTTGATAAGAGCACCTGGCATTTTTGAGATGGAAGAACTGGCTTAATTTCTGGACAATTTCTTAGCATGTAAGTATAATATTTATCTTTTACTATTAAAAAAAACTCAAAAAAGCTTAATTTATTTAGAATATTGCTTTACGGTGATTTTTATTTTTTTCCTAGTATAATAAGCCCTTATCTAAAACATTTGAACACCAGTTAAGAATGCTAGTTTACGAATGAATCATTTTTCTTATTGTACTCTAATCAAATTCCACCGTCCAGCTTATTAAGAATTAAGAATTAAGAATGCTAGTTAAGAATGCTAATTTATACTGGTTTTTCTTCTGGCCTTGGGAATGAAGTTGTCTTCTTTATGAGTTCTTGTTAGGAAGGCATTGTAAGTCAGGTTAACATCCACCATCCAGCTTCCAGTATTTATAGATGAAAATGTTCGTTCGAGATATTATGAGAAGGCTTTTAAAGGATATCTGTTTTCCAACATTTGTTTGCATAAAGTAGAATCTAAATTTGTGTTCCTGACCATGCCTATCTTCCTTTCCTTGGTGCATAATCAATCTATTTGGGATTGTTAACCAAGAATAAATCTGTTTTGAGGAATATATACAAGATTTAGGGAAGCAAATCTAGAATCTTATATACAAGATTTTCTGAACTCGGATATTCAAAATACATTAAAATAATATTTTTTTAAATTTATTTTTAATATCACCACATCAAAATAATAAGAAAATATAAAGATTAATTTGATACAAAAACAAATTATTTTTTTTTTCAAAAATGTTGTGACCGCAAAAACAAAAACGCTAAGCTATATAATCAACCCATGAGTTAAGGTTCATTAATAATCATAACCAATTATTCAAGACCATACAATTAAATGAATATATGATCATACAAGTATGGGAAACCCCACAAAGAAAAGGCTGTAAAATCTTAAAATTTAAGGCGAAAAAAATGCCATGTCTGAAATTATCCAAAGAGAAATGGTTTACACAGTTGCATCTAGCCAAGTATATATTTCTCTTATTAAAAATCAAATACAGAGATGACAAATCAAAACTTTCAAAGTCACAAATACATAGTATATTTTACGAACAGAGCATATCAAAACTATCTCGTATTGATTGATTGCTTTAAGGGAGTAGATTGTCCATCCTTACGCTCATCATTTTATTCTCCTTTAGCCAACATTATAGACAAAAATCTAACCATCTAGGAAATTAAAATGGCAAAAGCAATGCATAAGGAAAAGAAATCAAAAGCAAATGGAGAAACCTTCATAGTTTTTAAACCAGGCCAGACGGGTCGACCTAGAACCTGATCTACATCTAGACCCTAAAAAAAAAGATTGGAAAAAAGTTTTTTGATATTTCAACCAAACCGTAATGGATGATCATAAACTGGTTATGATATCTATTTTTCTTGGATTTTCAAAACATGAGAAAGATGCATTTTTTATGAAAATATGCTTGGAAAACACTTTAGGATTTGAGATTTTAAAGATTTTTGTATTTTAATACCGGGTCAGCATCTTACAGTGTAAGTATACAAATCCGATGTTATGCAAAATTAGTGGAAAAATAAGCAATAAAATCATATTTTTTTGAAAATATTTTAGGAATTTTTTAATATTTAATATTATAATATATAATTAAATATTATTAATACATGTGGGCTGGGTCGGCCCTGCTGCCTGGGTTGAGATGATCTTAGCCTAGTGGAGTCTAGGCCGAGATTGGCCCAGAAGGGAGCCTGATCAGGTTGGGTTTGATTTATGCCCGGTCAGGTTCGAGTTGAGGTCAGGTATAAAATCTAGGGTCGGGTTCGGGTTTGGATATGGAAATACCTGACCCATGGATACCCATTGCTATCCCTACCCATCTCTCTAACAAAATTGAACAGCAGGGGAGTTCACTCAGAATTTTAGGGTTTTTCCTTCACTTTAAGAAAGAAAAAACCACTTTATAGGGTTTTAGTTGTCTCTCTCAATAAATTTTGATGTTTTGCAGCTCCTAATTATTCACTGAGCTGAGCTGAGCTAAGTTGAGTCACTTGAGATGTCGAATCGGCCAGAGCTACTAGCTCCACCTGAGATTTTTTATGATGATTCAGAGGCTCGTAAATACACTTCCTCTTCTCGTATTATCGATATTCAGGTGCTCTTTTTTTTAAAATTTTTTTTTTAAGAAAAATGCTTTAATTCTTATTGAATGGTTTGTTACCTGATGATGATGTGTGGTTGGTTAATAGGCTAGGCTATCAGAAAGAGCATTGGAGCTTCTTGCTTTGCCTGTTGATGGAATCCCTAGATTACTCCTTGATATCGGTATGTTGCATTTTACATTTCCATCACAATTACATTATGAAGCCACTCTCTCTTCTCCGTTTGTAAATTTGATTAATTTATGGCTTATGATTTGTTTACCAGTTAGAAAATAGCCACTCCATTGGTTTTGTTAATTGTTTTAGAATTCTGATTGTGTTGGAATTGAACATCGCGCCAGTAAGACTTAAAATGGAATTAACTATGGAATTATAAATTTATTTTGTAGATGTGGTGTTTGTCCTTTCAATATGCATGTGTGGGACATTAGCTATTTATACATCAAACTTTTGTTGTTGCAAACCTTGAATTTCTGATACTTGTTATATTTTTTTTGTTGTTAATTATTCTGTCTGTGTGCAGAATTCAATTCTAAAGTTTTTAAATGCTTACAGTAATTGTTCTGGCATTTTCAGGCTGTGGATCAGGACTTAGTGGGGAGACATTAACTGAAAATGGTCACCAATGGATCGGCTTAGATGTTTCGCAATCAATGCTTAGTATGTCTGCTTGAGTTTGTTCAATTTTGTAATATTTCATCAAAGGTTCATGTTAGGTTACGTTGCATATAGGAACTTTAACATTTTTCTTTCTTATCAAATCCAGATATTGCTTTGGAGCGGGAGGTTGAGGGTGATCTTTTACTTGGTGATATGGGTCAGGTATCCAACTAAGATTCAGTTTTAGTTTATAGGCTCCATGACACAATAATAATAATAAAAAAAAAAATCAAAAGGAGAATCAAGGTTGTGGGGAAAATACAATTTCTTGGCCTATATGATTTTTTTAAAAAAATTTATTTAGCAGGATGATGAGCTAAACATTAATTACTGATGCAAGGTTATGCAATCTTCTAGTTTATTTCACTTTTGACCAAATATTCTGTGTCTTATGACACTTAAGGTTTAATACTTAATGCTCTGTGCAGTTATCATAGGTGAATGTTTGTATTTTTGGAAGCTATTTCAGTACAAGTCCTTTTTTCGTTGTTATTACTATAGAATATGCAATTAAACTTGCAAAATAGGTTTTCAGTTATTAGTTATCGCTGAAATGCTTTAGCTTATGTTGCAGGGCCTAGCACTTCGACCTGGAATTATTGATGGTGCCATCAGTATTTCAGCTGTTCAGGTTTTACTCTCTTGTATGCTGTAGACAGCCATGCATCCTCTGCATGTATGCAAGTTTTTTGTGTTAGAAGAAGTCCAAAAAATTCTGTTTTTTCCTGTAGTCATTTTCAATGAATCTCTTTTAATTCTTACTCTGCTTCTACCTTCTGATGTTCCGCCTATTTGAATTATTTCAGTTAAGGCTTGCCTGCGTTTTTCTTGTGTTCTTTGACGAACATGTCTTTTATTAAAGGAAACAAAAATGTCTATTTATGAATTACTTTTCCCCCATCTTGATTGTGCTCTCTCTTTCTACAATCTTCCCTTTATAAACAGAAGATTGCCAGTTTTCAAGGCAAAAGGTTTAATGGACAATTAAATTTGCATTTTGGTTGTAAGGTCTGAGCTTATCTTTCTTCCCTGACCCGACCCATTCATTACTTCAGCTAAGGCCTGGCAAAGCTTGCTTACATTTTAGCTTTTCCTTGTACCAAGATCTTTATAGTAAATTAAGGTAGAGAGGTGGACCTTTCTAGATGACAGGAAATTTTTAACCAGACCGACATTTAACAATTAATCTTTTTGAAGTTAGATGAGCAAAAAAGAGATTTCAGAGAGGATGCTTTAGAAATGTTATGATATTGAGATTAGGGGTCAATGGTTTTCCAGCCAAAATTACTAACCAAATTTGTTTTGCTGCTTTACTTTTTAATTTTGTAATATATAAACCTCGACATCTTTTTCCAATTGAAATGTCAAACTTCACACAGTTGCTTTCCTTGTTCTCTTTTCTTTTCATTCTGGAGCCTGTAACTTGGTCTAAGTGTTGCTTGTTCTTCCTAGCCTCATAAATTTCCATCTTTTCTTTCATATCCTTTGTAGGGGTTGATTCTTAAATGTTAAGTTGTGTAACACTTTAGTGAGTGTTTTTTTCTCACTTTATTCTTTTGATTTGGATCCCAGTGGCTATGCAATGCAGATAAGTCCTCCCATGAACCAAGACTAAGATTGAAGTAAGTTCCTTCCCTTTTCTTTTCTGCTTTAGGTTTATGTAGTCTGTCAACACTCAATCTGTTTTGGGATTCAGTTCTGGGCTTGGTTTCTTCTGAATTTTTTTTTCCAAGAAAAAACTGGTTTTCATTAATGCAAAGCATTAAAGCTTAATACATCCATAACAG
This sequence comes from Populus tomentosa, assembly GCA_018804465.1. Classification (NCBI taxonomy): domain Eukaryota; kingdom Viridiplantae; phylum Streptophyta; class Magnoliopsida; order Malpighiales; family Salicaceae; genus Populus; species Populus tomentosa. The sequence continues at coordinate 32,054,877 of CM031969.1, forward strand.
ATTACTCAGAAGTAGGGTTGGGAATGTTGTAGATAAAACACTTGTCTTGGCACACTGATGTATTGTGAGCTAGGTAACGAGCTAAGTTTCATAACCTGTCGAGGATTGAAGCTGAAAGTTGAGTCCTGAAAGTGTGAGCTGATGCCTCTAATATCTGTAATGTTCTGATTCACAAGAAACTCAAATACTCAATTTGACTAAACCCGCTATTTTGAACAAATTTTGTTGCATTCTGTTAGATTTCTATCAACACTAGATAGTGATCAAAATTAGCCATTTGATATTACTCTAGTGTATTTGAATCACTGATGTGTATTTTTCTCGTTGTAAATTGATTGACAATTTTGTGGCAGGGCTTTCTTTGGATCATTATATAGATGCTTGGCAAGAGGAGCAAGAGCAGTGTTTCAGGTGTATCCTGAAAACATAGCCCAGCGTGAATTAATTTTGAGATCTGCAATGCATGCTGGATTTGCTGGTGGTGTTGTTATTGATTACCCACACAGGTATGCTAGGCTTCTATTTAGAAATCTTATGCTTAGTTTTTCATGACTGGTATTTGTTGTATATGTGTTTTTTGCTTGGCTTCAATAGCACCTGCCCTTTTCAACCCTTTAATCTGAATGTTTTCAAGAATCTGAACCTTGAGAGCATGATGTGCTAGATGCTCTGTCTGCTAATTCTTTGTTTCATTATGCAAGTATATTCACCCTGTTCTCTCTTTATCAATTAAGTTCACCTTCCGATATGTAATTTCCTTCGAAGCTAAAAAAAAGAATCTTGCTATTAATGATCCTGTGGTTTCATAATCCTCTTCAGAGTTTCATCATTCACTGATTGAACTATTTTTCTGTCACAGTGCCAAGAGTAGAAAAGAATACCTCGTGCTTACTTGTGGACCACCATCTTTAAGCACTGCTGTTCCCAGGGGGGAAGGCGATGATGGAGAAAGCTGCTCTGAAGATGAAAATAGTGAAGAAAATCAGATGGTGGGTTGCTTTGTCTTGTGTTTTTCTTTTCTTTTCAAGCTTTAACTGGGTTGTTTGTAAGCATGGTATCCTTTTCTTTTCAATTTGGATTCTGCAAGTCACTAATAATTATTATATATGCATACCTTGAGAATGCAGGTTTGCATTTCAGACAGGAACAGACCTAAGAAAAAACAGAAAATAACTAGGAAAGGGAAGGGCAGAGATTGGATATTTAAAAAGAAAGAGCAACTGAGACGGAAAGGAAACGCAGTGCCTCCTGACACAAGATACACTGGTCGAAAACGGAAGGCTCGATTTTGATCTTTACATGTGCAGCCAACCTATTGGAAAATTAGACATATAAATCGTTTTGCTGTTGCTGCGCCAACTTGGTGAAATCGATGTTGAAGATACCTAGTCATGCAAGTGTGAAATGAGATGGCAAAAGATGATTATTACAAGATACTCGGTCATGTTACAGGCCTTGTGTTTTTGGGAAATCAAATTGAAACGATGGATCCTAGAAGGAGATTTTGTTTTGATCCTAGAATAAGAATTTGTTTTGTTTAGTTGGAACAAGCCAATAACCTTTATCCAATCAAGGCCAAGCCAAGAAAGATAATGAAGCATCACCTCAAATTCTTTGGTTGAACTTTTCAAGTCAACGTCTTTAACTCGCATCATAAATTTCCCACCTTTAGGCATCAAAGAACCAAAATGAAAGAAAATCCAAGAAAGCCATTGAATTTGCAAATAAATAATCAACTTACAAAAAAATATAAACCAAAGTATAAACCTTCATGCTTAATGATGGCATATGTGCTTGCACCACACCCAAACTCTAAAAGATGAAAGCAATGATCATGCAAGCTTTGGTTACGGGGGTTTGAGTTTTGGATTTTGAGTTTGTGATTGGGGTTTTGGATTTTTTATATTTATATTTTAAAATCTTTGATTTTTTAGGGTTTTTGGTTTCAGTTCTAAATTCGGGTTTGGAGTTTAGGTTTTTAGTTTTTTAAAATTTAAGGTTTTGGAGTTTTGGTTTTTTAGTTTTGGGTTTTTGGTTTTTTAAAGTTCAAGGTTTTAGAGTTTTGGTTTTGAGAGTTTAGATTTTAGGGTCTAATCTCGGCCCCAACGCTCCTCCACCCCAAGGTCTCTTTCAAGGCTGAGGCACAACCCAGGTAATATGGGTCCGGCCTCAACCCCCCAGTTCCTTTCTGGGCCAATCTCGGCCTAGAATCCACTAGGCTGAGATTATTTTTTTCATAAAAAAGGTGATTTTCTCATGTATTTCTACTAATTTTGTAGAATATCGAGTTTGTATAATTATACTATAAGATACTGACCTAGTATTAAAATATCTCTTAACATTTTTTTTTTAATTCTTGAATAAAATTATCTTTAAATAAATGTATTAAAATAATTATCCAATTATATCATCATTTTTAAAAAGATTAGAGCTTTTATGGTAATATTTATAATTACTTTATAAATAATTATGTATTATTCCAATATGCATTTTTTTTGGGAGAAAAAACAATTTCTCATTGGTATTCAACAAGGATAAAATATATATTTTTATTACAAATTTTTTATATACTTTTCTCAAATTTATTTATTAAAACTTGTTTTCACTATCATAGTAAGTTTTTATTTAAAAAATGAATTTTTTATAAAAAATTATTTTCAAATATTTTCAGAAACAAAATACATGAATTAAAAAAAGATTTTTTTTAATTAAAAAGACACATTTTTACTCTTTAATTCAAATCATTAGAATTGTTCTGAATGCTCTTTTCAACTAAAATTATTTCTTATTCAATAAATTATGTTGTTAATATAAAAGACATGTTATTGTTAAATGCAGTAATATACATTAATTAAAACTAGCTTTCTTGTATAGTTTGTATCTATTTAATTTATGGGTTCAACCCTATAGATTGGGTTGATGATTAAAAGAATGTTTTTTTTTTAAGTTAATCTTGTATAGTTTGTTTTATAGTACTATGGTTTCATGATCCTAAAAAATATTTTTCAAGGGAATAACTAGATTTTGATTATTCATGCCTTGATTATATATTTTCAAGAGAAGATGGATTAATTAATGATTGAATGTTCATAAAAATGTGCTATCACCCATCATGAAAAGATCTAGAATTAATCAATGAACAGCATAAAATCATACTAATTTTAAAAAAAATCCCACGTTCAAACAGACACAGAAATCTGACCAGACCACAGACCTGAAAGAAACCTAAAACCCACCAAAACAACAAACATGTTTACTGGTAAATACTAGATAACTATTGAATTAGTAGAAGACATATGAAGCAACGTAGGACATTGCAAGTTGAGATAACAGCGCTTTAAAGACACCGGAAGATAACACTGGTGCAGAAGGAGAAGCAGAAGATTTTTCGCCACCAGAATTAGTCTCTTGGTCACTTGAAATAACCTTGATGATCATCTTCTGTCCCCTCTCACAGTGTCCAGAAACCCCACTCATGAAGTAGAAATACCCTGAATGGTTAAGATGGTAAACAGTGTTGCCAGTGTTGGAGAAGAAGTTGGGGTGACTGGAGTTGCACTTCTTGTAATCCTCTACACTGACCTCCATGACGGAGTCCTTCCTGTACTTGAAACCTGCACAAGAAAAGGTGATCAACACCATGGAAATTAAAGGAAAAGGTAAAATTTCATTTCTTTGCGTGTGAACTTACGAATTGTATCATCAACTTGGAATCGGTTCTCTGAGGCCCAGTCATTGTAGATTCTGGTATCATTGGCGGGAGGGACAACCCATCCTTCGTTAGCACCAATTTCGTATTCAAAGGAAGAGACCGACAAGTATAGAAGAGAAGAGAGAATGGTCATCAACAACAGCGACGTTTGCTTGGAAGAACTCATGGCGTGTAACAGGAAGCCAATTGCTACAGAAACTATCTTGCTGTGAGCTGAAACTATAGGAAAATATTGAATATACTGAACAGATGGGAGAACTTGGTGGTTTATATGTGAATGTGTCTTGGGAGTTGCGCTTGGAGCTCTAGTAATGGGATTCGTGGGGGTGGTAGAGATGGGCAAGAATTAGTTACTTAAGATGGAGATTGAGGTAGTGGGAGGTAACTGTTTAGAAATGTATACTTGACGTGGTCAGCTCGGCTAATCCATACATCAGAGTCAGCTTTTTCGGTTAAAATCATGAAACAAATCCATATATAATTTAATTTCTGATGAATTTCCGATAGAAATTTATTATGAGGATTGTTATTTTGTTAATATTTTAATTTTCAATGAAACCTATAGTCAGCAAGTTTTTCATCGGGGATTATCATTCAGCCTGTAATTCCAATACCGATGGAATACTGACAAATTATTCATAATAAAACAAAAAATTACTGTTTATTTTCAGTCGGCAAGTCCATCAAAAATTAATTTCCGATGGAATTTTTAGTTGCCGATTCCATTAAAAATACCCAAACCTTATGTAATTTAATTTTCAACAAAATGGGTGCAAAATTACAATAAAAAAAGTTGATCGAATGGACCACTTTGTTGTCGATTCCGTCATTGCTTTCACTATTTTTTTAGTTGTTATAATCTCAAAGCCAACCTAATATCTTACACAATTTTAGTTTTATTACACAATAAAATATCAAATCTAAATCAATTCAACACCTTTTAATTAGAATCATCCTTTTTATTTTTTTCATCATCATGATCAACATTATCTTCTTCATTGAATTCAAGATCGATCTCATCATCATTATCTACTTTTCAATATTTATTAGTGCTCAATATTAAATTTAACTCATCAACATTATCATCAATATAAGTATTTTCAGTGATATAAAAATTTAAATTTTTTAACTCAGTATATGAATTAACTCGATATGGATCAACTAACTTATCTATTTGAAAGACATTGTCTCCCCTAATTAAATCATTGTTACTACATTTAACAATTTGGACATAAATCCTAGATTTTGTTTTCATAACGGATAACCAATTAACTTTATTATGATCTTTTCCAAAGAAAGGAGTGTATGTATAATACATTTACTGACATTGTTTGGTAAAAATAAAAATATTGTTGATGTTGTAAAGTCTACTTTTATTTATTTTAACTAAACCATAGTGAGAATCTACTCTAATTTCTTTATTATACCAATAACATTTAAATAAAAATATTGTATCTTGCGATCTATGATATCACAATTCAATAATCTCTTGTAACTTGTTGTAATAATCAACTTTTAAACTCATTGGAAGTTAAACCATTTACACATATCCTATTATTATAGGCCCTTTTACCCTCACCAAATTGCTGAGTATAAAAAATATATCTATTAATAAAATATCCATTATAGCACCAAACCTTTTATTCAGGACCCAAAAATATAAATTATAATCTACCAATATCGATTCTCATGTTGAACACCTAGTTAAAGTTAAAAACCATTACCAGTAAGAGAAAAAACATAACTAACTTTAAACTTAAAAGATACAAATTAATAAATTATTACATGTGTTTTAAACCATGCGGCAAATTATTCATCTTATAATTGAAAAAATTGAGATTCACTAATATTTGGAATTTGAGATAACAATAATTGATAATGTTGTCTACAAGGAAGTTAGCTGAATTTAGTTTATAAGATAATATAAGAGAAAATATTTTAAAATATATAATTGTAAAGATTTACTTATTGAACAAAAGTGTTAATTCATCTCAGTTAAATAACATATAATTATATGCTTATTTGAATTCAATGTTTATCAAATATCTTATCCTCACTATATTCTTGGATTATAGTGTTTGTGATGACCAAATATTGACAAATTATTAGTCAAAGGCAATTCACTATCATCATCATTTCTTGTAATGCAATTTATTTCTGTTTTCAAGTGAGGCTTAAAATAATATGAGGTAAATGTTGAAATTTCTTCAATAATAAATCTTTTCAACAATATAAGTCTCGTATATCAAAGCCTCAACATGCATTTTATTTTTAACTTTTTTCTTAAGGCCGAGCAATTTCATGCATGCAAGTAATTAAACATGAATAATTGAATGTTTTAAAAAAGACAAGTGGACAATTATTTAGGATGCATGTAATCGCAATCTCCCGAATGGATACATCTATTTATACTATACATGACCTCTAACTTTTACTTCATACGTTAAATGAATGGAAAAATGCTTTATTGTGTCGAAGAATGAGAGATAAAAGATCATTTCAAGTTTACAAATTATCTTAATGATATTTATTTCAAGTTTCTTTATGTGTTGGGTATACAACTTGCTTGAAAAAATTTATCTAAAAAGTGAATAATCTTTGTTGGTGCTTCATCATTGAAAAGGTGCACCATAATTCCATTCATCTTATAATGTGAATGGTGCCATGTCATATGCTCAATCATCGGAGATAAAAATAACATTTGCATTCTATAGTTTTATAGTTACCACTATTGGTTTTATATCGAGTATAATGATAGGTTTTGCACTCAATAAAACTTATATATTTATTGTGGTTTAACATGCAAAAGTTTGGACACATAACAGGTTTTAGGTATCCTAGGCCAAGAGGTTTCATCATGTATTTTGCAGCCTATAAGTTATCATTTAGCCTATTCTCTTTAGGTAACATGCTTTTTGTTCATTCAAAGATCTTATTATAATAAGCTTCACTCAACCTATAATTTGACTTGATGATAAATATTTGTGCAGTGATCATCAATATACTGTAAGTTGTGCACCCATCCTTTAAAGATTTATTAGAATCTTTCAAAATTATAAAAAAAAAAAAAAAACCTAGTTATAATATCTATATTTGATTCTTCATCTAAAAAGATGTGATGTGAATCTTCACCTAAATAATCCTAATCAATTCTTGTTATATCCATCACCAAACTCCTATAAAGATTACTATTATTATCTACAAAATCTTGTATATTGCTAGAAGTTGAAGTTAAGCCAATTATCCTTCCTAACATGATTTTGTAAAAAACATAGGGTTCTTTATGTATAAGCTACCATAAGTATTTTTTGACAAACTTTTTTTAAATAGATGCATTGTCATATTTTTATAGTGAAACTTTTTATTTTTACACTTCACATATGAACATCTAATTTCACCCCACTAATATTTTTTGGATTAAAAAGTATGAAATTAATAAAACCCCGGACCCTTTAAAATAATATTTCTTATACAACTATTCTTTTGAATCTTGATATATTCAAGAATGATCATCCTTTGCTTATAAAATCTATATAAAATATTGATGAAAACTTTTTATTAAAAATGAATTTACTACCCAGTAACTAGTTATAAATTCAACACAAATTCCATTTTTTGTCAAGATGTAAAATAAACAATAAAATTAACAAAAATAAATTGGTACCCAACTAATTATCCATCTTTTTTTTTTTCAATTCAAACTTATTCAACCTAAATTAGAACATTTTAATTATTATCAATACCACAAAAATCAATTTTCTTCAAATCTTCCACTTAACAATAAAATTAACAAAATATAATTGGTACCCATTAAATTACCTATTATTTCTTTAATTATAATACACTTAAGTTACAAAATCAAACTCAATTTCATCAAATGACAAATAAAATGAATTTCCCCCAAATCTCAAGCAAACCTTAACATACAAATCATGCATTAATACGACAAAATTATCTAGGGAAAAGATGTAAAACTCTTAAATATACAAGCAAACAACAAGTACTATAAACAAACTTCAATAAATGAACTTAAAACATAAATGAGTTACTAAAAAAAAATGGATGGGTTTACTAACTTGGTGGTGTGAAACTTGATAATAAATGGAACCAAGAGACGAAAGCCAATGCTATTGATAAATATCAATTGACACAGGTAGGTTGAAAGGTTGGATTTGCAAGAGGGCTACCGGAATTTAAAAAGGGAGCTTTTGCTGGGTTTTTTAAGACAAGAAAATGAAGAGATGGGGGCGCAATAGAACTATCGGGTTTTAATTCATTTAAAATCATCGATGAAATTTTCATCAGTATTATTAACATGTCAAATTACCATTGGGATTTTAAAATTTTTTTATTTTTCTATTCCATCGTAAATTACAAACAAAAAATATTATGTCTATTTCTATTGTTATTTATGTTGAAAATTAGCAACGAAATAATTTTTATTGGTGTTTCTGTTACTATTTGTCAATCATCTATTAGTATATACTAGATAGATAACCCATGCTTCACTGCAGGACGAACAAATTTTTTGGTAACATAAAAAAACAATGCTCAAGTGTTATTATTGTATTTTAAAGAACGAAAAAAAATCCACGACCCAAGATCATAGAAAGAGAACTAAAAAATATAATGATTGTCAATCCTTAAGAATCAAAATGCAGAAGGATGAAATCGGGAAAAAAAATCAATAAAAAAATACTAAAAAACAAGGCACCAACAAAACTAAGTGAGGTTATCAAAACCCGTAAATAGGATCATGCAGACAAGATAATCCACTAGAAGGTAAAACTGAAAAACAAAAGTTTAATTTTAAAAAGAATCGAATTTTGAATGACAAGATAAAAAAGGATAACAAAGCGACTTGAAAAAAAAATCGAGTCATTCGAATAAACCTCTCATCTCGATCATAAGATAAGGATAACCAAATTGAAAAGAAAATGAAGAAAATAATGAAGCTTCTTTTTTAAAATAAACAACTTCAAATGATGTAATAGAGAAAGAAAACGACATCAACTCATGTAAACTTTTTAAACTCATGACCCTAAATATTAATTAAATTGGAAACATTACATTTGGAAAGAAACTATTTTAAAACTTGGCTTGACTATGCTGAGTTTCAAAAGAAATTGGGTGAGAATTGATTAACTATAAGATGGTCTAGAACTTGGGTTGACCCATGTTTTGGTTAACCCGGGGAAAATCTAGTCAAAACCCATTGATGATTTTTCTTTCTTTCTTTTTTTCAAAATGGTATCATTTTGATTTAAAAAAAAAACCAAAAGAATATGGTTGACTTAGGTTAACTTGAGTTAACCCACTCGATCTGTGACTCAATAATTGTCCCAGATTGACTCCTGTGTAGGGCTTATAAACAATGAAAAAAACTTGGGAGACTAAATCCCAATAAATAAAATGTTAAATGTTGAAATAAAAAAATAAAGATAAAGAAATAACAATTAAGAAATAATGACCTCATTTGAAAGAAAACAATTGAGAGGACAAACCAAAAATATGAATTGTAGGGCACAAAAAAAAAAATCAAATTAACAAATGAATCCAAAACAAATAATTAAAAAAAAAAGAATATTAATTTCCAACGAATTCAATGATGATGAATGAGATTTTTAAAAAATAATAAAAAATTATTCAAGCTAACCCGACCTAACCTTTAGAACTTGTGACATAGATCATGAAACCGGATCACAACATGAAAGTCAAACCCGAAAAAATAATAATGTAAAATTCCTAACCAACCAAAATAATTATGGATAAACTTGAAAAAAAAATTGATTTGAAAAATGTAGATTTAAAAAGAAAGAGAACCAAATTTGACCCAAAAATAAAAACAAAACCAAATCATAAGGGATGAAATTGAAAAACAATTTTAATCAAGAAAAGGATAAGAACACCTACAAATAATAATCAAAATAATAAGGACCATATTTGATATAAAAATAAAATGTCAATAGATGAAATTTAAAGACAAATTAATTCAATAAAAGATTCAAAACCAAATACATCACAATTAAAATAATATGTATCAAATCTAATATAAAAATCAAGTGTAAATGAATGAATTTGAAAGGAAAAAAAAACGTGCTAAATGATTCAAGACCAAATACATTGTAATTAAAAGAATGAAGATCAAATCTGATATAAAAATCAAGTGTAAAGGGATGAAATTTAAAAAATAAATTAACTCAATAAATGATTTAAGGCCAAATACATTGCAATTAAGAGAATGAGGATCTAATTTGACTTAACAAACAAACTGACAAACTTTCTTATTTTTTTAGCAATGGCCAACATGATTTTCTAGGAGAAGAGAGGAGAATGAGGGAGGGAAAAACCTTTGGTCGAAGCTTCTCTATGTGCTATCTCGGCACGCATGCCTAATCACTATGATGGGGTGGTGAGGCTCATCAAACACTACTCTGAAAGGTGTCATTCAATATTGTTCGGGCACGGCACATGCCATCCGAAAGGTGCGGGTGGCACCCACTTGCTAGTGCGTGCAAAGCACGCGGTAATCATTTTTTACCTTGACCTCAATTGAGATTTACAACAAAACCATATAAAATAAAATAAAATGAAAACACCGTTGTATGTAGCCTTAATTTTTTTTTTTCAAAACTCAAGGGTAATTTTGTATTTGTATTGTTCAATTAAAAAAAAAGAGGATAGAGAAGCCCCTCAATACAAGTATATTTTTTTCCCTCCCAAGGGCATGACCATAACTTGACTACTTTTTTTTTTTTGAAAAAACAAAAGAAACCCTCACCTAAATATTTAAATTATAGGACTTGAAAGGCAAATTAGTATTTATATTGTAGTAAAAAAATTAAACGGACTATTTTATCCCTAATTATTTTTTCATTAGCAAATGTATCCCTTGAAAAAAATAATCATATCCTTAATTGCATGTTTAATTAGTTTTTTTAATAAGAACAAATTTGTCTTTGTATTATTCCAATCCATAGTAACGTATATTGATATACAGTAAAAATCAAAAAACTTTTATTTTTTTATTTTTTTGGTAAATGATATGGATTTTGAAGAAAATACCCGACTGCTTTCATCAAAACAAAATTTCCCCTCCTGATATGCATGCATACCTGCTCGTTTGCCTTTACATCATGCTTCACGGGCCATTTTCCCCTCTGGTCAAAATTCAACTGACCAGTTAATCGGGGTGAAATGAAAAATCAGTATCTCTCTTGTTAGGTCTCACCCTTTCCCTTCAGGAATGAACCCAGGTTGAGGTTGCATTTAGTTAGTGGACAGGACAGCAAAGAGAAATGAAAGAAACAAAAAACAAAAAAAACAAAACAAAACCGTATTTGGTTAAAAAAATAAGAATTTGTATCTAAAATAGTTTTGAATGAAATTTTATATTTTTAAAATGAAAAAAAAATATATATATATATATCCCTCTATCGTCGTTGTCTTTGTATTTTTTAATCCAGAAACATTAACCAAACACTGAAAAATAAACTTAGATAGGCTTACTAGAATTGTATAAAGATGAGAAAACATAAAGGAGAAAGAATTTTATTTACATTTGCTAATTCATAATTAGTATCTTGTACATGGGACTTTATTTTCCTGCCAGCCTATCTACAAACGGGACACTTCAATGGTTAGAAATGATGATTTCTAATTAGGTCTGGAATAATAATTTTTGGGAAGACGACCCAGTATGATGAATATATGTTTTTCAAAACAAAATACCTCTCGGGTGTCAGTAATGACAAGGCAAAGATATGAACGTAACGTAGGAAGATAAAACTAAGATCAACTATGCACTCTCCCGTTGCTAAAAATGGAAATGATATAACAACAGCTTTACATCCAACATCACTCATCATACAATTTCCACATTCCTTGCGGAAATTGATTCTGTCTCTTGATCAGAAGAACCATTATAGCTTGTTTTCTTTTTAAACGAGTTCTGGCTAAACATCCTAGCAAAGGCGCTTTTTGATCTCGGAATTGCGTTGATTGCTTTGGTCTCACCATTCTTCTTAGCTAGATTTTCTGATAAGTTCTTGACAAGATGGTCAAAGTTACGTCTTGAAGTAGGATACCTCGAGACAGATTTGGTAATCCCTTGAAGCCTTAATAATGAAATAGAAGTGGTTCAGATAATTAAATAAACCAGATATTGGAAAGGGGTATAGTAAGAAAATTAACCAATCATTCAAGTCGATGCTTGAACAAAATTTAAGCAGCATTACCTTCGAGCTAGCGCATCGAGTTCAGCGCGTTTACGTTCAGACTCCGGTGGTGGACCAGTATTTAAACTTTTCAACTTTGTGGGATCACCATTCAACAATACTAATCTGCCGAGATATTCCTCTTCTTCCTCAGAAAGGTTTTCTGCTTTAATCTGGTCTTTGATGATCAAAAAGGGGTTAAGAAACCACTCATAGAAGGTATCTTTCGGTCTGTTTGTGCTAGTTATCTCGGTGACATTGTCGCCTGCATCATTGAAACACGTAAAGGTGTTTTTTATTTTATGTTCAGAACCTTGAGACTGTTGGAAATGAGTAGCAAGGAAGAAAAACTAAAATTATCTGAATGAAAAGCATTCCCTTACTCAACAAAATTCCCACAGAATTAGCCTTTACAGAGCGCAACAGTGCCTGAAGAATGCAATAAGCTGGTAAACCAATGCTAATCACTCTGCTACCCTTGCCAGACTTGGCATCGTCAATGTCTTGTTGTGTAATTAGTCCTTCCGAAACAAAAATCTCACCATGGAGTTGACACTCTTTAAATATGCGATCAAGTAGCTAGACAAGGTGGGAAGAAAATTTACAATCAGTACTTTAGCTATTAACTGAGGCATGGAAATAATCTATAGAAACCATAACTGTATTTGCACGGCAAGCACCATTTTATTCACAACAGGCCAGATGGAGGAGGGGTGTGCATAACATACCTCAAGTGGCTTAAGATCAACCATAGGGTGATTGAATGAAACTCCGCGGGAAAGAGGATTTCGAACAGAAGTGGACCCTGATAAAGAAGCTGCACGAGAGGTGGTCTTTGTCAGCTTGGGATCCTTTTGGTATTTGGGCCTGTCAATGTCAGAAATTAACAATCAGAGTTCAGAAGCTCTTTATCACAACCATTAAGGATTAGTGGGCTGAATACAACCTTGGAAAGCAAGATCCTTCTGGCATGTCAAGAATGTCGTTGCTGTACTCATCATAAATGGCCAAGGATGCAACAATATAGCAAAGCCCGAACCAAAAAGAGGACTCCTGCAATTAAAAGCCCCGCAAGATCAAATTTTATTTTGCTGGCAGATATGTTTGACAGAAATTGACATGTCTCTATATCTGGCATGATCTCAAGGTAGCTGAAATATGAATAAAATGACAGAATCAATGCAGCTGGAATTGCATGAAATGGATTGACGTGGAAGCTTAAGGTCCATCTCACAAGGAAGAAAGCAAGATGGCTAGAAATTAAACTCAAACATTAAACAATAAAATAGTGGATATAATCTTGTACGATTGATACAGGATGTAGAAACTATGAAAGATTTAAGTGGATATCCTCTTCATGAAAAGTACACAAAGCATACAAGTTTCCTGAAATAATATAACAACAAAAGTAAGCCATTGCCAGAACATGTAATGGAAAACAAGATAGACAATAAACTGTTATTACATTGAAAGAAACATCCAAAATTATGGAAAATTTCATATTATCAAAAGGTTCGATATGCCAGGTTATAAATTTGAAGTTGGAAACTAATAATTGATTTGTAGAGCAGAAAAGAACTAGCAAACTGAGCGTAAGATTCAGACCTGATAAACAACCACGCCTGCATAAGCACCGAGGAAGATACTTGATACCATGGAACCCAAAACAGCCCCAACAACAGCCAATGGCCAGAGGAGGATAGCAAGGCCTGCAAAAGGTACACATATCGTCTCCAAGAAAGGGCCTTCACGCCCTATGAGGTCATGAAACAATCGATGCCACCCCTTAAAAAGCATGTATGGGCTCTTGCAGATGGCAATAAGTGAGACCAGCGGAAAGTCAAAAATGATACCAAGTGAACCAGCAATAATAGCACCGGGAAGAGGAAGCAATCTGAAAATTTTCAATATAAAGTTGAATGCAAAACAAAATCCATCACTGACAAGAATAAAACAAATCTTTGATTAGCTACTCCACCACATGACCAATACATTGGTTACTATGCTAGGCAAACTGTCGTCGTCATCAGGTTTCTGTTTTTCAGCTTCATTTTCCATCATCCTCCCAAAGAGAAAGAAACAAGAGAAGAAAACAAAAGAGCACGAGAGAAATTATGTGGTTTAGCCACATCAACCTATGTCCACCAGGTAAGTGATGCACAACCTGCACTCTGAAAAGGGATTTGACAACAAATATGTGCTCTCTCAAACCCTGTTCCCAACTTGTTTCTCACCAGCATGTTCAACTTGATTTTTCCAAAACCTACACTTTTCTGGTACAAGAAAGATTTATTTGAAAAAACAGGTCAAACTGGAGTTTCTTAATGAGTCAACTGATCCAATAGCTTAAATACAAGTTCCCACTAACTAGAAAGCTTCGGAATTCTAGATATAATCAACAAGGGGTGTGTTGGGCATGTAACTGTAAGTGATTACCAGAATCATTCTGATGCATTGACATTTATAAGTCAAAATATCAAAGGCTTGTAACTTCTCTGACACTCAAAAGCATATAGGTCTCACAAAGCAGCCAGATTTGGTGGCAAGGGGCCTCTTGAGGAAGCAAACTCTTTTTACCCAGAATGCAAGGATAGAGTTTCTGGAAGATTTCTATCATTTCTATGACTGCTACAATAATTGACTATGGACTTTTAAGCTTATAGTTTACAGAGGCTCAAAATTAAATATGATATGGTCAACATCAAGTCATGTACATCTGACAAGCAGAAAATAAAGCTTCAATATCCGGGTGCAGTTCAGGAACTCAAATACTGCAAAAGTAGAGAGTTTGAAACCAAAACATAACATGTAATATTATATGATGAAAATGTCAAATTTCCATGCAAGAGTACTTAGACTCATTAGAGAAGTTGAGTTAACCCCAGACTAGAAGAATGGTTTTCAAGGCTATTATTCTTATAATGTTGCTGGGTACTACTATCCAGCCATGTTACTTGGTTGTTGTGAAGGATTTCCAGGGCACGAAATGGATGATAAAATAGAGATGAGCTGAATCATGGATCGTATCATTTTCAAAAAAAACAAAAAGCAAACCTGATTTCATAATATTTCACATCTGGGGCCCCTTGTCGCAGGTCATCCAAAAGTGAGAAGTAAGAATGATAACAAACATCTCCAAAGTCTCTGACAACGGTGAAACTGCCTTTTACAGTGTCCCAAGTTCCATCCTGCAAATATAGAACAGTGAAATCTATCTCATGAAAGAATAGATAGGATAAAGTGCAGAAAACACAATGACCAAGACTTGGTATTTGAGGCATACATAAAAACAATGGTAAAGCATATTAGTCTTCCTTTCTCCAACAGCATCAAAAGTGGCAAATATTGGTGAAAGAAGCCCATAGAGTGCTCCACCTATGATACTCCCAACAATGCCAAGAACTAGCCACAGAATCAGGGTAACTGGTATGCATATGCATAGCACAATCTTCAGAACTGGCCCTATATGTTTAGTTCTGCCAATTAGCAAATAAGAAAAATCACTGTAAGTTGACTGAGTATCAGGGACAAGAGAAAAGAAAAGTTTAAGGTCAAAGAAAGAACCTCAAAATTGAATAATACGTCTTGACAATATGCAGTGGCCAAAGACCCAGTATTATAGCAGAGTTTCCAACAGTCATGATAAGGCATACCAACGGGCAGAAAACAACACCTGAGAATAAAGTTTTGGCATATGACAGGTTCACAATTAACCTATATTCCAAATCTAAATGTGTGCATTCGATAATTAGAATCAACTTTGTATTTTCTGAAAATTACAAATTTCATCAAGGCATAGAAATTCAATGTAAGTTAGGTGTTTCGCATCAGCCAAACACCTAACTAGGAAACTTCCTGCTAGAGGAACATAATAATGGAATAAAAAGGAAATAGAACTTTATACCATTTTTTAACTGTTCAGTTGCTTATCAATTAGAAACGAACCAGGTTCATTTCTTCACAATGAACTAGCCACCAGAACATTAACATTTAAATTTATACACAAAGTAATAAATAATCCCAATTACGCTAATTATTCAGATAGAAAATAAACCAGTTGAAAAGTACAATCTGTATGCTGCTAGATGCTGTTTGACATTCAATCATAATACACAAATTCTTTAATTTCTCAATATCACAGTTTCCCTTAATTAATGTCCTTCAGTTAGCACAACAAGAAAGCAAAATTAACCAGTAAAAAAATTTGAAAGCACTCACCTTTAATGGTCCCAAGAACAAGAAGCCCAAAGAAGAAAGGCAGAAAAATAATAAAGTTCCATAAAGAAGACAAAATCTCCGTCGGGGGTTCCATATCTCTTCACACTCGAAAACCACCTAGATCTTCACAATTCCACTATAAACTCATCTCAGAAACAGTCCAACCTCCTTCCTGCAAGAAAACAAAACACCTCCCCATCTTTAACCACTTCAAGTCACAAAACAAATATCCACACACAAGCAACGAAACCAAGAAAAGGAAAGAGAAAAGGACAGACAAATCCAGAACCAACTTGCTGCAAATCCCACTTCTCAGATTCACTAAAAGACTGATTTCGCTCTCCCACTGCCACCAAATGACTAAAAAAACAGATAAAAGCAAGGTGGGGGTGTTTTATCGATGGTTTTTCTGAAAGAGTTAATAAAAATTTAAAAATTTTATCACTTGAAAGGCTTGTTGATTGAGGAAACGGATAGCAGTTAAACAACCGTTCTTTTGAGGCCTATAAAAAAAGAAAGAAGAGAAGACAGTTGTGGACAAATCGGTTACAGTCCTGCACTGCATTCACTTAAAATTTGGTAAAAAAAATTCTTTTTAAAATAATATAATTTAAGCTAATTAATAAAAATGTATGAATGGACAAAGTTTTGCTGTTTATGCTTCAACTAAAAGCAAAGCATTTATCAGATAATCTATAAAACCAACCGTGTCTACTTTTGGTGAGAGAAAGAATCCAGCTTTGATTTGCGTGTTAATGTTTTTTTTCTCACAACGTTTTGCTGTTGTCATAAATCATCTTGCTTCTTCCAAGACTTGTTTCACTCGCTAGTCTATGAGGCCACGTTTATCAATGGGACTGTGATAAGCTTTGCAGGGGCGAGTGTAATGAGTATAAGTTATCTGCGCGTGACTTTATAAGTCCTGGTCCAGCTTGTGATAAAAGTTGGTTTTCGGGCCGTGGTGGACTTGTCTGTCTCTTTCCAGATATTTTCTTATATGAAAACTAGCGAGTTCCCAAAAAAACAATTTTGATGTGATAGATCGGGCAATTAGCATACTTGGTTTTTTTTTACAAATAGTTTATTAATATAGGAATAATTTTACTTTGGTAAAATATTTTTTTTTAATGTGGTGCTTAATCTTAAGTTTTAATTAAATATTGTGTTTCTAGAATTGCAATATTAATTAAATGTTATTGTCATGAACTACATCAAACTTTGTATTGATGTTATAACAACAGTCACGATATAAATTAAATTCAAAATTAATTGATTGATTAATTTATAATAATTAGTTAAATTGATGTATAGTTCATAAAAAATTATAAAATTATCAAAATTAAAACCGGGTAATAAAATTAATAAAATCTAAAGATATAAGCTCGGAATGGTGTTTTATAGCTGCTTTAAAACAGCAATTTTTAGAAAATTTTGTAAAAATTTAAACACGATCTAATTCCTAGATTAAAAGTTATAATTTTTTTGAGCCATTGTATTGGTCTAACGCGGTAATATCTTCTCTTAGATCTAGACTTGTTCAATTAATTTATAAATATATTTACTAGACTATCCACGTAAATATATAGAATAAATTTTTATTTAGTTGTTGTAAACCTAACTATTTAAAATAACTTGTTATCATAAATTCAACTAGATTATTAATACTGAAAAATAAATGACAGCTACTAAATGAATAGTAACTCGATGTAGTAAGATTTAAAGAAAGCTTTTTTATTTTTTTTATTTAAACAATAAAATAGTTTTGTATATTGTAAAGAACAAGACATGTTAAAATGCTGAAAAATATATTGTCATTTGATATGTATTATTATCAAATTTGATATGTTTTAAACAATAATTAGAGACTATTTTTTATTTTAATTTATATTAAATATTGAAATTTTATTTTAGCTAATTTAAAATATTGACTTCATGGGAAAACAATATAATTAAATTATGATTTCTTTAGTTATTAAAGTATTTTACTAAATATATAGAATGATTGACAAATCATATGTCATATAAAATATTTAAACCATCATAAGTTACAGCTGTGATTTATTCTGAAATGCAAATGAAAAATAATATATTGCGAGATAGCTCTTCACTTAGAGCTGTGATTTATTTTGTTTCCTTCTTGATAATTATTTAAGTGGGAGAGAAAGTCTAAGCATTTGTAACTTTAGCTTTTAAATCAAATCGTGTAAATTAAGCGTTTGATAATATGAAAAAGACAATTTATTATTCGGTGGGACCTATAATTTTTTTTTCAAACCATCATTTTGTACACAGTAACTGAGAGATGCTTCTTATGTTAATTCACTTATATATTTTTCACTTCTTAAAATGAAGAGTGCTAATACTAGGTGAAATTCATCTATATACTTTTTACTTATTAAAATGAACAGTGGCAATGTTAGGTGAATTATAATATAGCAACGCGAGAATCAACAGTGCCAGGTGTATTTACATGGCACTGTTCATGTTAACAGTGCCAGGTAAATTTCACCATCGCACTATTTATATGAATAATATTTATTGAACCGCATGCAATCTCATAAAAAAAAATTATTTTTTTTAAAATTATTTTTTACTTAAAAAAATAGTATTTAATAATACAACATAAATTAGAAGAATATTGTATGATGACGTGACATTTATAAAATTTGATCGCAATTTCAATTTTTTTCTGATGATATTTTACCTAATTTTGTTACACGCTAAAAAAACCATGAAAACTATAATCATTATCAGATAAATTTTATACATGGTGAAATTGTAGATAAGTTAATAGAATAATAAAAAATATTTGATATAAAATATTATTTATTTAATAATGTAATAATGGTAGTAAAATCTCCAATATTTAAATTAAAAACCATCAATATATATATATATATATATATTCGTTATTTTATAACCTCAATTTCAAAAGTATGCTTAACCAAATATATTAAACTACTTTTTATTTAACCTTTATTTCAACCACAATTTTAACCAAACATATATAAATATAAAATCAACTTCAACTAAAAATACCTTTTATTAAATAATTTTTTTCAAATTATAACCACAAAAGCTATCGTAACTTTTTTCAATCTCACCCGCTGTCGTGCAAAATGGTCAACAAACAGAGCAGAACAGTTAATTTGAAACATAGTTTGCACCTTGTTCTTTTAAATTTAAAATTTTATTTTATATGAAATAAAATATTTTTTATGTTTTTTTAATTATTTGGATGTTCTAATAAAAAAATATTTTTTTAAAATAAAAAAATATTTATTATATTTTTAGATAAAAAATAGTTTAAAAAATAGTATAAACCGATATCATTATTACAATCTCACCCACACTGTTAAAAAAACCGTATGTTTACGCCTCATGATATGACAACCAAACCAGCTGAAAGAATTGCCTATCAAACCAAGGCATTTCTTTACCACCACGCCATAAAAACTAAAATTAAAAAAACCTTGATTTCGTAGAATCTTCTTTGAAAAATATTCATGTCGATCTGCACTTTACTGGATAAATTATACAATTGGCTTATAAAATATAAATAAATGGTAGATTAATTTAAAAGAATAAAAATGAATCTGGGGAAATAATATATTTTTAAGATGTCCCAATTTAAAATCATAATAATCGCAGCGTGTGGAGAACAAAGATTTTTTTATTCAATTAATAAAAATGAGTATATTATACAGCGCCCTGAATCATACAATGGCGTTGAATATATTATGCTGGGCTTCACAGCTGAAGCTCGACAAGCGGAGAAGAGAGCTTCACCCGACAGAGATGGAATTCATATGAATAATGTAAGAAATCAAAGGAGCATGCAGTTATGAATGTCGTCCACCATAGCGTCTCTGTCTTTGCTGATAGGAAGTCGAGGCCTCCAGCTTTCACATGTCAGGCCAGAATGCGACTAAGAGAATGTTGATTGAAGGAGAATTGTTGACTGAGAAGAAAAGGACGGCTCTCGAGGGTTTTATTTATTTATTTATTATTATTACTTTAGCACAGAAAAAACAAGAAGGCAAATAATATAGTTCAGAAAATATCCTGGAAAAATACATGGCGGATAATATAGTTCATAAAATAATATAGTTCATAAGAGACCAGGGAGAACGAAGAAACCCAGAAGAACGAAGGGACGATCGAGACAGTTAAAAATCAAATATGCAGGCTGCAGAGAGAGTTATGCAATTTCCCCCCGTTTCATTTTCCACTAATCACAGCATCTAGATTCTAGATTATTAACCTGCTGCAGTAACCCAACACTAAAACCGATTTCTTAATCTTAATCTGATTTCTTGCTGGGGAAAGGGGAAAGTGATTTCTTAATTTGCTGGGAAAAGGGGAAAGTGAAAGGGGAAGGGACGAAGGGTGGAGTGTTGGGTCACGGGTGGGGACTGGGAATTAGGAAAAGGGAGTGCTGAGTCAGCACAGGCACCACAATCAGCAATTCAGCATGACAATTAACACTCTTTTAAATTTCACGTGAAATCGTCAAATCAATACGCTTTTTTAACGTTTTTTATGAGTTGACATATGTTATTCGAGTTTGATCAGATTTAATTGACTTTTAAGTTTTAACCCTATGTTTTATATATTTTGACTTGTAATATTGTAAAATGTATTTTTAACAATCATAGTAGCATGTGTTTTAAATTGTTAAAGGTGTTGCAAAATATTACTATGAAGATAGAGGGGAAAAAAAATTAAAATCAAAAGTATAATAAAGTTTTCATGACAACATCACTTATATTATTGAAAAGATCTTAATAAAAAAAATTAAAAATATTAAAAAAAATCATTAACAAAGACTAGAATGGTTATACAAGCTGCATAAATATAGAAGGAGCTCACTTGTTTTTGGACGGTTTGTGTAGCCCACTCAAGTTATCGTTGATGAACTTCTATTACATTATTGGATACATGTTGTTGAGAATTTTTTACAGTATTGGTGGTGTTGTTATTTAAGTTTTGATGTAACTTCAAGTTTTTGGCTTTTTTTTTTTGTCTTTTCACTCTTCTCTCTCTTTTTTTTTCATTGCAATTTATGACAAGCCACTTAATAATTTAAAAGAGTTGTTAATGATATATGTGATTCGCGAATCATGTCATCTAGGACATTTTTAAACTGAATATTTTCTTTAAATATTTTCATGATTGTGTTATATTTTAAATTTTTTAATATGCTAAATTCCAAAAAAAATCTCAACACTCTCATCACTTTCTAACTCAAAGCAGTAAAAAGAAGTATAAGTTAGTAATCAAAAACTTTTACAAGAATATTTTTGGCGAAAATAATGATATATTGTCTCTCTAGAGATATATTTCTCATGTCTTTCATGTTTTGAGACAAAAATTAATCAAAATTGTCTAGAGATAAATTTATTTATATGTCTTTCTTTATATTCTATCAAACATGTTTTTTGTTATTTATGTATTTGTCTCTTCCATCTTGAAACACTAATCAAATGCAATCAAATCTTATTTTTTTACCGAAAAGTTTTTTTTTTTAATAAAAAAAAGTGCTTTCCATGAAAACTGAATTCATGAAAAGTAAATTATTTTTTTATATTTGGTAGTGTTATAGAAAATGAGTTACAAGAACACTTTATAGTGTTTGGCTATGTCATAGAAAATAACTTATTAATGTTTTATTGTTTTTTAAAATTTATTAAAAGAATAAAAATCAAATCTGACAGGTAAGAAATTTGAAGGAGGATGAAATTGAAATTTTTTATATAATTTTATGAATTATTTTAAATAAAAAAATAATAATCAAAATAATGGAGACTAAATTTGACAGATAAAAAATATTGAAAGAGGATAAAATTAAAAAAAAATCAATTAATAAAAAGATAAGAGAAAAAAAATAACATTTAAAAGAATAAGCACTAAAATTGGTATAAAAATCAAATTCTAAGGGATGAAATTGAAAAAAAAGTAAAAAAAAAAAATATAGTAATCAAAAGATTGAAAACCAAATTTGATATAATTAACAAATAACAAGATATTTTTGAATTACTTAGAACTTTTGAAAAGTGTTTTTCATAAAAAATAAAAAAAATATATTTTTATGGAAACCAACTAAAATTTTTCTTTGATTAAAAAGTATTTTTTATTGATCAACTTTTATAATGATAAACAGATATAAAAAAAAATAAGCACTAAAATTGATTTTCTAAAAATTTCTTTTCATAAAATAAATGGGGCAAGAAAATTGTTTATGAAAAATAAGCATCAAGTCATTTTAGACTTATAATTTTGTATTTGTTTCACAACAAATGAATTTTCATTCTTCGGTTTGTTACTTCAATAACAAAATCAAATTATAAAAAATTCTGTCATGAAACTTTTACAACTTGCTTGTAACTAAATAGCACGCTAATTGAATTTAATTTATAATTTTTTAAATTCAATTAATAACCTTTTAAAATTTTTATATTTGAAATAAAATATTAAACCACATAATTAAATTCAATTATATATATATATATATATATATATATGTAAATGAATTGAAATAACAATCTTGATAATTTTGTCTTTAATTTAAAAATTATTTTTGTTTCAAAAATAATTTCTTATTATTACAAGATCCTATATTTATTTAAAATAACATAAAATATAGGTATTTTAAAGAAAATATAAATAAACTTTTCTCTTAGTAAATATTTATTGAAAAAAATTAAAAATATATATTTGTTAAAAATATATTTGGATCAAATTGTTTTTTGCTTTATATGATAGCAGAAGAGTTGCACAACAGCTTGTGCACGAGGAAGAGGAATAAAATGTTGCAGTGTATTAGTTTTTGAATAATATATATACTATTATAAAAAAAAATCTAATAGGAATTAATAAAACCTATAAATTAAGACTTATTCAATTGTATATTGCTACAATGTAATGATAGTTTTGTCCTCTACAATGTAAGCCAAGAAAGTACAAATTGAAAGGCAAAATAGTTTTTTTCACGAGATTCTTTTGGTATTATCACATTCACCAGAGCTAAATTGGTCTTTTTACTTCTTTTAACATAGTAAAAAGATTCGATTACCCTTAAAAAAAAAAAAGTTACCCTATTGTTTAGGAGCTTCTTAGTCTTTTTATTTTTTCAAAATAAATAAATCATTAAGCAAAATGATATCAAACTTATTGTTAAGGGATTTTTCATTTTTTTCTCATTGTATATATATATATATATATATATTTTTTATAATTTTTACATGGATTGAAGGTGATTTGATAATTTAAAAAATATAAATATTATTAAAAAAAATAATTAATGCATGTGCACATGTCTCGACATGGGTTGAGCCTCTAGGTTTTGTGTGGCGTGTGCTTACTCATTAGCCAAACATCATATTTAAGGGCATTGTTGGAAAGTTCTTGGCATTTCCTCTATGCTTGGGCAATTCATGTAGTCAAAGGATTGTTAATTCGGTGATTTTTATATTTTTATTTTTTCTTTTTTAATTTTTACACCAAACCCTTAATGTTTTCAAACCAATGATTTTTATTTTGTTGTATTAATTATTTTATTTAAAAAAATTTATAAAATTAAAATATTTTTGTAATCTCATTCGGATTTTACAGCGTGGACCTAGCCAACAATGTAAAAACTGGATCCAAACTGACAGAAGTTAATTATATAGGCATGAACATCAAAACTTGTCCGTAACGGAGTGGTACTGATTTTTTCATACAGGTTAATTGCAAGGTTCCAATCACACTTACGTATGTGATGCAAGTGAAGGTGTGGTGGGTGGAGTCGGATTGGCGACCCTAGTAGTAGTAGAATTTGAAGACAAGTAATCCTGCAAGTTCTAAAGGGAGCAGAACATATATAACATCTCATGTTTCCATGTGTCCTCATTTTTTCTCCACTTGAGTTTGAATTTCTTTTATTACATATAAAAAAAAGTTATGCATGTGCATGGATTTAAAGAATGTTTTATTACTATTATTAATAAAAAAAATCAAAGACAAATAGTGATATCAAGTCTAAATCACTTAATAAATCTGAAAAGATAATGACAAAAGAGGAAGAGTGTTAAGAATGTAAACCATCATGAATAAATAAAAGTAATAAATAAATATTTAAAATAATCAAAATTCAAACTCAAATATCATATTTAATAATAACAAAAAAGAAACCTTAAAACAAAGCTAGGCTCTACTCGATATAGTAAATATACTTGTATCAAAGGTGTGTATCATACTTATTGCTAAAAATATTAATAATGTCAACATAACTAATGTTTAGGACTAGATAATCACCTGAAAAAGATAAATCTTTATAATTAGCACTCTCAAATTTAAGAGTTGGTGGTCATATTTCCTTTAATGGTAGTAGATTAAACATCTCGTTTTTAATTTAAAAGTGAATAACTGTTATTATCATTATCAGTTATTTATAGACACTAAAGACAATAATGGTAGAATAAACTACTATTTTTATTAGTGATTTTTTAATAAAACTATAATTTTTATTAGCGGTTAAGTAAAAAGATGCTATTTTCTCAATAATATTCTATCTTGTGGTATATCCTAAACATTTTTAGATAAGTTATTTACAGACACTAATAACAATAGTGGTTGAATAAACCACTATTTCTATTAGTAATTTTTAATAAAACTTTAATTTCTATTAACGATTGAGTAAAAGTATACTATTTTCTCAATATTTTCCTATTTTGTAATATATCTGAAATGTTTCTAGTAAAATATGCTAGTTTGATAAAAGACCTTCATTTGTCCATAGGATATTATATTTTGGACATGAACAATAAAAATCCACTCTAGTTAACAGGCAACTTAAAAGAGTAAATCTAGTCGCATTTCATTTGTGAACAATTGACAACTAGTGCATGACCCAAATTTGACCATCTCATTTATTAAATTCCATATGTGCAATTAGAATCTAAAATCAATAACAAGGCAATTTTTTTCTTTTATCTATAAAAGGCTCATTGGACTTTGAATAGATTTTTATTTCTTATCAATTCATTGCATTTTGCTTATTAAATTAGCGATTAGCTAGATTTCAAGTTTGCATAATTCCTAATACTAGAAAGATCAATATATTTTTAAGGACTGAAACTAAAACATTATAGTATCACGGTTACCTATGAAGCCAAATGTACAAAGGTTTAGAAATAATACATTGTTAACCTATTATATGGTGGTACACACCTATCATCTTCTTCCAACCGTGAGCCATAAATTTCTCTTTTTTATTTTATAAAAGAGGAAAACTTTATTATTATCTTTTATAGCCATTATAAATTGCCTAAACAAAATGAGAAAAAAAAAAGACAATAAACAAAGTATCAAATACTTTACAAATAAAACATGAACCAAATATTTTTTAAAAAACTTCTCTTTTAACCCACAAAACTAAGCATAATTAAAACTATGAAATTGAAAAGAAAAGAAAAAAACTTAATCCATAAAACTAAATTTGTCTCTCTATGTACTAAGTGCTTGTCAAAATAATCAGCGACTTGATTTCTTTCTCTAAAAATATAAGTAAATTTCTCAATAAAAAACACCTTTTAAGCATTATAGTCTTATGATATTGTTAAATGACATGCTTCTCCATATAACATCAACCAAGTTACATAATTAAGTCGAAGTCTTCCAAAATTGAACTCTTTTTTTTTTTTTTTTCCTGATGGTCGAGGTCTTAAAACACTTGTGTCAATAGTAGCCCTTATAAGTATAAAAAGAATGCATAACTGTGTCATTAGCTTTCAGAGAGAGTTTAAGGCTATCATTTTGAGCCTTTAAATATAAATCTTGTACAAGTATTGTTTGTCATCCATTGCAAAAACCTCAATTAGCATACGTGATTTTATTTGGTGAGATGTTTTGGACTTTTAGAGCATCTTCAATGTAAGAGGTAAAAAAAAAGTCAAACCCAACTATCTATCATTTTAACTTTTTTCTCCTTTTTTAGCGACTACAACAAGATAGCTTAAACAATAGCCAAAATCCATTTTCTCTTACCAAAATGCTATTCCTACATATATCTGATAGAAAAACTTAAAAACATCTAGGAAGTTGATATAGTTGTTGGCTAATGGCTCTTTCATCCCCTTTCTCACACCTTCTATGTTTTTATTCACAATATAAGGCTATGATGTAACTATATTATTTGATAGTTTTATTCAAATTTACCTAGTATTTTGCCTATGTTTTATATATAAAATGCCTTGGTATTCTTTGTTTCATGTTTTGAAGGTATTTTTGGATGAAATATTCAAAAAGAAGTAAAATGGAGATAATTGGTAGATTTGATTTCCAATCGATGTTTTGTGTAGAGCTTGAGCTCTAGAGGTCGAAATGAAGTGATTCTAATGAAATTAAAAAGCTAACATACGTAATGTTCTATAAATATAGGCAAGAAAAATAAAAAGAGAAAGAACATGGAAATCATAACCTTCAAAGACAAATATCTTATTTTGCCAATGTTGACCTTCGGCTATTCCAACTTAAATAACTTGAGCAAGAGATGCCATTTGATGCAAACTCAATTTTTTTGGATTCCAGACTTGAAAACCTATCAGAATATCAAATTTCAGTATAAAAGAAGCTCATATGAGAGAGATATAAGTTTTCTAAGATGACACATGAATTTATCAGTAGGCAGGTTTTGTGAAGAAACACGTCCAAAGTACTTCTGAAAGCATCCAAACCGACATCCAAGTCTTTATTTTGGCAATTTGGCTCCTCTAAGTCCAAATTCAAAGCTTGAAGATTTTATGCAAGGCTATTTCTCTTTTTTTAGAAAAATAATTATTGAAATACTTAAATGTAAATTGTCTATATAGAAAAGGACTATTTTGTAGGAAAAGGGGATTACGGTATTAGGGTTTCCTATCAAATAAAAAGAAAGAGAGAAAGGAAAAAAGGCGGCCTGAACAGAGAAGAAAAATACATTTTTTTCCTCTAAAAACACGAAACCATACATTCTTCTTTCCTTTTGATTAGTTGTTCAATAGACATACAAGGCTAAGCTTTTTTTCTTGGTTGCAAGGACACAGAAACCTTCGGATTTCAAGAATTGTGAGATTTATTTCACATTTTCTTTTTAGTTTATATGATGAATATGCTTGTTTTTCTATGCTTATTTTCAATGATTGTTTATTTTAATTGTTAGAACGGACTCTAAATTATTATTGTAAATAATTTATTGCTAAGTTTGCTATCAAAACTGGAGTTTTAGTATATAAACTTGTGAAGCAACTAAGATTAATAGTTGTGGCGGATCTAGGTTATTAATCTTAGGGAAAACATTTGGTTAAATCAAACATGGATTCGAATAATTATGTTTTCTAGATTAATCAACTTATCTAGTTCTTAAGGTTACCATTTAATTAAATTACTAGTGTGGAGTTAGTTATTAAACATGGATTGCGAATAATCCAGAAAACACACATTTGGTTAAATCAAACATGGATTGCGAATAATCCAGAAAACACACATTTGGTTAAATCAAACATGGATTGCGAATAATTATGTTTTCTAGATTAATCAACTTATCTAGTTCTTATGTTTTCTGGATACTGTGGTTGTTTGATGATTAGAGTTAGTTATACGATGGATTTGTTAACTAACCAATATTAATATTCAAATATAAATTGATGTATCATTTCAATGACCGATTCTAATTTCCGTAGGTGTATGTCTACTTGAAACCAATGTTTATTCTTTTGATAGTTTTCTGATTTATTTAATTTAGCTTAATTATTTTATTTTGCTATAGCCTAGATAACCTCAAAATTCCCACCAATTGGATATCGTATAGCATAAAAATCTGAACTAAACTTTTTTCGTGGGATCGACTTCTTACTTTCTCTATACTATATTGTTTATTTAAGCTAAGGTAATTAATTTGTGTGACCGCGACATATCGCAATAGGCTATTGGATCAATAATGCTATAAACCACACCTAATTTAGTGATGAATTCTTTGTTCAAACAACCTTTTTTGTCTCCTCAAACACATATGTGTATTAAACTTTAGTTGTAAAATCTATTTTAGTCTTTTATTTGAGACTCTTCCAACTTACAACACCATTATTTAAAGTAAAATATAATTAGACTTGATTTTTTTATTTTCAATATCTTATTGAAAACTACCATCCAAATAATCATGAATTACTAACTCATCTCTTACATAAACCAAAAAAACATTATTAATTATTTATAAGTATTTAAGAATATTTTTAATTATTTCCTAGTGACTCTCACCTAGATTAGATTGGTATTTACTCATTATGCTTAAAGCATAAGATACATTTGGTCTTGTATATTGAATCACATATATTATGGATCTTATATCCAAGTATATGGAATCATTTCCAACCTATCTCTCTCAAATTTTGTTTTAGGGCATGCATCATTGGAGAGAGTATCATATGCGAAATAGATAAGTATCATCTTTTGAATTTTTTCATGCTAAATCATTTCAGCATCTTATCTACGTATACGAATTAGAACAATACAAGCAACCTTTTAGATCTATCTTTATAGATTTTTATTCCTAGTACATCTTTCATGGAGAAATTCTTAGATAACCATATTTTTACTAACCATAGTAAAGAGATGTCATTTTCTATAAATACTATGTTGTCTACATAAAATATTAGAGAACCAACTCCACTCCCATTAACCTTTTTATAAACACAAGTCTCATCCATATTTTTGCTAAATTCAAATTGTTTAATTATCTCATTAAAATGAATATTTCAACTTCTTGAAGCTTACTTAAGTTCATAAATAGATTTTTATAACTTGCATACTTTATTGATAAATTCCTTAGATTCAAAACTTTCAAGTTATGTCACATATACATTTTTTTGAAAATTCTCATTCAAAAATATAGTTTTGTCATCCATTTATCAAATTTTATAATCGTGGTATGCAACTATAGCAAGCAAAATCCTTATAAATTTTAACATAGTTACCGATAAGAAAATTTCATCAAAGTCAACCTATTTGTCTTTGTTTGTATCATTTGGCTACTAATCTAACTTTGTAAGTTTGTACATTTTCATTTATGTCAGTCTTTATCTTAAGGACTTACTGATATCCAGTGAGTTTTATCCCTTCAATTGGATTAACAAAGATTCATACTTGATTGGTGTACATGGAATCCATTTTAGATTTCATGTTCTTAAGCTATTTTTTTAGAATCAATATCAAATACTAGTTTTATGTAATTGGTAAGCTTATCAAGTATGAGCAACTTGTTATTTTCAGTTTTTATGAAAATTTCAAATCTCATTGGTGCATGACATATTCTACTAAATCTGCAGAGTTTTATGTTTCTTAAGCTTCAGGCTCAACATCGAATGCTATAGCCTTAGGCTTAAGTTCCATTTGGATGTCAGCTTTTTATTCTTGAACTTTTTCAAGTTTTATTTTCCTCTCACTACTCCTTTCAAGAATAAATTCTCTTTTTAGAAAAGTAGCATATTTTAAGACAAACCTTTTTTCTCAACGGAATGATATAAATAATATCCAATAGTTGTTTTTGGATATCCCACAAACTTATATTTATTTGACTTAGCTTTTAGCCTTTTTAGATAAAATACGCATCATATAAACGTCACATCTCAAATCTTTTAATATAATAAGATTGGTCTCTTACCATTTCATATCTTATATGAATTCTTATCAATAGATTTTAATGGAACCCTATTTAATAAGGAAGCAGTAGTTTGTAAGGCATAACCCTATAATAAATGTGAAAGGTTTGTATAGTTTATCATGGACTACGTTATATCCAATAGAATGGAATTGATCCTTTTAAAAGGTGTCCAGTATAAGAGAATCTTGAAAATCTTGGTTGAAGTATATTAATACTCTTTCTAGTTTGTTTTTAACTTTATTTTTGAATTCTTTGAACCTTTTAAATGATTGAAAATTTCATCAAATACACATGACCATATCCAATATGGTCATCAATGATGAAACATGTATATCCATTTATAGCATTAATCATTATTAGTCCACATACATCTATATGAATTAGACCTAATAATTTATTAGATCTTTCACTTTTTCAGTAAAAGGTGTTTTGTTCATTTTACCTAATAAACAAGCTTTATAAGTTTCATATGATTCATAATCAAGAGGATCTAATACCCTTCTTTATAGAACTTAATATTCTTGTTTCATTGATATGATCTAGTCTATAATGCCATAAATAATATGGATTTTGATTATCTAATTTGTTCTTCTTGCAATTTATATTAAATCTGGGCATTTCAAGATCATATATATACAAATCATTTGTATAAGTATTAGATTCATATTAAATATCATTATTATAGAAGGAAAAATATTTTCCCTTAATAATAATTTTAAATCTATTAAAAAATAGATACGATATTTCTAGAAAGTATTATAACAAAAAAACAATGATCAAGTTCTAATGACAACTCACTTGGCAAAGTTAATGTAACAACCTTTGATTTATTACCAATACGTAGGTCCGCTTTACCTTTATTCAAGCATAAACTCATATAAAGTAGAAGCTTTAATAAGCTTTTTAGCCTTCATAGTTGCAAGACAATCTTTGTAGTTCCTTTTATAGTGACTTTCCTTGCCACAATAATGATAAGTTCCCATGTTATTCTTCATTCTCCAAGTAGGCTTTTATGCTTGGATTGCAAGACCAAGTCAATGTTTAACTTATGGTCCATGATAAAGCCTAATTGACCTAATTTTTTAAAATAGCCAATCATCCTCAACACATGAGTGTTCATCGAGAAGTCCTCTATCATTTTGCAGTAGAATAATTTTTTAAAGGTCTCATACCTCTTAGTCCTACTAGTCACATTAAGCAACTATTTGAGATGCATAATTATTATGTGGGCATCCTTATTCCCATACTATATTTGAAATTCAAGTGATGTGATGGATAACATCACATATGTAATCTCCTCATCGTCATCAATATGATATTGATATTTAGTCTTAACTACAATATCAATGTTCTCATTAAGGACAAGAGGAATTAGATTTTCAAAAACATACAACCTTTTTTTTTATATATAAAAACAATTCTTACATTTCGGTTCTAGTCCAAAAAGCTTGGCTCAATTAACTTATTAACATTAAATATGCAACGTAGGGATATATTTATTTCACTCATGGTAATAAATCAATCTATTAATGTAAAGATAGATAGTTTTGGTTTCATGCATAAATATGTATAACCGAATTTATATAATGTCTTTAATTATAATTTGCTCTCACTATTAATTCAGGAAATCTCACTTAAATCTTCTAGTGGATTAGGATCTCATTTAATTCATATGACCTTAAGTAACTCAATAAATTAAAATAAATTAAACTAAGTAGATAATATAGCTTATCAATCATATTTTTATATGACATCTAAATCAATTAAGTGACAACTATTGTCTAAACATATCATATATGTTTGGTCTAACTACCCCCTCTAACTACCCTCTCTAAGCATAAGTAACTCATTCAAATTATATATGTTAGTTAAGTAGGATCCAATTTTATAGCATTAAATATATTTGATTAACGATAACATTGAGTAACTGAAAAAGTTATCCATGAATAAAACTATGGTTTTATGGATATAAAATCAAAAGCCAACAAATCATGTTCTCAACATGCACATATTATATTAATGAGAGATTTATTATTTTAATTAAGTTTCATTCCATGAAATTAGTGATATATCATACATAATAATTATATATAAGTATATACTCCTAACATGTCATTCTAATTGGATGATTACGAATATATCTAAACTAATTCCCTCAAGCCATCAAAAGAAATTCGATGGTTAA
Source organism: Populus tomentosa (assembly GCA_018804465.1). Classification (NCBI taxonomy): domain Eukaryota; kingdom Viridiplantae; phylum Streptophyta; class Magnoliopsida; order Malpighiales; family Salicaceae; genus Populus; species Populus tomentosa. Next base: position 32,086,886 of record CM031969.1, read on the forward strand.
AACATAGGTAGTTGTTGCAAAGATTGATAAGTTCTTTCTTCATCTTGGACTGTAAAATAGTTTTTGTTATCTAAATTTCTATATATTTAAATTACATAACATTTACATAATTAAATAATAAATCTCGAGTTATATTCTATATGAATTACATGAGAAATTTTTTTTACAACTCATAAGAAAAATAAAGAAAAGAAAGGACAAACATGCTCTATTTAATATTACAATCAATCACTCAGTCATAAAAACAAAATCACATTGGTCCTTAAATATTCATAACTATCCATCATGCATAAGAACATATTAACATGCATAATTAAATGCATTGCATGCTTCAATTCTAATTATTGATTTTATATGTAATTTTAAAATAATATTTCCAATACTTGGAAATATTAAATTAATTCCAATTGGACAATTTCTCAAACATAATAAATCTTAATTAATACAATTTCTCTGTGAAAATTATTTTTCAAAATTTAATAAATTAATTAATCATATTAAAATTCTTATTAACATCCTAAACTATTTTAGGATCATTTAAATAAAATTTCTAGTTTTTTCTTAAAAATATTTTATTTAGAAAAACTATTTTTTAAAACTATTTTATTTAAACAATTTAATTAAATCCTAATCTAGTTAGGATAACAAAAAAATTTTGAATTAAACATTTTAATTCAATCATAATCCTATTAGAAAAATTAATTCTATAATTAATTTAATTTAGGTTTTAGTTTTAAGATATAAAATCAACATTTTATATAAGAAGGGGTATAATTATAATCCTATCTCATATACCATATTGTGATAGGAATAAGTTGCATGAGTAAATGCATTGGATTACACCCAAAAACAATAATCTAATAAGTTATAAGGTGTAGGGGTATAATTGTAATTTTACTCCTAAAAGTAATATAATAAAAAATAGAGGGGTCGAATCATAATTCTACCCCTTATTCTCTTCTCTTCCATCTGACGCTGGCACTGCTAACAGTGACAGCTAAGGTTGTCACAACTTATAATAAAGCTAGCAGCGGTAGCCAAGATTGTTGCCGCTCTTACCACGCAAGAAGCAGCCCTCGTGCTGCCTCCCATGAAACGTGAGATTGTGCCATAAGCAGTGCTAGCTTATTGGTGCTACTATGGCAAGGAAGCAACCCTTGGTTGTTGTCCTTCCTATGACGACAACTAGGCCATCGTTGGTGCTTTTTCCCACCAATATATGAATATATTTTTTTAATTTCAATGGTGGATTCTGACCAGATTTGATAGGAACAATAAGCGAAGTAGTTTGTTTTTTTTTTTTAAGGAATTAGAAAAAAAAAATTATGTACACAAATTTAATTGTCACTTAATGTCAATAATAATTAAAACATGAAATCAACAAATTTAATTGTCTAACGATGGCTCTAATACCACTATCGGGTTTCCCGAAACATATCAATACAGCAAAAATTGTACAATTTAATTTATTTTTTTGGAGTCCCAAGAATCCTGTTAGATAGATCTAGGGTTGTTTAGCATTTATATGAAGATTATTTGAAGATCCAATTTTCTTTTAAGTTTTGAATAATTTTTTTTTATCAAAATATAAGTGTATTAATAGATCAAAATGAAACAGCGCTGGAAACCAGCAAGTCAATTGTACAAGGATACATAAAAAACAGGGAACAAACTCCCTGGAGACATAAATCCCAAAATAAACAACCTAATCTATAGCAGAACATAACCTGCAAATAAATAAGGCATATACAAAAACAAGGAACAAACTCCCTGGAAACATATCCCATCATAAACAATCCTAAACCATAGCAGAGCATAATTTGCAACTAGAAACCCTAAAATGCCAGTGTCGCACGTGTGTGGCGGCGCGGCGATCGTCCACCCTCAAGGAAAAATTGGAATATTTATTCCTGGCAAATAGGGAGAGACAAGGAATTCTTGTCTCTTATCAGTAAAATATGGACTCGGAGTGGCCACCTAGTATTCTGGTTACTAGGAACCCTAACTGGTCTTTAGAAATCGGGTACGGAGAGTGGTTGCGTAAAGGGAAGGTATTAGCACCCCAACTACGCCTTACCTAAGGTAGGCTGCATTGTTTTAATGTCTGATAAAATCTAAGGTCGTGTTGTGGTTTCTTATTGTTCAGAATACGCATTACGTGTAATGTCATACCCCTGGTTCTATTGTCCGAAAAAAAAAGAATTAAATATTCAGAATATGCATTACGTGTAATGTCATACCTCGGATACTAAAAAACAAACAAAATAAAATTTTTGTTGTTTTTGAATTTTGGCCAATATTCTCTTGACTTTAATAAACTGGTTATTAAAGCCAAAATGCATGCTAAAACATTGTTTTTTGGTGTACGAAAAATACAATATGATTTTTTAGCTTTGAGACACTTGGCCGTATGCACAAAAACATTTTTTTTTCTTTTTTTTTTCAATTTTTTTGTATTTTTGGAAGTTTTTGATGAAAAAACCGGGTATTTTAACAACGAATTTGTATTTTTACGATATAAAATACAGATTGACATTAACCAAAATGGATAAAAGAAATCGTGCTAGAAAATTATAAAATGTTGAAAAAAAACAAATCTTAATAATAATTTTTTTAATGGGCCGAACTCAGCCCAAAATCAATTGGGGCCCGGACTGGTTACTGTGTGCACAGTAACTGCACAGTAACTGGGTTACTGTGCACACAGTAACCAGTGAATTAAGTAACAAGTTATTGTGCATGTGCATAGTAACCGGGTTACTGTGCACATAGTAACCCGTGAATTAATTAGCTAGTTACTGTGCACAGCAGAGTAACTAGCTAATTAATCTTCATTTGCTGCAGAACGTAAACGTTTTGCATGCAAATGAAGTTGAAGCGAAAAACGACAGGGACAGGGAAAGGGAGAAAGTTACCTGGAGCGGTGGTGATGCTGGCAGCAGCTGATGCAGCAGGGGTGGTGGTGGCAGCGCTGGCGGTTCGCGGTGGTCGGCGGTGTTGCTGGGGAGTTAAGGGTGGCAGCGGCTGCAATACTTCTTCTCCCCTGTTTCTTTTTCTCTTCTGCTCTTCTTCTTTATTCTTCTGTGTTCTCCCTTCTCTCTCCTTTTCTTTCCTCTTCTCTCTCTTTCTCTCGGTCCTTCTCCCTCTCTCGGTCTCCTCTTTTTTTCTTTTCTTTTTTTCTCTCGACCACCCCCCTGTATTTATAGGAAAACAGGGGAGGGGCCAACGTGGTGGGGCGGCCACTGTTGGCCGCCCCTCCACTATCCTTTCAACGGATAAAAAGGAGGCAAGTGGGTGTCGAATGGTGGGCGTCTTATTGAGCAAAAACCGGGAAAGAAATTATGCGAAAAGGGGGGAAGAAAATCTTCTTCTTCCCCTACCTCGCTCGTCCAGGGGAAGAAGAAGACCTAAAGTGCCGTCAAAACAGCACTGTTTAGGGCTTCTCTTTTTTCTTTTCTTTTTTTTTTATTTTTTTTTATATGGGGACCCAAAAATGGGTTACAACAGCTAGCATGGCCAAACACCAAGAAACAGCCTGTATAGCTCCAACATCCAACAGGAAAAGGTTGACACACCAAGAAACACCTTGTGGCACCCCAGGCTGAAGAAGAACTCTACCAACACACCATAAAAAACCACAGAAGCTCCAAAACCAGAACAATTAGCCAATATCCAATTCAAGCCAAACATCCCAGCTCATCAACCCATAACCACAATATAGGAACAAAACACAAATTAATGACAGTGAATACCAACAATAGGTGGATAACTAAATGTCTTTAAGCGAGATTTCCTTCGACTCTTACCCGATGGGATACCATGGCCAATATCAGAAGGCAAGCCTTTGTTTCGTGTCATATAATTACGCTTAGAAACAAGAGTAGGTTTGCCATTTCTAGTTGTGTCAGACCTAGAAGATTCATTAGAAATTATGATAACATTACCACCTGAAGCATGGTGTTTTGCCTGCTGAGGAGAAAGCTCCCTGCAAGTAATGTCACATTTCTCATAAACCTGCTTATTGAGGACAGTGTGCACTGCAGCAGCTAGTTCAAAGGAACCAATATCATTATATTCATGTTGGGGTGATATATTGTACTGGGGAGATAGCTTGGGCTTTCCCCCATAAACAGCTTTTTGACTCCCAGATACAACCCCTACAAGATTAGGGCAACAGTCCCCTGAGGGCTAACCATTATCTTCAGCAGAAGAACTAGGGGGAGAGGTAGATGCTCACTTTATCATCACAAAAGCAGAAGTATCCTCAGCGCCAGAGTTAAGCTTCTGACATACATTGCTAGTATGACCAGGCATACAACAAATGGAGCAGAATCGAGGCTTATATTCATAAATGACCCTTTGCTTAATAATAGTTCCATCTGACATGGAGAGGTTGATAGAATGAGGCAAGTTTGCAAACATATTCAATTCTATCATGACTCGGGCAAAGGACAATCGAGACATGGAGAGAGTGAGGTCATCACATCGAATGAGTTTGCCAATAACACTGCTGATTTTTGACAAGCAAACCGGTGACCAGCATTCTAATGGAAGGTTTAGGAGACGAACCCAGACTGGCACAGACGACATATCTGGTTTGCTAAAATCAAAGTAAGGAGACATCAGCTTAATGACTAGCGATTTACCCTAAACAGAGTAAGGGCCTCTGCGAAGCACTCTGCCTATATTAGCTGCAGAAGAGAAATGGAAGACCAGCCAGCCTGAATCATGGATGTGTAGAGTGGCATTGCATTTTCATACATTTGCCATGAATTTCCTGAGAATAGTATAACTATGAGTTTTACCAATTGAATATCCAATTAAACACAATTTCCAAATGTCTCTAAGTTCACTGAAATCTTCCGGTAACATCTTCAGGTAACAGAGAACATACATCAGAATTATGAAATGAACAAACATGAGTAAGGTTAGGGTCAGAGGCAGTGGTGGGCAATGTAGTGACCCTAGGGCAATCTTCATCAATAAGAGATAGAGCAATACCTAGGGGGAGCTAGAGGGTGGTGAACCTTGTCCAGAACCACTAGGGAGAACGACGTCAGAAGAATGCATATTGACTCCACCAGCCAATGGCAACTGAAAATTTGACGTAAACCATAAGTCGTCCAAGTGTTTAGCCTTTCATGATAATCCACACAAATCGCTAGTGAGAAATCTTTGAATCTCTTAAAAAAAAAAAAGATTGTTATACCATTGTGTGCTAACTTTTTTCTTTAAAGTTTTAGGTATTTCTATAGTATACTTCATTCATACAAAATAAAAGGCATAACTTTCTATTTATATAAAAACTTAAGAACCCTATAAGTGATAAAATATCAATTTGCCTCTTAAATAATATTACACATATTATTTCAGGTTAATTTTAGACATTTATTTAATCAAATCCTTACTTCATTGCTTTTAGGTATAGAATTGTAATTTCTTGTATTAATTATATTTTGGTTTTTAATTTCTAAAATTTTTATAATCAAGTCACACTTAATTAATAATCATATTTTAATTTCTAACTAATGGTTTTTATCTATGTGACCCATTAGATTCCCTAATAAGTTGACCCAGATATAAATCATAATCCTAAATAAAATAGGATTAAATAAATTAAGCAAATTAATTTATTTTCAATTCAATAATTGATTGATTTATATTTGAAGATTAAATATAATGTCTAGCAACCTGTCATGATCCTCCAGATATTAGAAAAGTTATAAGTGGTTTGACTTCACCTTTTAATGACCAGTTTCTCAAAGTAATTATTATTCTTTTATCAATAATGTTTCGATTTAGATATTATAGTATGGAGTTGTCTATTATATCAAATCATATTTGTTCTCAACACCATAGTCATTTTTTTTTATATGATTTGAAACTCTTTTCAAATCTCATTTCACCTTACACAAGAATTTATAATCAATACCATTTAAGAACAAATGTAACATTTTTCCTAATTCAACTAAGATGATGAATGCTCTCATGATTACTTAAATACCTTTATATATTTCATGTTATATCCAATATAAGTCCATTTGTTACCCTTGATTAGGACTACGTGTAATAGGATCAAAACATAATACTTTTTATATAAGATAATTGAGTGATTTGAAGTTTAAAGATCACTTACACAACTGTCATGTAAGCCTCTCCATAAATACAAATGATCTCTCCATATGAAATTCTCATGCAAGTTAGTTTAGTGTACATGTCTTCTGACAAGCACTTACATATTAGTTCTAGGTTTCCCTCATACCTCAGCTTATAAGAACAACTGATTTCTTTTATAAAGGAAAGAATATATTATGTATCAGTCTCAACAACTCTAATTAATATCTAATTTTAATAAAGCATTGATCAAGAATAATTAGGAACAATTCTTTGATGTAATATGAATCCTGCAATTATAAGAACTTTTAATTTTTTTTGCAAAGTATTTTTATCCCAAAAGCTTTATCTTTAGTCTAGATTTATTAAATAAATATTATATTCATTTATAAAATATTTGATGAATATTAAAAATAAATAAATTTTTATTAATAAATTACATATATTTATATGAATAAAATCAATGTGACATATAACCAACGGAGATAACCTTGTAATTCAGTTTACCCTTTTCAAATGCTTTAAGATAGTGTTTGGGAATATTGTTGAAACCGTGTTTCTTAAAAATTTAATTTTTTTTATATTTTTAAATCATTTTAATATATTGATGTTAAAAAAATAAAAAAAAATATTTTAATATATTTTCAAGCAAAAAAACATTTTAAACCATAACCTTTATTATATTTTTAAACACTAACAGTGCACGAGTGGGCTGCGGTTTCTGAAGCCTTGGAATAAGCGAGAAGAACTGCTCTTCATTCCCTACTTCTTGGCTGTTGGCCTTTCTCTTCCATCTTTTATAGCAACCGACACCCCGTTTCCAATAGGCTTTGGACCCTTGCCTAGCGAACCCTTGTGTGTGTGTGTCGCCCAAGGCAGCCCACCGCTCCTTAGCCCTCCCCATCGACAAAATCACATGGTTGCAGACTGTAAGCTTATATCAGAGCACCTTTTCTCTAATCCTTATGACTAATGTACAATTCTTTTGCTACGAAATAGTGTTCTTCACGGGTACAAGCCCATACAAGGCGCTCATAATCTGCCTGACCAGGTTGAAGACCGGCCTTTATCCATATCTGTCAGTAGCTTCAACACATTGTGTTCAAGTTTTCATGCCTCGCAAACCACCGCCTCGTAACCTAGCAGCAAGCACAAATTGTAAAGTTTTCAAGTTTTACATATTCCTTTTCCCAATCTTCGTCAGCATCCTTCCAATTTCCCTTTTCAAATGCTTCTCTTTTAATTCTACAAAGAACTTGAGAGCTCCATTCCCGCCTTCCTTTTCTCCGTAAGTCAACAAAGCAGAGCACTGTGATGCAGCGGATGGGGAAAAACCCTTCATACGCATCTCTTCAAGAACATCAAGGATCATTTTAGCTTGTCCTTGCTTGACATAGATAACCATCAAAATGCTCCATTTCTTCATATTGTTCAGACCGTCTCACTGCACTCAATAGACTCCATGTAAAATATTTGGACCATTAATTAGTAATGTCTGTTTCTTTTTTTCTTTTCCTGAGCTACTTGACGAGCCAATGCATGCTCCATTTTCTTATCGCGGCCGCCAAAACCTCTAATCATGGACGAGTAAGCTTGAACTGGCAATTAACATCCTTAAGATTCTTAAGGACACTCTCCTATATCATCCACGGTTTTCGTGAAATGTAAGCTCCAAGCGAGCGCAAGAACATCAATCTTTCTATCCTGTTCTTCTCCAACTTCTCCCTCACTTTCACTTCCCTATTTTTTCCCCTCATCACTACTATCATCATTTCTTTCTAAATCATTATCACTGTTATCTCTCTCATGTTTCAAGGATGACTGATCATCCAAACTTGGGATTGCTGTATGAAACGCATCCCCAATTTCTTGTTGCCCCAATGCCGAAGCCATAGCCAGTGATGAACCAAAAGAGCCTTCCTTTGGCTCACAAAAATAAATATAAGGCAGTGTTTGGAAACGCGGTTTAAACTACGTTCCTAAAAAATTTAAAAATTTTTTTATTTTTTAAAAAGTTTAATACGGTTTGTATTTTTTGAATTGTTTAAATATATTAATATCAAAAAAATTTAAAAAAAAAATAAAAAAATACTATTAACATATATTTCAACACAAAAAATTATTTAAAAAATAATTACTACTGTGCTGCAAGACTCTCGCATAATCTTTGATTACTAGGAGAAAAACCCACTTTTCACACCAAATTCCAAGCCTCCACAACAAGTCCCACTTAAATCATACCTCGAATTGTTTTAAACGTAAAGAAAACAGAGCTTGCACCATGAAAAAGAGTGCCAATAATACCCCATCTCTTGGTATCGGTAGTTAAGGTGCTCGTTCGTCCTCGATGAGATCTTGGGTTCGAATCATCCCAACTAGCCCTTGCTGAGGAGATATATCTACATCTCAAAACCCCGCTCGTGGAGATGCTCTTAGCTTCGGCTCCGACATAGGTGCGGTGGGGGTCCCTCCAGATATGCATGGGATAATGGCCACAATATTCCCTACCAGGTATGAGGTCAACCCATCTTTATACCCATTTTTTTCACAGAAAAAAGAACCACATTTCTTTCTCCTTCTTCTAGCACTTAAAAGACAAGAAGAATCAACCTCAAACTCCAAGTGGCGCACTACAGTACATAAGCCACCGCTCAACGGCAAAACACTCAAAGCTTGCATTTTGAGAGATACTTTAGCAATGAACAAAAAAACCTAGAATAGACAATAATAATTAAAGAACAAGAAAACATGATATCCACTTCTCAGGGATGCTTCCAACAATGGTTTCGGATGGTACAAAAAATACATATAATTAATTTGTTGCGGTTTGAGCCGTAATAAAAAATATTTTAGTAAAATATTGTTGTCATGTGAAGAGATTCATTAATCATTAGAACAATATTATTCTATTTTAAGTCTCTAGAAGTTTTTATGCTTTTGTCAATCAATTTTTTTTTTTAATTTGATTATTTGATATTATTTTAATTTTTTAATTTGTGATTGATGTTGATGATTTGTTTCCATGTGGGCACATGTAAATGCTCGGTTAATTCCTGGTTTTGCATAATAAAATTCATTCTCATTAATTTTAAAAACTTAGAGCTTCAAGTACCAAATTAAAAGGTTGAAAGAATTTTCAACCCCTTTTTTTCCAACTTCAAGGACTTTTTTTCTTAGTCAAGGAGAGCTAAAGGCCATTTTTACAATTTGTTCCTTGAACTTTCTTTTTCAATTTGATCCGTGCATATTTGTTTTATTTGAGATTTGACTTGTTGTTTTATTTTTTCTTCTTTTATATAGGAATATTGCAATAGTTAGAGAATTTTTTGGTGCTTCATTGATACTCAGTTTTGCAAAATAAAACACAATTAGATTAATTTAAAAATATTAAGTGTTGAGGGTGTAAACCTCTTGCCTAAATTTTTAGTATTAATGAAAATTCAAATTTAACCTAACAATATAGTGGGTTAATTAGACAATAAAATAAGAAGATATTAAATAAATCAAAATAAGTTTGAAAGATTAAAAAAATAAAAAAAAATATAGAAACACAAATAAAATTTTAATGGAAAGGATACACAAGGAAAAAAAAAGTATTGGGATATAATTCAATGAAACTTGAAACAGTTCAACCTAAATTTAGTATAAACAAGTGATGGAATCTGGAAAACATTACTCGAGAAACATAAAAAAAAATGTAACAGAGGGATATATTGTGAATTAACAAAATTATATATATATATATATATATATATATATATATATATATATATTTGCATTTGTGTTGCCTACCTTTAATGGAAAGGAGGGAATGAAAGTTTATTTTCTTAAGCCTAATCTTGTGAGAACCTAGGGAAAACTAAAGATTTAAGGGGGAAGTGTGAGATTTTACTAGAATAAACATTCAATCACTTGAAATTAGAAAGATTTAGTGAGAGGAAAGTAAGGTATTAGTGATTAAAAGTTAGGGAGGTGAAGGAAAAAGAAGAAAGCTTGAAGAAATTCTAACTAGTTAGCTTTCAAAGTGCATAGTATTGTGTGATAAAGTGCTCTATGCTTATTTTAACCAATTATCAAAAAGTTTAATTGATTTTTTAGATTGTATTCTTAATTCTTGAATTTAGGGTTCTTATGTGAGAATTGAAGATTTTGTGAAATCTTTATGTGATGATGTTGTTCGAGTGGAAAAACATTGAAATGACTTCAAATCATGAATAACTAAACAAAAAAATTGATAATTTTGTATGATTAAGGACAACTAATTTTAAGGGGGAATTTGGTAAATGATTTTAAACTTATAGAACATGTGTATTTTGATAAGAATTGATGTAAATATGGTGATTTAGGATGAAATTAATGATTATATCTAGTTGTGGTAGGATTGTTATAGTATTTGGGGTGAGAATTTTGTAAGATAAATACGTAAGATTGTGTTTTGAATTATAGAGGGTGTGAGTAATATTGGTAAGATGATTTGTGATGAAAATAATTAAAAAGAAACAAATTAGGAGAAATTAAGACCCTTGGGGTTAGTCAAATGAAGGAAGTTATTTTAAATAATTGATGTATAATTTTGTGATATTATAATCAATTATGAGTAATGAAAAGGAAATGTAGGGAGAATTTAGGCAATTAGATGTTTGGGAAATTAAGTCAATAAACTTACATGAAAGATAATAAAAGTTATGGTTATGAAAAATGAGGATGTCTAGTTCAGAATGTGACATATACCATGATGAAAATTTTTGTTAGGGAACTTTATTATGGTTCCTAAGTTTATAGAAATGGATAATAATGAACTTGTTTTATTTTGATAAAAGACACCTCGTGTAGTAGGTAAGTATCCTACACTTTGATATATTTAATGTTTTTCCCTTAAATTTTATTAATTGTAATTTTTTTGGAAACATAAATCATGAACAATAAATGAAGAAATAATAAGGTGAAAAAAAAGGAAAGAATTGTAAACTTGATTAGTTGTCCAAAGTACATTGGGAGCTAATGATATCAATATGATATACCTATACACAAAGATTTTCTCTCCCTTACGACAAAGTTGATGAAAATTATGAGAAGTTTTTTATAACTACACAGACATAAATGTAACTTTTTTATGCACTGTAACTTCTATTTTTGCTAGCTAAAATCTTCCAAACATATCTATTTAAAAAATTTAGGGGGGGATGGTATAAAATTATTTAAGTGTTTAAAAAAATTAATTTATTATTGTTTAGGCATGTAAGCTAAACATCACTAATTATAGTTATTGTTTGGGCCACATGGTCAAAACAACAAAATTAAAGAACAAGAAAACATGATATTCACTTTTCATGAGATACTTGTAGCAATAATGTTTGATGGTATAAAAAATAATTAATTTTTTAAAAAATATATATAATTAATTTGTTTTTGTTTGAGACATGAGACCCAAACAACAATTATTCTTTGTCATTGTTTGAGTCTTGATCCAAACAACAATACCATATCATTTAGGCTCGACCTAAATAGATTGCACCTTATAGTTTTTTTTTTGTTTTTTTAACATATTCCAATGTATTTTTTAAAATTTTAAGTAATTAGAATGTGGAAACGCGCTTCACCCATGCACACAATATTTTTATGATTTATTGATATATTTTTAACAAACTCTTTGCAAGTACAAACTTTAATGCATGCTTTAGATGAGCATTTATGATTTATTGATATATTTTGATTGAAATGTCGTAGTGTAGTCAAAGATTTTGTTAACATGAATATTACATAAATTAACTTTAGATGCTTGAATAAAGATTTAAATGAGCATGAAGGGTTTTAGAGGATTAATTGGAATTAATGATATATATATATAATTAATGATATATATATATATATATATATATATATATAAAATGAGAATTTGTTTGGTAACGAATATAAAAATAAAATTTGATATGCATGTTGATACAGAAAAAGCTTTAGTATTGGGATTTACCTCGTAATGGGTAGAGAATTTAGATTGTTTGTAAGTGGAAATAATGTTTGCACTTAAACGAACCTAGAATTACCTAGTGTCAAACATGTCACTGCATTTATTTTAATTGCCTAGGTAAATTATTGTTACATACTAAATGGTTGCTCATATATTAATTTACAAGTACCTCTTAGCCTCGAGCAGCATAATAGATATTTAGAGATTTTTATTAATTTTGTAAAGGATTGTAATAATTATCATTTGTAATTGAATGTCAATTTACCTTGAATTTTGTAATTATAAATTTAATTTAAACTCATGTTTTTGTTGTAGCTTATACTAATAGTATCGGATAATTTAAGAATATAGATTTTGTCTAACTCGCATATGGGATAACCTTAAATAAAGGAAAGTGAAGAAAATAACAAAGTTTATAGCCTAATAATTTAATGTCAAAGGATAAAATTAAAAAAAAATAATTTTTTTTAAAAAACCGAGTGAACCTGTATTAACCCGATTAACCAAAAACTCGAGATATGAGATAGGGATAACCCCATAAAAAAAATAAAACAAATCACAAAACTCAAGTTCCGACAACTCAATGTCAAATGATGAAACTCATAAAAAAAAAATTAATTCTTAAAAAGAACAAAAAAAGACTGAACTTAAGCTACACTAATTTTCAAAACCAGTGGCCCAGATCATAAGATCAGGATTACCTCATAGAAGACAGAAATTAAAAAAAAAAAAAAACAAAATTTCCAATCATAAAAAATTAAAAACCATAACAAATAAAAACAAAAACAAAAACAATGATGATCAAATCTTGTACAAAAAATAAGTGAAAGAAAATAATTATAGATTAAATGAAAAAAAATGAAGAAAAGGATAAAAAAAAAAAAACATCATTAAAAAAAGAGACCAAAATTGGATACAAAATTAAATGAAGTGAAATGATGAAGGACTAAATTGGGAAGAAAAAAAATCAAGCAAAGGATAAAAAAAATAACAATAAAAAAAATAAGTACTAAATTGGATACTAAAATTAAATGAAATAAAATATTGAGGGATGAAATTAAAAAAAAAATAAATTTCACAAAAAACATTAAAAAAATAATAATAAATAAAGATCAATTTGAAATAAATTCAATTCAAGCTAGAAGATACAACTGAATTTTTGAAGACTCGGCATGGATATTAAGATAAGAAAAAAGAAAAGAGGGGGGTAAAAAAACAGTTCATTGCTATTGAATTACTGAAAATTTGCCACCCCATTAATTATGTTGCAATTAGCCGCATCGAATGACACTACAATTGGTTGTTTTTAGCCATCAACTCCCCACACAACTCCAAAATAGCACGTGAGTTGATTATGTTATGCACATGTTAATATTTAAACAACCTCTAAAAACATTTGAATATTATAAAAAAAAACATGTGGTAAAAACAAAAATACTCTGTCAAATCAGCCTTAGAATATTTTATATCAAGATTAAACTTGTTATTTAACTGTACAGAACATATGAAAAGACTAAAAAACTTTTCTATAAAAGTTTAATATTTTTTTAAAATTTTAAAGAGTATCCATGTAATTTTATCGTGTAAAAAAAAATAAAAAAGATATAAAAAAAAAAACTAGACAAAAGGCTTATATATTTTTTTTTTGTTTTTAAAGGCAAGTAATTTTACTGGATAAAAAAAAATTTGACTAAAATATCTCCAATTTATTTAAAAATAATTATTCTATCTTCTAGAAAAGATAATTTTAACCCCTGAACTAACAATTGTTTTGAAAAGAAAAAGGATAAAAAACAATTCTCTATATTAATCCACAATGAATTGTCTTCACATGTCTGTTTTAGGTTTTTTTTTTTGTTATAATGATATTGAATAATATTAGTCTTCTGAAATTGGCTAGAAATATATTTATGATTTTTTTTTCTTTTCATAATATAAGTTCGGAGACCGACATGAAAACTCGCGGCACCTCTTGTCCATGCTTGGGCTAGGGAATCAGCGCGAACAATTAGGCCGGACTAGGCCATGTAACGACAGATCGGTTCCTACCTAGGCGTGACTTAGCTAGGTCCATGATTAGGCTTGCTAGTTGTGTCAGTGTGTTTGGGAACGTATACAATTCAACCATGCGCAAACTTTGCCTTTAAAAACTAGTTTTTTTTTTTTCATGAGCTTGATAAACAAATCTTAATTTTTATTATATTTTCAAATACACTCTTAACTCTTAATAGAATACAAAGAGTGAGAATTTAAGGAATACTTTGTATTCAAAACTTCAATAATATTATAGACGTGAATTATAAGATATTAATAAAATTATATGTGTGTATATATACGGAGTAAATTATAAATTAGTCCATTTTTTTCAGAAACTAATTAGTTAGTCCTTTTATCCATTTTACATTCTTTTTCAACTTATTGTATTTTTTTTTAGTTAGAATATAGAAAATAAATAAATAAATAAATATTATGAAAATATTGATGAGAAAATAATAATTAAAAAAAACAAATAAAAGAATATCAAATCATGGATGGTCAACACTATTCAGGGACTAAATAATTAATTTTTTAAACAAGAGAGACTAATTAATTTGTTTTTTTTAATTAGAGGGGGAGACTAATTTATAATTTAATATATGCATACGACTCTTTATTTTAATTGTCAAAAACCTAAAGTGCTTAAACAAAGAGATAATATATAAAGTAAATCAAAATTTATCAAATTATTAAAATAGATGTTTGATTATTAAATATTCTTTAGTTAAATCTAAATAATAATTAAAAAATAATTGAATTGAATATTAATAAAAAAATTAATATTTAACAGATTAATCTAAATTGATCCGAGTCGATTTAATACGTTATCATTTTAATATTTTTTTATAAAAATATTATTTTGATTTTTTTTAATTAAATTATATTTTTATTAATAGTTCAAGTTATTTTTTAATCAACCAAATCAATTAGATTATATCAAATCAATTTCTATATAATTTATTTTTTATTAAAAAACACATCAATAACCATAAACATGTTTTACATTAAAAAAAATAATTTTGATAATGCTGGCAATTATCAAGTGCAGGTCTAATAAAACAAGGACTCGGCTTCTTAACTGCTATATATATAGTACAAAGAACAAGAAGGGAATAACAAGATATAAATCTACCTCAAAGCCTGCAACGCTGTACGCTGGAGATAAAAATCATTTCGATGCGCATAAAATCTGTAGCCATATCTTCTGATGAGCATGCCAACAAGAAGCGGATCTTGTGGGAGCTGTGAAAGGATCCATCTCGTGCTTTATTTCTTGTTTTCCTAGATAAACATGTCATTTCTTCACTCTTCCCAGAAACGCAACTTTTTTTTTTTTTTTTTTTCTATTTAACTTTGTTTAAACTAGTATAATCCAGCTATTGAAGGCCATCAAATTACAAATCTTCATTGAATCATGCCCTAAATACTCAAAATCTACACAGTGAAACGCCTGCGCAGATCTTGCAAATTATACGCTAATTAAATTCTCAATATCTAGAGCTGAATAGGTTTAGGATCTTGACACATAAGAAATGCTAATGGGTTTCATTAGCATGCACGAAATTATTTATCTGGCGATACATTAGCCAGGGCCAAGGATCTTGTTCTTCTAAGTAAGCCACAAAATTAGTGAAGAAGGTCCCCCTAATTAGGGCATAATTTGCCCATGCACAAACGACACAACATGAGGAATATATGTCGTTGAACAAATGGCCCATCAACAGAAGTTGTCGTCCATGTGCATTCCAAAAAGACATTGAGCTAGTGCTCATGGCTAACCACTAATTGTGCTCAAACATGTCTCTTCTTCAAACATCTGGGGTGCCGGGAGGCATTTCACACGTACCATTGTTCTTCTTTTTCTTGGTGGAAAGCTCTTTGGAACTAGAAAGAATGAATATTCCACTTTTAAGGGGCCTCTTAATTATGGTTTGGTTTTTTTTTCTCTCATCCCAAAAATCATACATATATCCACGCACTAAGGAAACAAGTAATGAGATTTGATGAATATTTGTCGCTAAGTTGGGCTACTTTTTCCTTGATTCCATTAAAGAGCTTGCTTTTGTTGAGAAAAGTCACATTAAAATTGAATAGAAAATGATTATCCAATATTCTGACGGTTTGAGCGAGAGAGAGGGAGGGAGACATTATAGTATTCTCTACCTCCTCCACATGGATTGATACCCCCATGGACTAGCCAACCACCCTCAGAATATTGTAAGCGCCGGAGAGATTTCTAAAACGATTTACCTAACAAAACCTGTAACCATTTATCGAAATCACAAGCCCGCAAGTGAAGACAAAAGCCTCTGAACCTGTTTCGTAGAACATATATTCTATTACATTATTATTTCGAGATCTCGAGTCTTCTATATATTCTGGGCGAGTTAGACATTGTAAAGCCTGTTTGGCATGGTTAGGTAATCTACTTAATGGCATGGACAACAAAAGAAAGCTACATGTTATCGTCACATTAGCATGAGTCAAGAGTTGAGATCATTTTATCTTGGTCTTTAACATAAAGGGATGGACAGTACGCGCACAAATCTTAACGTACTTGTAAGCTAGGGCATTCAACAACATTGTCACCTTCAATTGTTGGGTTAAATGTTGTTCGAATCCAAATGCACTGATTTTGTGTTCAAATATACTATCATGTAATCCAACATAAAACATATATGTTTGTGTATTAGCAAATATATGAAAAGCTCTAGCTAGAAAGCTAAGGAAAAAGATTATATTAGAGAATAATATAAATTATAATTTTGAATTTTACTTATCAACTTAAATTTTTTTAGTTGAATTAATTTTTTGATATAGCAATATAGTCTTATGACCAAGCGATCACGAGTTTAAATATCATCATTCCTATTTATTTGATAAAAATTAAACACGAGATAATTTAGATTAATACAAGTTTTAAGTTTAAAATTTTTTTATTTTAAATGATATATTAGAGAATAATATAAATTATATCTTAAAATTTTAGATAACAACTTAAATTTTTAATTTAAATTAATTTTTTAATTTAAAAAAAAAAAGATAATGGTGACAGGAGAAAGGAAAGGGGTTATAATATTGCCAGGCTTCTTGGTTTGCCTCTCTTTTAATGTGGGATTAGTCTCCCAAACAAGCCCTAAATTGACGGTTTCCAAACCCAAGTCGTAAAGTAGCAATTAGTATTATCCCATGAAGTAGAACTCTCCGAGTCATAAAAAAGACACACTTTTCTTCAGTGACCAACTCACCATGTGATGCGAGTGTGTTTGGCCCGCTAATCAAGCAAGCGTGTTAACGCGCACCCGCCCCCATGTGCCTTCAGGTCCCCCCCCTAAAATTAGCACAAGCAACCATGCTGCCCATACTACACTGCCATCTGTCGTGATCTCATTTGTTTTGTGCTACATAATGTCTACATTTTTCGTATACCAAGGGCGGCTTGCATTTTATATATTCCGAGGCTACTTTTGTCGTGATGCATGCTTCTGTTACTATATAACTCGGTAGCCTCGACTCTCAAACCCTTTGTCTTCCCTTTTGAGTTAATCTGCTGCGAGAAAGTAAGAAGTCAGCAAACATGATCAAGCTGAGGTCAAAGAGGTTTTGCAGAGGCAGCTTTAAACTTGGTGGTAATGGTGGCGGTACTGGAGGCAACACTGCTGTCAAAGGAAATGAAAGAGGGTCCTGTGGAGGCACTAATAGTGGTGAAATCAAATGGGAGCTTAGGCCTGGTGGCATGCTTGTTCAAAAGAGAGAAAGTGGAGAGAGTGTTGGAGAGTTAATCACAGTGAGGGTCTCAACTGTTTCACAATGGCATGACATCTCCATTGAAGCAACTTCAACCTTCGGTAAGCTATAATAATCTCAATTATGTATATCTTAAGTCTTAACTAAAATCAAAAGACGAGGCCTCCCTCTCCTCTGTTCACCAATGTATATATATGTTCATCGATTATCAATCTACAAGGGGGATTAATCTATATATTTTAAACTCATCAGGGGAATTGAAGATGGTATTGTCATTGGTAACTAGCTTGGAGCCAAAAGAACAGAGGCTACTGTTCAAAGGAAAGGAGAGAGACAACAGTGAATACTTACACATGGTTGGGGTTAGAGACAAGGACAAGGTGCTCTTGTTAGAAGATCCAGCGATCAAGGAAAGGAAGCTTCATGGCTTGGCAGGAGGCCAAGCCATCGGGACTCCTTGTCGTCCCATAAGTGTATAATGTTATTAATCATTGTGCTGCTAACCACTACAAAGCATGTTATTGATCTTCGTGCTGCTAACCACCAAAAGAATAGCCCACAAGTAATTTGGTGATGGCTTTCTCTTCAGTTCTTGGTTAGAGTAGTGAGTGACTTAATTAATCAAGGATTAATTGTATTAATGTGAATTTAACATGTGGAAGCTGGTGCATATCCGAGTCATTTTGCAAAGCTTGCTGTGTTTATAAAACTGTTGGTTTTTTCAGTTCATTATTATAATGATGTTCGTCTCTTTCAATGATTCATGTAATTATCCAGGCGTGCACACGAACAAAGATGTGTATATATATATATATATATATATATGTTGATGGAGTAAAAAGCAAAATGTGGGTCATAAAAGCAAGGACAGATCAGTGACAAAGCGCTGGCAGTTTTGTTGTTTCCCAAGCTAGAATGCTTAAGCCGAAAGGAAGGATTAGTCATCATTCCTTGAATGAACAAAATATTGGCCTGAGGCTCATAATGCTTTGAAGTGTTGTGATAAAAATATTGGTCTAATGCTCATAATGACCGGATTTTCATCCCTTTCGTGCTGGAAAAGGAAAATGAGAAAACATTAAGAAAAAGGAGGCAGGCCTGGACAGTCCAGGCATGCGCTTGTAGGCTAGGCCCATTCAACTAATTTAAAAAAAAATAAAAATCCAAAGGGCAAATCCTAAACACGTAAGGTATGCCCCTATTTCTGACAGACATGGACAGTGACACGACCTTAGGGTTAAAAAACAAAATCTCACTCACCATATCAAAGTACCCTGCTGCTATTGATTCTAACTGAACCTAGTCTACGAAGCTCGTGCTAGGAATTGGAAGAGTTTTAATTGAAATGATGTTATTTTAAGTTAAACAAGTTAAAATTATATGATTTTGAAAAAGGAAATTATAATAAAGAAATCAAACCAGCTAATTTTAATTGATTTTTAGTACACTTGTTGAGTCGATGAAGTCTATTCTAAGTTTAATTTTTTAAAATTCTAAGTCGATCAAACCTGCTCTATATGTTAACCTTAAAAAAAAATTTAATCAATTAAATTTTAATTTAATCTATCAAATTAGACTGGATTTAAACACCACATGTATTACAAGAATCATAACCTCACTTTAATCATCACACAACAACTTTTGATGTCTTCTTTTGTTAAATTAATCATTGTTCTCTTGTTAAATGTTAATTTCCATCCATGATGGGTGGGTTATTAAAGGTTTTTGTTTATTTTTTTTAATTATTTTTTTTTGGGTTCATGTTATTGGTTAGCTCAAGGTGAAAATTATTTAATTAATTTGTTTGTCATCTTATGAAAAGGATGTCTAAATATTGTTTTAAATAAATATCAAATTATTTTTAAAAACAAATTTAATTTTTGAAGATTATTTTAGAAAAAAAAAGATTTTTTTTACAAAACTTATTTGTTCAATCCTTTCAATCACAATCACTAAATTATTAAAGTGTTAGACTAAACTTTCAACTAAGTGCTTAAAATAGAGTGTCTTAAAGTGTTAAAGAACATACTAATTATCTCCTTTTTTAATAGTGATCAATTCACCTAAGCAGCTATTTCATGCCATCTCTAGGCATATTCTCGGATAGAATCATTGTTACATTTTTTTTTATAGCTAACATTTTTTTTATACTTGTCAGAGGCAATATCTATTTTGAATTTATATTGCCTCATGAAGACTTCCACTAGATCTTTTAACATTCTAATCTTGATATTGTCTAATCACATGTACCAACTTATATGTTGGCCGAGTCGACGATGATCCATAATCTTAAAAATATCATCATCAAAATGTTTGTAAATTGTTGGTGGAGCACGATGTTACTTGTATTTTGTGTAGTTTTCCTTGTTTTCATAGTAAGGCTTCAAGTAACTTACATCAAATATGGGATGAAGTTTCAATCTTTTTTGTAAGATCATCCTGTAAGCAATAGCTCTTACCCTTTTCATGACTTTAAAAGGCCCATCATACTTTGGTATTAACCCTTATTATGGATAACAATTGTCATAAGGATGAATTTTCCGCTTAAACTTCCAACTCCTATGCAACAGTCTAGTTTCATTAAACTAAACATTTCCTCACTCTTTCGCTTATATTTACTTACTACTATATATTTTACTCACTTGAAAAGGTTCCCACACTTTAACTTGTTGTAAGTAAACAGAATTAACACGAGCAACTAGATAGAATAGTGCAAAACATATATAAAAAATTAAATTCTCAACATGTATTCAGGGGCGGAGCAAGGAAAAAAATTTAGGGGGGGCAATTTATAATTTAAGGAGGCCAAAAAATTATATTTATTAAATTTATAAATATATATAAAGGGAGGGGCATTTGCTTGCAGCGGCCGGGGCCCCTGCCAGCTCCCCCTCCCTCCGTCACTGCATGTATTACTATCTCAACAAAGAAAATATACACTACACAATGTGTGATATGCATAAAACCTATATGCAACACAGCTAAGACTTTACAACCTTTTTTTTTATATATATATATATATATATATATATATATATATATATATATAGAGGCAAAACTATTATTTTTATTTTTTATAACATAGTAGAGCACTTTCTTCCTCATGTTCTTTATAATTTTAGTGCCTATTTTCCTTCTTCCTCATGTTCTTTATAATTTTAGTGCCTATTTTCCAACAAGTGCTGGGCAATTTCTTCCTATGACCTTAGTTGCTTATAGAGCAATTTTAGCGATGTTCCACATTCAGCAACATATCCCTCATGGATGAATTCTATCTATTTTTTTGTAATTTAGTAATTTTACAGATTTGTTATTATTTAGGAAAATTTTTAAGAGATTTTATTATTATTATTATTATATCTCCTACTCCCAATTCTATATTAGCTTGTTCTATTAAATAATATATTTAGAAAAGAATTAATATAAAAGTTTTTAAACTTAAAAAATACAGACTCTACATAACTGGTAAGATAATCACTTGGTTAAAAAAACTGTAATATCATGTCCAAAAAATCACTCAAAATGATTATATATTATATTATCAGAAAAAGAAGCATTAATTTTCTTGATCAAACCAAGCTTTCTACAGCACAGTAAGAGATTCAAACCAACTTTATTTTTTCCAATATTTTTATTTATTTTTGTCAACACATACAGATGATGAACAAACAAAAGCAAACACCGAGGACCAAATTAACCACAATTTATTTTCTATTCGGAAATTAACCATTCTTCGAAGCAAACAAGAGATAAACACCCGTTTCTCTTGTTGAAGAATCACACTCATGCCTCACTCTCACTCCGAACCCTTTATTTCCTCAATCTCAATCACCTTCTTCTCTGGCTTCTTGATTTCCTGTTTAGGAACAGTCACTACAAGCACTCCATTCTCCATAGACGCCTTTACTTCATCAGACTTTGCATTTCCTGGCAGCCTGAACCTCCTAAGGAACTTACCACGGCAACGCTCAACACGGTGCCACTTATCATTTTTGTTATCCTCGTTAATTTCCTCATTTTTCCTGTCTCCGCTTATCTGAAGCACCTTCCCTTCATCTACCACTTCTACCGTCACTTCTTCTTTCTTTAGGCCTGGAAGATCGGATACGAATATATGAGCATCTGGGGTCTCTTTCCAATCTGTTGGGGTGTTAAGGACAGGACATCTGTTGATCATTGAAAGGAAGGGGTCAAAAATCTCATCACTACAAAGCTGGGAAATGAGTGACATGCTTGTTTGACAAAGGTAAAATAGGAAAGTTGAAAGGACTTAGGGTTTGGGCAAGTGTTTTTGAGTAAAAAATGTGAGGAGAAGGAGTATGAAGAGTGCGTGTATTTAAAGGGGAGGTGGATAGTTGTCTTGAACTTTCTTGCATCTTCTTCTGGTTGCTACATAATTCGGGATTAAGATAAGATTTAAAGTGTTCTACGACATTCTGGAGCTTAGCTTTTATTTAATTATTTTGTTATGGGGCTAACTGTTCTTTTTCCTTCAAGGGAAAGCTTGGTTATTCTTTTACAGCTTGATACAGTAAAATTCATTAAAAAAGCAATTCATAAATATTATAATATAATATTATTTTGAATAATATCATAAAGATGGAAGTAATGCATAGCAAAAAGACCCAAAGCTACTGAGTTTTATTGCCTCCCTGTCGCCAGACCTATTAATAGTGAGTTTTGCTGACCAGCAGGACCCAACAATATTTGGGCCCAGCTGTCAACAAGTCCTAACAGTGATGGGCTATGATGCCACTAACACCTAATAATATTGTATCATGCCACCAACAGGATCCAATAGCATTGACCAGTTTTATTTCATTCTAAATTCAAACATGCAGTTAGCCTAGAAAAAACTGATCAACCTGAGAGATTAACTTGGATGACCCGGTAAAAATTTAGTGGAAACCTTTTTTTTTGTTTTTAAATGTGTTTTTTCACCTAACTAAAGATCTTTTCTTTGTTATATTTTTTAATTGGTTACTAATTCATTTCAATGTTCACTATATAAATACTAAAAGAATATTTTATTTTTTCAATATAGAATTTGAAACCTTTTAATAAATATACTCTTTGTTTATAAAAAAAAAATTATGTTTTTTCAATGTGGGATAAAAAATCTTTTAAAAGAATCTTTTAAATTTAATTGTTTACAACATTTATAGTCTATATTCATATAGATTGTTTTTTTATTTTTTCATATAAAATATTAAAATCTTAAATATTTTTTTTTATAATTTTTTTGATTTGACCCGAGTCAACCCATGTAATCCAGGATCTAATTCTTTAGCCAGATTAACCTTTAAGTCGGGTTTGATAACTATATTTGTCATGAAAATATAGTTTTTAATTTGTTATATTTTTTAAACTATCAAAATATATTAAAAAAAAATTACATAAATAATATTTTATAAGATATGAGAATATTTAACCCACGAACAAAACACAGATACGTAGTCATGTTGGTCTCTCATCCAAAGTCCGCTCAATTTTCATTATCTTTGACTTTCGCAGGATGGGAGTGACATGAGGTGATTTTATACTGGCTCCAATTAAAAAAGGATTAAAAATTAAAAAGCTAATACAAAATTCAATCTGATAGTTTTTTAAAATTATGTACACAGGAAGTTTTTAATTTATATTATAATTAATGTTTTTATTTTATTTATAAATAAAAAAAAACAATTATCAATATTTGGCCAAGTTTTTTCATTTATTTACATTGGTTAATTCTTATATTATATATTTACACTAGATACTTTGTTATTTATTCTTTCAAATTTTTCGTCAATGTTTTTGCTTGGAAAAGTTTACCATCACTAGCAATTCAGCTAATACCGCAATTAACCATTGATTATTTGGGTCTTATAAATAAATAAAAAATTGTCTAGTAACATTTAAAAATGGATGAGTTGATAGTTGTGTTGATGAAACACGTAGTTAATTGCATGTAATTGTATGGAAGCATGATTTTTTACTAACATGTAATTGTTTTTTGGGGTACTAAAGTTTTTTTAAACCTGTTTATTTTTGTGTTTTAAAAATATTTTTGAAAAAATTTAATTTTTTTTATTTTTTTATTAATTTTAAATTAATATGTTTTTAGTGTTTTTAAATTATTTTGATGTATTAATATCAAAAATAATTTTTAAAAAATAAAAAATATTATTAATATATATTTTAATAATTTTTTTTTTAAAACAATCACAATCATATTACTAAACAAACTCTTCGGCAGCCTCTCTCTTGTCGTTATTGCGTGGTTCTTTCGGTGACAGAAAATAGAGAGCACAGCTACATGTAATCAGAGAATTAGTTCCGAAGAAATGCAATTTGTGCTCTCTTTTCTTTTTTCAACGTAACGATGTTTTGGTTTAGTTTATACCGACTTTGATTTCTTATAAATTTTAAAATTAATAATTATATAAATTTTTAATGAATTTGAGATTCATAGCATTAAAATTAATAATTTTTTAAAAATAAATTTATAACCAAATTGAGTTATACTTGTTAAGTTTACAGAATTTTTTGCAACTGATTAGATGTTCATTTTAATTTTCATTATGATTTTTTTTTATCTTGTTGACCTTCGAGAACTCGATCTTGGGCTGGTTTATTTGCTCATGGGTTTGAGGTTAAAAGGAACAATGGGTTTTCATGGAGAAGGCCCATACACATATACATGAAATCTAGAGGTATTGTGGCAAAATCTATAGGTTTGAAAGTACAGTTGGCAAATCTTAGATTGAGAGGAAAACAATCGTTACTCAATTGAATGGTTTATTGCTTCCTCTTTTTATTTTTTGGGTATTGTTAGAGTTTTTCTCCCTTGAGAGTATAAATAGTACGGTTGAAGACATTTTATACATGCAACTCATAATATAATACACAAGTTTCCTTTGGGTTAATGTTGCTTTTGCAAGAGGAAGTAGAAATAATTATTAGAAATCCAACTCTCCCTTTTCCTTGCTGTTGGTGGGTTTACTATGGACATTTAACTACATTTTTTTTTCGGAAATAGTGATAACAATGTTCAAAAAGGACATTGATCGAGCTCGATGCTTAAAAAACCCTTCATCTCCTCCTTTCATGCACATGTTGGCAGCATAATAGGTTTCATGCCCAATCCTCTCTTTTTTTTAGATTTTTTCCATGAATTGAAAAAAGATTGCTCGAGAGCATAGTTTTAAATCTGATTAGGCTCGATGAATCGACTCGCTAACATAGAGCCTAGATTGAGCAAGGTAAGCAAAAAATACTTGGATTTTCTTAAATGAATTCCTTTTGAATTTTTTTGTAAAAAACAAATATGTATATAACATTTTTTTTTTGTTTTTTTAAGTTTTGGTTGATTTAGGTTAAATTAGATGATTCGTGATGTAAATTTTAAATCGCATCAACTTTAGAATAAATTTTTAATTATGCTTGAAAATAGAAGTTAAATTGCCAAAAAATCAACTAGTTTTAGCTCTATTTCTAAGAGCTTTAAGCTTCAATATAAGAAGCTAGTATCCTTCGAGCAATAGCCTGTAAAAATCATCTGCTATTTTCTCTTCTCTACTCTGTCTTTACCCATCTTTTCTCTTTTTCTCCTTTCCTATCTCATCTACTCTCTTTTATCCTTTTGATTTTTCTCTAATTATCCTTCCTTTTTCTCTATTTTTTTAGATCTATTTGTTTTTCTCCCTGGCTATATTATCATATTTGTTTGTCATGTTATGCCTTTGATCTAATCTTTTATTGTCAAATCTGCTCTCATAATTAAGGGCTCTCTCAACATGCCCTGCCTTGTGGTGGTGACTTCTACCTATCTATTTACAAACTTTTTTTTCTACATTTATTAGATACTTTTCAATTAGGTGATGGGTATCAACTTTTTTTTTTTTGGAAGGGCTTTGGGACATATATTCAAGCTTCTTTCTTTGTGGCACTAAGGCGATGAGGATTAGTCTTCGAGTGGCCTCCCAGTGTTGGTGGAGTTAAGTCCAGGCTAAGCTATAAGAGGAGGCAAAAAAGGGTTGTTGGTGCATTAGCACTGATCAGAGGAAATAATAGGAGGGTCAGACTTGAAGGCAAAACTCTTTTACAAGCATTGGTTGTCAAGTCTATTATGATGACCTTTGTTAGTTTAAGTTTTATGGAAAATGGAATAAGTTTTTTTTTTTGTGGTTAATTAAAACAAATATTATCTTAGTTTTATGGTAATTAATTAAAATAAATATTCATAATAACTTTAATAGTTTATCTTCTCTGGTAAAAACATATTTTTTAATCAAAATTTCTTTTTTCTATTCAAGTTATCTCTTTTGTTAAGAAAAAAAAAAACATGCCTTTAGGTTTTTTAAACAAAACCTTATCATTGTTTCAATTAAAAAAAAAAATTGGGGCTAGATATTTCTTACACCATTATATAAACAAATAGAAGAATGAATTATTTGTTAAAAAAATATATAAAAATTGATAATAAAAATATATAATATATTATTACTAAATATTCCCCAATAAAGTCTTAAAAACATTTTGCATATTAGATTTATATATTATTATTCATAAAACAATCACTAATATTATCATAGGAATCTATAATATTATTTAAAATTAACTGTATAACTGGGTAATTTCTCAATAACATCTTAATAATTTAATTTGAAAAATAGTTAAAATAAGAAAATAGAATTTTATGGGCCAAAATTCACTTAATAAAAAGGCACTAGTCAATCATTTTTTTAGAAAAAGAAAAACATCCCAACCACTCAATTTTTTTTAAAAAATGGACAACATGTCTTGAGCTTGAGTATATGACATGTCTTCCACTAGTTTTTTTTTTTTTTTTCCAGCCACATTTGATGACTAGAAAACTAGTTTTTGAGTTTTTAGATTCAAAAAATATAATTTTCAACTTGCTCTCACCTAAAAATATCTAATAACATTCTAGAAACCTTATTAAATCTATTTTTAATACCATCATCTAATCACTTTAAAAACCAAAACTTAAACAAAATCCAAAAATAATTCACAAGCCTAAATCTAACATCTAAATAGAAAAATTATTTTTGTGGAACTCTTATCTTTAGGATAAATTAATTGACATCAAAATTAGCTTTTTTTATTATCAGAATGTGGTCACTAAAACTCTTTTTTTTTTTTTTTATCTCTATTTTATTTTTATGATTCTCTTTTTCTTCTCTTAATATCCAAGGATTAAAATGTGAAAAAAATTAAAATGCGAATGAAAACATAAAATCCTAAAATAACAAACCAAATATATAGAAATTAAAACTTCATTGACCGAAATAAATATTTACACACCTTATGAACAATAGAAATGAAAAATTCCCTATTTTTTTTTTATTAATTTAGGTCACTGTCTTTTTACTTTTTTAACTATAAAATAAATTTTGTTTCATAATATTGATCTTTAATTTAATATTAAATTATTTTTAATCATTTCACATACAAGAGTATGGAAAAAAAAATAAACCCTAACATATAAAACAACACCAACATAATTTGCAATGATAAAATAACAAAGAAATAAAGTTATGGACATGTGTCACTTTACAAGTGCTCTAAAATAATTATGGTTTGTTGTTTGCTTAACCCATGAACATAATAAATCAAAATAATAGTATAGAAATAGACTAAATTAGATGGATATAGTAAAATAAAACTATGATATTTTAACTTAAATAATTTGAAATATATTATACAATAACTCAAGAGAACATTGTCTTTATTTTTTTTCCTTTTATTATCCCCTTTCTCTCTCTTTTTTCCCTCATCAATTATTTAATTCCTTTCGGTTCATGTAATTCTTTGTATTTGCAATGTGAAAATAAATGCTGGTATGTGAATTATTGCTCGACTTTTTATGCTTTTATTATCATAAATAATTCTTAATTTATTTAAATATATAAATAAAAAAAATTATTTGCAATTATAATTATTTTTGTGGCCTAAGAAAACACAACATGCATATGCACTTTTATTTTTTATTTTTTTGCATTGAAAAAATAAATTATGCACAACCAAGTAGCTAATAACAAATAAACCTCAACCATTGAATAAAATAAAAATTGAAATATAATCATCTAATAGGTGGTTAGTAGTAAAAATTTAAAATCAAAAAATTTACTTCTTTTATAATCTCATGTTCAAATCCTATGATTATTAATATTAATGGCCACTAAAAGTTTATCTAATCATTAACTTTAAGACTTGTAGTAATTAGTCAAGGTACACACAAGCTAACCGAACATACAATATAAATAATAATAAAAAAAAAAATTGAAACATGCACGGTTGTATACGCCAATAGATACAAGAAAACTTTTCAAATCAGGCAGCAAGCATGCAAGATAACAAGCAAGTTCTGTAGCTAAAGCTATTCTAAAATTTTATTTTTAAAAAATATATTTTTAAAACACAAAAATAAACTATCTTCAAAACTTTCCAATGAGTTTCAGAAGAATATTGTTCCGTACTTTCGCATGCTGTCGCGCACATATCCAGAGCCTGTACAGCATTTTAAAACCCTTTTTTTTTTTTTTTCCTGTTTTCTTCTTTATTTCTGCACTTATTTTACTTCCCTAAATTTCATGCATATGAGCGGTGCGCCCAGTATTCTTGTATCACAAACAAAATATAAGAAAAAAGAAGACAAATGACTAATTCCAATTTCAAACCCCTCTACAGATGATGATGATGCTCTTCATAATTAGTGATGTCCAAAAAAATTACATTTCCCAGCTTCTCTTCACAAATCGACCCTGCCAAAACCGAAATGAGAAAATTCATGATGGTTTCTATGAAATACCCTGTCAAAGCTAGATTAGGCAACAATCCATTTTCTTTTTCAGAGAAGGGTGTTTGTTAAGAAACAGGACCTCGTCCAGCAGCAATATTCTTGCGTTAGTCAGTGCCCATGCATGCATGCATGCACAAGTTCAATTAGTTTGTATAGCTTTTTGCAGACATTAATGGTGATTTACATTAACGTGCCAAGCTCAGATGAGATGTTAAAGGGGAAGTGCCCGGGATGAGCATGCACCATGATTGATGAAATGCCAAGGAAGAAGCACCAAAAGAAACAGGCACGCTTCTCTAATGGATAATATCGGCAAATGAACCTGTAACTCGAATGGCATGGCACTCATATCTCCCTCTATCCAAGAGGTCGAGACTCTCCCTCGTAGCAGAAACATACATTGAAAATACTGGGAAATCGAGAGGAGGGGAAAAACATGAATCTGTGAGAAACAACAGGGGGCTTCAGTGGCTTTGATTTGAAAGGAATTTTGAAGCTGGTGGGAGTATTAGGATCATATGGATGCATGTATTTCATAAAATCCAGAAAATTCCAGTAGCAAAATGGAAACAAGAATCAAACAGCTGATTTGATTATCTCTTAAAGAGAGTAGATAAGAGTACCTTCAACCTGGGACGTTTCTCTGCGTTGAGCTTCCGAACTTCATAACGAATTCTCTTAGCAAAAAGCCTGTTCTGTCTCTTCTCCTTGTACCTTAACACACTTGCCTCTCTTTGCCCCGATTTCCAAATCTCTTTCCCTTCCTTCGTTCTCGAGCCACACATGTCTGGCACCCTCCATAAATTCCCCCACTCGTCCTTTAATTGCTGCCCATAAAGCAAACCAACATGATTGATCACTTATTACCACCACATTTGTTCGTTGTCTTTCGCATCGTTCGATTAATCATATGGTCACAAGACTAGTCTTAAACAGAGTAGTTCCTAGCTAAATACTTATACGATGCATATATATAAATATATAAGAGCAATTTCAACTTTTTTTAAGCAATTGTAACAAAAATAAAA
The DNA here is from genome assembly GCA_018804465.1 of Populus tomentosa. NCBI lineage: Eukaryota > Viridiplantae > Streptophyta > Magnoliopsida > Malpighiales > Salicaceae > Populus > Populus tomentosa. The sequence continues at coordinate 32,116,587 of CM031969.1, forward strand.
CAGAAATTTCTGTTTTGGGAGCAGAGAAATGGGATTCATTGATTTCTGGATCCAGGCCCCAAGAAAGGCACAGACCTTTTCAATTTATCTTATTCTTTTAATTTTTTAGAAATAAAGGAAAAGGAAAAGATGAGATATTTTTATTAAAAAAAAAATAATTAAAGATGGTAAAGGTTGGGTCAAGGTGTTATTTAATTATGTTTATAATATAGGGTTAATTACTTGATTTTGATAAACTACAGGGACTACTTTAGAATTAATACTAGAAACTTTAATGGGATATTGGGCCATAAACTAGCTGGGGGCACAGGGTCCCCCCAAAAAGCAAAAAGAGCATCGCCTTTACTGCCTGGACCTCAGAGATTCCCATAAGCTACAAAAAAGAACCTCCTGCCCAAAACAGTACACCCTCCACCTTATCATAAAGGAGACAACAAAAATTCTAACAATTAAACACCATTATTGATGGATTTTTTTTTTTAAAAAAATACAATTTGATAAAAATTTTGGTAAAATAATAAGATTATAAAAATATTTAAAAAATAATATAATTTCAATAAATATTGGTTTTGAATAATGATTATTTACTCAGAAATCAAATGTACATATCTTATATAAATTAAATAACATGTATAAAAATTAACATAAAAATTTATAAAGATCTAACATCTAAGATATGATGATATTTAAGATTTAAAAGTCTAAAAAAAAATTAGAGATAAGATTCAATAACTAAGATATGATATTGAAAATTCAAAAGTCCAAAAACAAAAAGATAAGATGATGTGACATAAAAAATAAACGAAGAAAAAAAGAAGAAAAAAATACACATCGAAGACTCAATTTTTTCACACCTAATACCATTATAAATATTTTAACAAAACAATTCCAATTATACCATAAAAATTCATTAAATAATATCATAATTAGTTAATAGTTTTGTTTCCGGTTAAGATAATATAAAATTTGGTTACCCCCAAACAAAATTAATTATGATTTTATTCGGTGATTTTTAATAATACAATTATAATCATATCGTATAAATCTTTTAAACAAATATTAAATATAAAATACAGAGCCTTTCATATCTCCAATGACTCATCTTTCTTTCCCTTCTTTTTCTTCCTGTATTTATCTCTCGTATTGTATCAGTTTATTTTCCAGTTTATTTCTTGATGATTAGATCTTAAATCTATTGGATCTTCATGGCATTTTATGTTGATTTTGGTATATGTTAATTAATTTTACTTTTGATTTCTTGAGCAAACAATCACTGTTCTCAATAGCACAGTTCGACTTGAAACCCTATTATTTTCTAAATAATTTTCTCAACATACAGTGTTAAAATGATAAAATAGCCCATAATTGATCACCAGCTGAGATTCCTAACCATACCACCATAAACAAAAGCCACTGCTGCATATATATACACACACACACACACATTAAAAAATAAGGATATTAATTTATGCCGTGAAGAATAAAAAGAAATAATGGCTAAAAGTGCTTACATTGGAACCGTCATGGATATCAGGAACAGTTTGTGGGGACTCTCCTTCGATGTAAAGAGGGCCCTTATCAGACCAAGCATTCAATATCTCTTGATAATCGAGCTTCAGGCCAACCAACCCATTTTTGTTATCATCTTGAGCCAGCAGCATCTTCGCCGGCGTATCAGCAACACCATTACAAGAAGAGCTGCTCACCTCTTCTTGCTCTTTCTTCTCCACCACCTCCCAGTAACTCACCCACCTCTCATCACTCAAGTCTCTCTCCTTACACTTCATTGCTGTCCTTTCCAGCAAGCTGGCTCGCCCATCATCACATCTCTCTCGATCAATCTCAACATAGCAGCTAAGTGGGCCATCCTCCGAGGTGGTGGTGTCAAGGAGGCCTTGGAGAGTGGTGGAGGTATCGTCAGTACTGGCTGTTTCCAAGAGAAAGGCAACTTGATCATGCTCATGCATGTCTTTGTATTGTTGGACGAGATTTTCTGGATGGAGAGGGAATAGATTTTTCAGTTGTTTGCTGTGGGTCATTTTGGTTTTGGATTTCTGTGTTGTGGGAGATAGTTCAAGTTTAAGAGAGAGATACTTAGGCTTTCTTGTTTTACTTCTGGTTTTTCGTGCTGGTGTTAGGGCTCTTGCTCCTCCTTTTGCTGCTTTTTTTCTTTGTCTTTTAGGGCTGCTTTTGCTGCACATATTTTCTCCTCCTCTTGGTTTGATCTTTGAGCTTGGAGAAGAAATGCTGAGAGAAAAAAGGGCACCTTTTCTGTAGCCAAAGACTGTGATTTGATGATCACTTGACAGCTTGTGGCGCCTAATGAGGATTTTTCTCTGTACAGGAGGAGATGATGCGATGGATTGTACTGCTTACACGTGGAAGGAAGGGATTGGTTGTGGGAGTGGATTGTGTTGTTATCTGGATTACGTGATGGTTCTGAGGATTTGGGTGTAATTTGGTCATCCAATAAACTAGTCTTGCCTTCAATGCAGTTTCACATCTCATTTCGCCGTCAGCAGCCAGTCTACTAGATTTCAAGTTTATTTTTTACGGCGAAAAATTGGTATTATAAATGTTTTTTATTTTTTCATATTATGAATTTTTTTATTAAAAATAATACTTGTGCTTAATAAAATAAATTATAAAATAAATAAATCTATAAATTATATAAAAAAATTATGAATATTAATTAAATAATAAAGTCGAGAAGTTGATATTTCTAAAAAAAATAATTAAAAGATTGATATCCATATCAGTATTTTACTTTAATTGTTCCTTTTTTTTTACAGGTGTTCTTTTATATATTTTGAAGGTTAATTTAAATGGTTAAAAATACATGATTTTTGTTCTTGTAAATTAATTATATAAATATAATTGATTTATCTAAAATTCAATTGAAAAAATATTTAAAGATAATTTGCAAAAATATTTTTGAGTCACTATGAAATCATAAAAAAAAAATTAAAAAATTAATTACCATTAAAAAAAGTTAAATAACAAAAAATTAACTTAAAAAAATAATCAAAACTTAAAAAAAAAAAAAATAAAGCTCATGCGCGACTAACAAAAGGAAAAAACAAAGTACACGTACACCTAGCTTTGTTGAAAAAACATAAATGGAAAATAACAAAAGACATGACATTCACTTTCCCTCAAGAATTTTTTAAATAAAAAAAATAAAATGGTCAACACATCCTTAATTTTGAAATCCAACTCGATCATTAAGTGATTAAATCATGAATTAAATAAATTATCTCGATCAATCCAAAAAAATAAAAAAATAAAGTTGTGGCACCTAAATACAGTCCTAATAATTTCTTACCGTTAGTTTTAGTAATTTGTATTTAGAAGGATAAGTTGATGCCAAACAACCAATCCCTTTCCTTCTCTCCCTTAAAAATCCTCCATTAATGGAACTTTCCAATCACTTCATATCCATTAAAAAATCCTTTATTTTCTTCTTCACCACCAAACCACCTTTCCCCACCAAAGCCCTAACAAAACCCTTTGATTCACACTCACTGAAACTCACTCCTCTGGCTCGCTCACTCTAACTTGAAACCTTTAAAACCCTAGAATGGAGTTCCTTTTGTAACTAACTCACTCCCTTCGCTTCAACTTTGATAGGCAAATTGATCACTCGAAACGCAAAAATCCTAATTGGCAAGAGCAAAGAAGAGAGCTAGAAGCTTTTAGACTAGACTACAGTTGCATTGGCTATGATGGAATTTTTCGTTAATTAGGCTTGCTCTGTGATCAATGTGTCCCCAATTCTGCTTCGTTATACTTCATCGTGTTGACTTTTTAAAAGGCCAAAACGACGTCATTTATTATCTATTAATATAAATGAGAGAGAGAGAGGGTCTTAGCTGTGTTTAACTGGGTGGCCTGGGTCCTAGGTCAACCCGGCAGGTCGACCAGGTTTCATCGAGCCAACTTCCAAGCGGGTTTTTGTCTCCACCCGGACCAGTCCCAGGCCCGGGTTAACCCGCCGATCCACGTTTTAAAACTGTGATTTGGACATACAATGGGTCAATTGTTATGATATTTTCTTATCAGTTATGGTTAACAAAAAACTAGGGTATGATTTTTTAGATTTTAAAAATTAAATTTTAACTTATTTTTTCATTAAAATACTTTATAAAAATTCTTGAAATTTTAATAAACTCATTTTTAATTCTAAAATACCTTTTAATTAGATTAAAAATTGAAAATAACTTAATAAAAAAAACTTTAATCTATCTTTTCTTACTTGTTTGAAGAGAAAAATCACCTCCATTTAATATTTTTTTCTAATATAAACTTATTAATATTAAAAATATTTTTTTTTGTAGTTGGGATATGATCAACCAAAATCTTTTTCTCACCTCTCTATTTTTGAATGATTGTTTTCTTCCTTCTTAATATGATTGAAAAATAAAAACTTCATGTGACCAAAACTAATTCTTAAAATAACTAGAACTAGACATGCATAAACTAAAACTTTAAGGACCAAATGAAAGTTTTATGTGCCTTCTATAAAGTGAAAATCAGGGACAAGAAAAAAACTGAAAAACCAATTAAACCAAGAAAACTAAAAAAAAAATTAACAGAAAAACTGAACCGTAAAAAAAACTGATTAAACCGATTAAAAATTTTGAAAAATCCAACCGATTCAGTTTAGTTTCAGTTTTTTAAGCTTGAAACTAAAAAAACCAAATCAAACCGAACCCAAATCAGGAAAAAAATTTGAGCTAAACCGGAAAAACCGAGCCAGCCAAAAAACTAAGCCAAACCGATTTGAAGCGGTTTTGTCCTAAAAAACCTAACTAAACCGAACCAAAACCAGTTGGTTTGAACCAGTTTTGGTTTTTTTTAAAAAAATCAATTTAGTTATTTTTTTTTATAAAAATCAAACCGAACCGAAAAAGATCACATCTAATAAAAATAAAGAAAGGCTTTATTTTTTTTTTTTACATTAATTTTGGTCATTGTTCTTTAAAATTTTTAGCTGGAAACTAAAATCATATTTATTAATATTTATCTTTAATTCAACATTGTGATATTCTTTGACATTTCACACATACAATATCATGTAAAACAAAACAAATCTCAATACAAAAAAGTCATGCTAATATGATTTTTGAAGATGAAAGTGCAAGGAAATAAAGTTCCTTGCAAACGTGTTGGATGTTCAATCGTAGAACTTCAGTTATACATTATGGTATGCTTACATATATATTTATTATGCATTATACAATATAACTAAAATAATATTTACTGTCCATTTATCTATAGTAAAGTTATTAACACTTTTCAATGAAAAATGCAGCTTTTTTTTCAACGAACTTTATTTTAATGCAATTTTATCATTTTATATTATATTAGTATTATTATTTTTTTTGTTCTTACTCAGATATTCTTAGACTATTTTAAAGGGTGAGACTGGTCCTGTTCGAGATTCATGGTTATCCCTTCTAATAAATGCGTTTTCTAGAGATCGAACTTGTATTTTCATCCTTGCAAAAATGTAACAATACCTTAATCACTAGACCAACACTTCATTAATATACTAGTATCATTTTAAATATTGGGATTTGCTTTTCTTTATGTATAATAATGTATTCAAGAGTTTGAAAAGATTCTAAAATTGAATTAAAGAACAATTTTTCTAAATATAATTAAAAATTATAATTTAAAAAATAATTGAAAGAAAAATGATCAAACTAAATAAAAACAAAACAAAACAAACAAAGCTTTTTTTTTTTTCATTTTGACTTAAAATTCAATATGGTCCCTAAGTTTCATTTACACATCAATTTGTCTCTATTATTTTAGAATTTTACATTTTGATCCCAATCTTTAATTTTCTCACATCTCAATCCCTGAAAACTAAGAGAAAAAGAGAAACTTGTTAGAAAAAAAGAAAAGAGAAAGCTATTGGATCATGTACTTGACTAAGTCTAATAAGCTTGTTTCATTTAAAATATGATATATAAAAAATCAATGAGTAAATGGATCAAATATTTTTAGAAAAGTGATCATGATGACATGCAAACAAAAACCTACCAAAAAAATCACGAAGCTCGGTTTCTTAATAGCCTAATATTGAATGAAAAAAATTAGAAAAAAAATAATAAAAATATAACTCAATTTAACTCGAGTTAGCTTAAAAGCTCATGATCAAAGTTGTGAAATTAAGACAACCCCATAAAAGAAAAGAAAATAAATTATTATGACAAATTCCCAAAAAAAAAAAAAAAAAAAACAAAAAAACACCAACAAATTCTAGTAGGTTCACCAAAACCCATGAGCTAGATTAGGTGAATGAGATAACATAATAGAAGGCAAAATGAGAAAAATCAATAAACCTAATTCTCAAATCAACCAAATGTTGAAGGACAAAACTGAAAGGAAAAAAAAAATCAGTCTTAACAAACAATAAAAAAAACCTGACTCATTTTAGGCTAACTTGTTAGATCTACGACTAGGACATGAGACTGGAATAACTCCACAGAAAATGAAAGCAAAGAAAACAATGAAGTCTAATTTTAAAAAACCTAATGTTGAATGATGAAACTAAAAAAAAAATGTAAAAAAAGACACACACACACTTATATAATGATTTTAACTCAGGATAATCTTCTAAACTTATGTTCTAAGTTATGAGATTGATATCACCCTATAAAAAAAAACTACAAAGCTTAATTCGTAATTAATCTAATATTAAATGATGAAATTGAAAAAAAAATCAATTTTAAAAAATGACTCAAAGCAAAAAAATAGAAATCAAGAGAATAAGAATCACATTTGATAAAGAAACAAATGATAGGACACCTTTTAATTTTGGCTGAACTAACACGAATCCAAAAGGAATGAGAGAGAAAAGAGAGCGAAGAAGAAAAAAATTCATAAATGTCTGACTGTTGTTCCTTAACCTACAAGCCTCGCCCTAATCGATAGACCTCGACACCTCTTTAAAAGCAATTGTGGATGGTTGTGCTTGGCTATCAGAGGAAGCTGCACACACCACTTGAATGAGGAGGGCTTCCTCTATATGCTAGCATGTGTGATCAACATGCTAGCCAAGTTGACTTGCTCATTCACCACAATTTATTATATTTATTTTAGCTTTAATTTTAATTCCTTAACACTTAATTGTTTTACTTAAACATAATTTTATTTTATTTTATAAAATCGAGCATCAATAGAGTGCCAAATATTTCCACCAAAATTGCAAGAAACTCATATCTAAGCAACTAAACCAAACTATAAATTCTAATCTCAAATAAAATCAATGTGAATATATCATATCAAAATAAAAAATAAAAAAAAAGTTGAGGGACCCCAACAAAACATAAACTCTTCCCATAACCATGCAATTAGTCCCCAATATTAGCTAAAAAAAAGAAAAAAAAAGAAGAATGAAATATTTGTTTAAGCATTAATTTCAAACTTTAAAATTAAAATTCTTTTAAGTGTGTGTTTGGTATTGTGGTAGCTGTTGTGGTTGTGGTTTTAAAAAAGTTATTTTATAAAAAGTACTTTTAGTTGAGGTTGGTTTGAAAAAATAGATTTTTGATTAAAACTATGGTTGAAATTAAGGTCCAACAAAAAGTAATTTAATGTGTTTGGTTAAGTACATGCTTTTAAAATTGAGGTTATAAAATAATTTTAAAAAATATATATTAATATTGATGGTTTTTAATTTAAATAATATTTTATATAAAATATATATTTTTATTTCATTAAACTATCTACAATTCCATCACGTATGAAATAAATCCGACAAAAAAGGTTTTTTGGTTTCTTAAGCGCGCAACAATATCAGGTAAAATATAATCAGGAACAAAATTGAGATTGCAATCAAATTCTACAAATGCTACATCATCAAGCAATCTTTGTCTAATTTATGTAGTGTCATTGAATAATATTAACCACTAGTTTTTCGAATAAAATACAATTAAAAAAATAAAAAATAATTTTAATTTTTTATTTTACTGGATCAGACCCGTTTCAATACATTTTAAGTTTTGAACTGGAACCGATCCGGCCAGAATAGTGGAGCCGGCTATACTGTTCATGCTAATTAATTAGCATGATGTGCGCAGGAAGCAGCAGAGAGGCAGGAACGCGACGAGAGAAGCATGTAATTTCTGCTTCAACAAAACAGCGTTTTCAACGCAGATAAGGGTAGGGTCCACACATAAAAATCACAATTGATTTTGTAACCAAGCACTATATTGCCACTGTTACATAATAAACATAGCCGCAGATGCCTAGCCAAACGGGCTCTAAATCAATGAAATTAAATTTTAGTTTGCTAAATTGATCACCATTAAACGGTGTAAGATTTTCCCAACATCACAAAATCCTTGTACACATATATGAAAATAAATTATAAAAATTTAATTTTAAATCAATTTAATATAAAAATAAAAAACTACTCAAATCCACAATTATTCCTCCCACAAGCTATAGTATTTCGCTAATCTCCTGTTTTTGTTAATATTTCAGGTGATCAAGCAACTCTCATACATCGGATTCTAATAAAAAATAGAAGAAACCATAATTTGATTTGACTTATTAAATCAATCAAACAATTTGTGTTAGGGATGTTAATACAATTTTTTATTTGTTTAGGAGCAAATGATTTTTTAACCAACGGTTTAGAAGGCTCCCCACAATTTAGTCTTATTTATTTTTTAGCTATATCTCAGCAATCATGTTGATATTCTCCTTGTTTAAATAATTTTAGTCTAACTCAAAGAGGCTAGTATAATGGTTAAAAAGGTTTGATTTCTACATTAATTTCTTATATTTAAATTTTGGGACCATTAATTAGGAGAATTTATTGATTTTTTTAATGCAATAAATCAATATGAGGATTTATGCATAAGATCATCTGTAAAAGGATTTAATTTCAGTTGACATATAAGTTAATCTTAAAAATAAATATCTTTATTGTTGAAAACAATCATTAAATTATAATAATTTTAGTCTCTAAAATTATTTGATGGAGTGAGTGAGTGAGTGATTGTTCCAACTCATCATTATTTAAAGTTATTTTAATTCAAGAATTTGAATCATGAGATAATGCTAAAAAGTGTTTTTTATATGAATTTATAATATTAACATTCTGAAAGGTAAGTTATAACCTATGCTCTACCAAAAAAAGAAAGTTATAACCTATGTTTTTCTTTCTTTTAATGATGAAACTATAAGATTGGTTTTGATTACATGGCAAAACCTAGAAACTATAGCCAATGAGGAGGCAGTGAGCCATAAAAAAACACTCCTTGCGGAGCAGACAGCATCATGACATCATCAGTAGTGGGAGATAGGGGGCAAATGGGCCGTCCACGTGTGTGTGACAGGAAGGACGGGAGGAAATGCAGAGAGTGAGGTGCAGGCTGTGTAGCCAAGCACCTCAATTTTGCACGAGAAAGTGCACCGTGGGCCCGGCTCTGCCTTTATCTTTATATTATCTTTCTTGTGTGCGTGTACAAACATCCATCCCGAAACCCCTCAAAATAAAATAAAATAAAATCCACCAACTACTTTTATCACTCTTTTAAACCAATTTTCCAGGTAATAAATAAATAAAAGCCAAATATTCCCTTTTCAATGGGTGAACAAGTAAAAAACAGAAAGAGAGGGGGGTATTTTGAGAACTGAACTTTGTTGTAGATCTATGCATGCATTATAATCAGACGTGTTAAAAAAACTAGTTTATCTGTTATATTCTATATTATTTTACCAGATTTAATTTATTAATATTAGATAATATGAATATCACAGTGAAATTTTGAGTTAATAAATGTAATTAAAAATAGGTATTATGGGATGAAATTTTTAAAACCCGGCTAATTTGTATAATTTATACTTATTTTATCTTTATATTTAATAGTTTATGCATTAAATATTTATTTAGAGATATTTTTACACCAAAATTTTTGTTCGTGAGCTTTCTATTATATTTTTTTAGTGTAACAAAAGAAATAAATTATCTATTTGCTCGGGAGGGGAGCTAACTAAACTTTAATGATAGTGTAAGATATAAAATTAGATTTAATATTCACGGTGTCATAATATCTATAATCCATAAAAATTAATAATACAAGTTTAACGTATGAATATCTGTAAAATCCATAACAAATTTAGTTTAATTTAATATATCTAACCTATTTGGGTTCAAAATAATGTTTGAAAAATTGAATTTATAATTTGTAAAATATTAAAAGTTGAATAGTATAAATGGATTAGAATTAAAGTAAGAAATTTGATACTCAAAGAATATAAAGTATTAGAATTGCACCAGACACAATAAAAGATGCTAGCTTTGATTTATGTTGAATTTTGAATATATTTGATAGATTTTTATTTTCTATGAAGAAAATTAAATGGGGGCTCGGGGTGCCCGAGAAGGAGGTGTAAAAACTGGATTCTTTAGTTTGAATTATTGAATTTAAATTTTTTTATTAATATATTTATTAATATGATTTCAGTTATTTTTTAAATTATTCTTTACTTGAAAATAAATTAAAATAATATTTTTTAATTTTTTTTAAAATCAGCACATCAAAATAATTCAAAAAACATAAAAAATTAACTTGAAATAAGAAAAAAATAAAAATAAAATTCAGAATTTTTAAAAAATATTTTTAAAACATAAATACATGCTTTTAATTAGTCCAAATACAGATTGTATTGTATTGGTATTGGTATTCCACCGGACTCACAATGCAATGCAGTAATAAAAGCATAGTAACCAAAATACAGAAATATAGTAGAAAAAATAGAAAGCTTGCATCACAGTAGTAATTTATATCTGCTTAAACTTTCATACCGTCTTCGACAAAGAAAAGCATTATCTGACTGGTAGAAAACATGAAGCTATACTATTGGTTGCGTGGCCCATCCACCCACCGCAAGGTGTGTCGGTGGAGTGATATTTCTATGGTGGCCGTGTGGGGTGCTTGACGGAGTAGGGCAGTGGGAGTTAATGCTACAGCATGGTTTTCATGACGGCAAAAAATGTAAAAGCTAGCATCTTTCCTTCTGTTGTGGATCCATGCTTTTCTTAAGCCTTCCACTATAAAAAGTGCTTCCATCTATTCTGGTCTGAGCTTGATCACTCAGGCACCATCCCTGGCCTAGCCGGCTAGCCCTGTATGCTCGATTACAAAAGCAAGGAATGTTTCAATTTTCAAATATTGAAATTGATTTTATATTTGAGTAATGCATAACAAAACATCAAATCAAATTAAATCAAGACATAGACACACCCACAACATCATCATCAAACAGTTATCCCCATGAGCTATATTAATTACGCACACAAAAAAAAAAAAAAATCCCAATTGCATTGAATGGGGAAATAATCTGCATCAGATAAAAAAATATTTGAAAAAGAAATCCACATGGTGTGTCTATTGGTAGTAAGGGAGAAGAGAAAGAGATAGAGAGAGAGACAGAGTAAAGGGGAGAGAGAATCAATTTCCTTTTCTATTTTTGAGTTTTTCTTCTCCCCCCATAATTAATGAGTGTGTGTCTTTCCATCTTGTATGACTTTTGCCTACCATCCAAGTTTTCCAGTATTGGTGTTTGGAATTTTAACTTGAGTGATCTCTCTCAAGCAAGAATATTAGCCTTTGAAGCTAGCGAAAGACCTGAATTTATCTCTAGTAATTAAAATAAATGTAGATAAAATCGCTAATAATTATACTCAAAACTTCAGTTTTTCCAAAAGAAAAAAGATAAAGAAACATTTACATGAGCCAAATGAATTCAAATCACATCCATCCAGGGAAGCAGAAAGCTTTGAACATGGAGAAAAAAAGTAGAATGAAATAAGGTCGAACCTTAGTTCATAAAAAGTAATTTTTATCTGTTTATCTTCTTTTTTTTTTTGTGTGGAGAATAATTCCACTATTCATGTGAACAATGAAGACTGTGTTTATTGTTCTAGTCGGACCAAGTCCGATCCAAAGTTAAAAATACATTGAACCGGGTCCGACCTAGTAAAATAAAAAAATTAAATTTTATTTTTAATTTTTAATTATATTTTATTCGAAAAACTAATGTTTCATATTATTCAATGAAACTATATAAATTAGAAGGAAATCGCTTGATGACGTAATATTTGTAAAATTTGATCGCAATCCCAATTTTATTCCCGATAATATTTTATATGATGTTGTTGCGCGCTTACGAAACCAATAAAACTATAGTTCTTGTCGGATGTATCTCATACATTATGGAATTGTAGATGTTTAATGGAACAATAAAAAATATTTTATATTAAGTATTATTCAATTCATGATTTAATAGTATTAGTTAAATCTATAATATTTAAATTAAAAACCATCAATATTAGTATATATATTTTTAAATTATTTTATAACCTCAATTTGAAAAGTATTCTTAACCAAACATATTAAACTATTTTTTGTTTAATTTCAATTTCAACCATAGTTTTAACAAAATATATATAAATACCAAACCAACCTCAACTAAAAATACTTTTTATAAAATAATTTTTTTCAAATCACAACCATAACAGCTACCACAATACCAAACACACTTTAGAATAAAATAAAAATAGGTAAGAATCTCCAAAGCTTATACAAGTAGCAAAAACATTAAGGATGGTGTTGTGTTCATTCTTTTACTTATTATTCCCACTTTATAAACTTAAAGAGTGACCAAATTAATTTAACTTTGTATGACTCTTATTTTGTTTACAATTAAATCTTGTAAATTTGAGGGGAAAACACTTTCTAGAAGTTGTGAAAAATTTAAAAATATCATTATTTGCTGATTATATCAAATTTGATCCTCAAACTTTTGATTGCTATATATATATATATATATATATATATATATATTGTTTTGAATATTTATTTTTCAATTTCATCTCTTAAAATTTTATTTTTATATTAACTTTGGTCCTTATTTTTATAATTGTTATTTGCTCTTTTTTTTTATCATTTTTTTATTGAAATTTTGTATCTATCAAATTTGGTCTTTATTTTTTTGATTGTTACTTATTTTATTTGAAATAATTTATGAAATGTTGATTATATTATTTTAATTTCTTCATCTTTTATTTTATTTTATTTTTTAGATTTGATCTCTATTATTTTGATTATTTTTTATTTTATTTGAGATAATTTATGAAATTATATATTTTTTTTCAATTTCAATCTCATTCAACTTTTTAATTTGTAAGATTTGTTCCTCATTATTTTAATAAACTTGAGAAAAATAAAATGTTAATAAGTTATTTTCCAGCTCATTTTCCATGACATAACCAAACACTGGAAAGTGTTTTCCAACTCATTTTCCATTACACTACCAAACATCGGAAAATACTTTCTCGGAATTCACTTTCCAAAAAAAAACTACTTTTCAGCAAACAAACGGAGCCTAGTGAGAATATGTTTTCAATGAAATATAAATTATTAAAGTGCTAAAATAACATTTTAGTGATATGATAATTAGTGTTTTATAATGATAATATCAATGTAGAAAAATATATTTTATAAGAAATTAAATAATAAAAATGAAAATTTAATTTTCACTTTATTTCTTATTTTAAGCTTAGAGATATTTTTATGTATACTAAATAGTATAAAAACTTTCTATTTGCAGGAAAATGCGATAGGGTTATTTTGGTCACTCTACAAAATTAAGCAGCTATGTGTAGATATTTTCCTATGATCTTATCGGAGAGGCCATCAGATATTCATGAAAATTGATGTGTCGAAAACATGGAGGTTATATGTCATGAATTAACTATAATCGGATGAAAATATGATAGAAGATGAAGATATTTTCTTGAGTACAACAATTAAAAAAAGAAGGGTAAAGTGTTCATATTAAGAAAATATAAAAAACACAGAGAATAAATATATAAATAATCCCTTTTATTTTCTAAAGCTTAACATATTACGCTATGTAATATCTTATCATAGTTTTAAACTTAATTTGGGATTGATTTAGGGCAAATTCTGAATTATAGATTAGAAGAGTCAATTTAATTTTTTTGATTTTATAAAAAAATAATATTTGAATTTAAAATTAATAATTACATTGTTAATAAATATAAGGCTTATTAATGATAGTTACACTATCAAAATGTAAGTCACAGGTGGGTACAACTAGATTATTTATTTATTTATCTTATCTACGTCCATAAATATGAGGCTTATAAATGAAATGAACTATTGGTTGAACTTTCCTTTTCATGTATTAATTAAATTTAATGAAAATGCTAGAATTATATCTCAACAAATATATAGTCATTGGTCATTTTAGCATTTACATTAACAAAACTCTAAAACACGTGTTCAATTTTTCACTATATATGCATGCATTGTAGATCAAGATAGAATTAATTGTGGATTTGCACAGTTGTTTAGCTATATATTAAAATATTTGGGGAGTTGTGGGGTTCCTTTCTTGTATTTTTAGTTAAGAATTGCAGCCGGAATGACTCATTTGACTTTTGCTATTAAAATAAGAGTGATGCAGCGGCAGAAGGAAAAATTAATTAGATTAGGCTATTGACATCTTATGCTTGGGCTGCTAGGAGCAGAGGTGACATTAGAGTCATTGGGTCTTGTTTTGATAGCCGGACCTAACACTATTAGATCTGGTTGCTGTTGCAGGGTTCAATAGTTTCAACAAGGATCCAATAATATTGGATCCTGTATTGGAGTTGGATCCTGCTCTCAACAGGACCAAACCCAAGCCGGTCAAATTCAAATGCATTTTAAAAAATACTTAAATACAACCCTGTCAAGGGTACCAAACCTTCCTTCCATCCCTCCACTCATTACCTAACTCCTCACTCAACACCTACTTCTATTTCTGACTCAAACCATCCTTCTGCTTCTTTTTTGGTCTAGACACAACATGCAACGTTGCCTTCAATGAAGGAAAATCCTCACCCCTTCTACAACCCTGCTCTCCTAGCCTCCAGACCCGCGCTGGGTTCATACTTGGTTAGCGAGGTCTTTTCTACCCGTCCTTGGGTTTAGAGGCCCCACAAAATCAGCGAGATAAATTTCAATATGTTTTTTAAAAAATATATTTTGAAAATATATAAAAAAATATATTATTTTAAAAAAAAAAATTAAAAATTTCTCAGGTCTGGCATCGCAAGCAAACACAATGCCAACATTTTTTTCTAAAAAAAAAATAAAAACATAAAAAAAATTTAATTTAAAGTAAAGAAAAAAAACTTCAAAATTGTCAAATTTTTTTCAAGGAATTTTTAAAATGCAAAATCAAACATGATTTAATTACTTTGAAGTAAAGAAAAAAATATCAAAAAAATATTAATTTAAAATAAAGAAAAAAAAGAAGAAAAAATAATTTCTTAAGACACAATCTCAATATATGTTTTTCACAAAAAATATTAAAAAAATAATACAAAAACATGGAGAAAACATTATTTTAAAGTCAGGAAAAAATTTAAAAATTTCTTGGGTCTAACGTCGTAGCTAGACACAATCTCAATACAATTTCTTTTTTTAAAAAATAATATAAAACAACAAAAATATTAATTTTAAGAAAAAAAATAAAACTAAAAAAAATTGTCATTTTTTTTTTTACAATCATCTTATGCCGATGTTCTTAGGATGGATTGCTTATACTATAGCTATTTTTGTCCTACACGGTGCAGCACCCAACTCCATTTTGGGTCCTGCATCTGCAATACCCAACACCCTCCAAAAGTGCCCGGGTATGCCTACGCACCCATATCCAAGACTATTGAGTATGACTGTGTAGCCAAACCCATTATCCATACACTTTAAGGCCATTCCCTGCTATGTTGTTGGTCAAAGTTTGTGTTTGGAGGCGTTGCCATCTCTTCCCAGAACTACTAGAAGACCCAATAGCGTTGAGTCCTGCTCAATCCTTTAGAGTTAGATCATATCCCAAGCAGAACCCAAGCGCTGGGGTTCGTGCTTTCTTTGCCAAAAGACCCAACAACATTAATTTTTTGAATTTGTAATAACTTTTGACAAGCCAAACTCGAGAATTTTAAAATATTTTGATTTATTTTAAAAGATTTGTTTTTGATATTTTTGTATTATTTTTTGATATGTATATTTTTTAAAATATATATTAAGATTCTGTCTTAAAAATTTTAATTTTTTTCCTGACTTTAAATTTTGAAGACACAATCGGATATCAATTATTATTATTATATCAATTATGATTATTATTGACATTGGTCTAGCATTTCTTTTTAGAACCAGGAAACTGAGGCTCAACAGGTGCACCTAACCTATAGTTTTAAAAATACTTTGAAAAAAAGTTGAAAATTTTTAATTCTGTTCATTAATATTATTATATTAACGCTGATGCAGCTCTTAATTTTTTTTTTTAATTCATATCATATATTTTATAAAATTTTGGTATTATATAAGAGATTTTATTGGGTTGATGAAGTGAGAATCTTGGTGCTGGAATACATGAGAAGCCACGGAATGGCATTTGCAGCATGGAGTTTCCCATCCAGAACCAATGCTATGCCATTTTAAGACAATAAAACGAAGGGACCAGATCACTCCATACAGTGCATGCAATGGTAGACGCCTTGCAAATCCAAATGTCGTGGACAAAAATAACTTTCTTACCTGCCGCTTCACATCACCGGCGGGGGAGTTTACAGGTGGGTCTTGCCCAGACCCACAATAACTCTGGTCTTGAAGGGTGTAGGACCATATTTGTTTTGGGTCCTATACAATAAAGGATCCAAGTATATGTTGAGTCTTACTGGGTGTAGGATCTATATGGTATTGGATCCTACTCCTGACAATGCAGGATCCAATTGCATGTTGGGTCAGTTACTAAAACTCAATACCTGGACCCAACACTTGTGGATCATGTCTTTACCATTATCCAGCATTCAATTGGATTTTTCTGTCACCAAAACCCAATATCTTTGAATCCTTTTATAATTAGAATAAAACATCAACTCTTTTATTTTATTTAAAAACCTTTTCAATTTTTTTTATTATTTAAGCCGCGGCGGAACATGGGTAACATAGCTAGTAATATATGAAATCTAAAAAGAAATATTTCTCATGAATGTACCGATTCGGATAAAGATTACATTGAGAAGGTAAAAAATACCCTAAATGTTAAAGTTAAGAAGAAAAACCATGTTGTGGAGATATTGTCCTAACTAAAAAATAAAATAAAATGAAATTAGAAATAGAAACAAGAGAAATGCAGCTCTACCAAAACATACTTCAAGAAAAAAAAAAAAAGAGGGAAAAAAACAAAGAAAGTAATACCATGAATAAGATTGAAAGGCTGCTATTGGGCTGATAATCAAAGATAATAAGCCTTTCTCATTTAGCTTGAAAATACAAAATATTTCATACGTAGTTTTCAATTTTCTAGTAGTAAATTTTTAAATTATAACTCAAAGTTGAAGGATAATTCAAAAAGTAAAAATTTCTCCTAACATTCTATAATTTATTCGAAATTATATTTATTTATCAAGTTTTGAAAAATTACAATTTCTATCTTTAACTTTATATATATACACTAATAATTAATATCCTTGTAAAAAATACAAACAAAAATTATATTATTTACAAGTTTGTTATTATTTATCATTTAATGACTAAAGAGTCACTAAACCTAAAAAATAACAAAAATGTTGTTTATTTGATTTTTTGATCAAATAAAAACCTTAAAAGCTAAGAAACAATTATTGTTAAATCTCATCATTAAGATAATATAAAAATCTAAAATAGAAAGCAAGCTGATACAAAACTCAATTCATGTATTATGTTTTAACTCCTCGACATGATGCTTTCTCAACTTCAGAATTCCCAAACCCATGAGACGACACTGCACCCAAATCCCAACCTCATCTCCACCTATCAAGAATAAAAAGCAGCAAGCAACCGTAGAGATGAAGCTGAAAAGTTGGATTCTAAATTTAATTTTTAAAAATTATCAGTTTTATAAATTATAGAATTATTGAAAATTGATATCATTATTAATTTTAGAATTTATAAAATTAATCAAAAAATATATAAATTTATTTAGATACTCATATTAATAAAAAAAAATAATAAAAAAAGAAGAATAAATAGCAGCGACAAAACACACTTCTCCTCACAACAATGGCCCAGGAGAAGAAAAAGGATAACTGATAGAATGGTCTACGACATCGAACCCAAAGACCCATGACTGTTGTTACTCTGTCAACTACTGATTCCGAACTTTGAGGTCCATTTTCTAGCTACTGGGGTCTACTTTTCATATTTACTTCATATGTTGGCTGCTATGTATAACTGATAAAATGGATAATCCAGGATGTTGTGCTTGAGTTGCCTGCTTCTGTGCTCCAACTCCATTAGTTGCTGACTTGTTTGTTCGAGTTGCTAATGCTCATCGATCGATAAATAAACATGTTCATTGAGGCTGGGAAGTTGCTGTTCCTAAATTAACAAATGAACATGATTATTGACGTTGGATGTAACACCATTGAAGACTGACAACAACAGCCCCACCGTTCCTCTTAAACCTTTTTCTCCGTCCAATCTCCTTTCTCCCTCACATGCTGAGGAGCCCACCACATATTTCTTCCTCTTAAACCTCTTTCTTCTTCTGATCTGACCCGAAACAATAAACAGATTTCGGGTTCTTCCTAAGTTTCAATTTGAGATTTTGCCACCAGAGCTTCGTGAGAAGAGACAAATGCACAAAAAATTATTCGGTTGAATTGAGGGTTAAGAAAGAGGGAGAAATGTCGAAATAAGAGAGACTGATTTTTCCATGAGAAGATTTTTAGTTGATTGATGAGAGAAGAAGTGATCTGTTGTGTAGGTTGAAATTGATCACCTCATCTTATGAGAAAACTGTTGAAATTTTATCTTTGGCTAATCAGGAATTGTATAGGTGTAAGATTTTATATTTGTTTCTTGAATTAGAAAAATTGATTTCCAGAATTAGTTTGTAGATTTTCTTGTATATTTAGTTTCTTGTTTTTAATATAGGTTTGTATTCTATAAATTGTATCATTTTTATTCAATCAATACAATAAAAAAATTAATAGTGGCGAATATCTCATTACAACTGAGAGTCTGATATAGAAATAATAAATCTTAAAATCTAAAAAATATGTAAATCTATTTCATAATATTCCATGAATGAAAAAATATAATGAGAATGATAGGAGTTTTCAAGAAATTAAGTTAGTAATATGTCTAAATTACAGCAAAGTCTAAATTATAGTAGAGTTATGACAACAATATAGTAAATTTTCAATATAAATTCTGAAAAATTTAACAATTTTAAAAACTAGATAAAAAAAAAGAATTAAGTAGTATAAGAACCTTTAATTAGCCTAAAAATTCCAAAAAAAATTGATAGGCAATGGAGAGAATAAATAAAACAATTTATTCTTTTCCTTCACAAATGCAAACTATAATTTTTTAAAATTTGCTTAGCAAATGTAATTTTAATTAAACTATAGGATACTAGTCCTATAGGTAATTTTTTCATTTAAAAATTATGTCAAAAGTAAAGTTACTTCCTATTATTAGTATTCTCGTACCTCTGTCATTTTTTTAATCTACATTAATTATATAAAGAAATAAAAATCAAAGAAGAGCACCAGTGTGTGTTGCGTTTCAATATACACACAAACAAATATTTTTTTCATAACCTAGATGCATGAAAAACTTTCATCTTTGTACTGTAGCCCAAAAAAAAAAAAACGTTCCTAAGTACTCCAATAGTGTGAACATGCAAGGATATCGCTATAGTAAAAGGCTGCGATCTCATAGCAGAAGAAAGGCAAATAGCTACCATAAAAGTAGCATCGTGTGCGCGCAAGGGCATGCAAATGGAAGCATGGTAATTAACTATGAACAGATAGAAGTATGATGTAGTTTTTTTTTTTAGCTTTTAGGAAACCTCAGTACTGAAAAACGTATTTTATAGATTTAAATACGCAAGTAAAACTCTTGTTATTCTAGATTCTTACTAAAAATATATGTTCTTAACTCGAACTCAAGACTTGTTATATAGATTTTAAATTTTTTGCCATGACGCTAAATTCTTTGGAGACATGACGTAGTGCTATATGATGATATTAATAGCTTATCATGGATGATTTTGAAGTCATGTTGTATCCCTGCAGTTGTGCTACAAGAATACAGTATGATGATCGACACTGTACCAGTAATTTCTCTATATATATAGGAATATAGTATGATGATCGATATTTGATTGGTCAAGTTTATAGAGAAGAAATAACTTGATTATCAATATGATTAATTACCAAAATGAGTGCTATAATACGGTGTAGGTGAATCTTTTTCAAAATGACTCAAATCCGTTTACTAGCCAAGTCAATAAAAGACAACTGAATTTCTCTCCTTGTACAGAGATCTCAACAAGAGCCATGTTTTTCTTCTAAGAACCAAGCAAGTCAAAATGGGTTAGGAGATTTCTTTAGCTTTATCCAGAGGATGAACTATACTATTTTACTAATTCAAAAGGGAGATCTGTTGTCTTAATTGCGAAAGGCAAACATTTCCCTTTACTTGATCAAGTTACAAGCCACATCGAACGTAAACAAGAGCAAAATCTATTTAAATATAAACATAAATTAGCCATTATCAAAAAAATCATTTCACCCAAATATTTATATTATTAAATGAGATCTAATATATAATTTATATAATTTTTTAATAGATTCACATCAATAAAATTAATGTGGTGAGATTTAAATTAGTGACTACTTGATCAATAATTAAAATTCTAATACCATATTAAAAAATAATCTCATCCAAAAATTTAAACTGTTAGGTAAAGATTAAAAATATTATTTATTTAATTCTTTAACAACCACAAATTAATTAAACAACAAAAATTAATTAAACAACAAGAAGTTTAAAATTTCATGATAAATTGAACAATTCTATACATATAAACAAATTATATATGGCTTTCATTAAAAATATTACTTTTTTTTTTAATTCTTAATCAACCATTTAATATTTCTAAAGTCTACATTTCGTCATTGATCACTTTAATTATACGTCAAATTAGTATGATTTGAATATGAGTAGATCATTTTCCATTTTTCTTAATATTTGGTGGTTTTTGCTGGTAACTTCAAGTGCAATTATTAACTGAATTCAATGAGATATATAGCTATATAGTAATCAAGATGATAAATGAGAACATAATAGCCTCCTTTTAGCCAGCAGGTTTTGACTTAGAAGGGTTAGGATTTCTCAGGGCATGATTAACGGTTTTAAACTACCAGATTGAAGACCAAAGCAAATACCTGAAATTACGATTAGGTTGACCCCACATTTTCATATTAATCACGCCATCACTCCCGGCTTTTTTTTGCCTTTATAACCCCACTCGATCCTAGCCAAGCCTATCACCTCACTCCCTCGTTTTTTTCCCCTCATCAGAGATCGAGCAAGGGAAAAAAAATGTCAAGACTTGCAATCCTTCTGATTTTCTTTTTCTCTTCTCCAGCACCACATTTTGTTTTCTCTTCATCAATTCAGGACCCTGAGCTAGTGGTACAGGAGGTGCATAGGTAATAATGTGCTATATATATAGCCTAAAATTGTGTTTTATTCATACATATATATATGTTGTGTATAATAACAGCTAGCTGGTGTGCTGAGAATTTACACATTTTGTTTCTACAGGAGCATCAATGCTTCAAGGAGAAACCTTGGCTATTTATCATGTGGAACTGGCAACCCTATAGATGATTGCTGGAGGTGTGACCCCAATTGGGAGAGGAATCGCCAGCGGCTAGCTGATTGTGCTATTGGGTTTGGCAAGAACGCTATTGGGGGTAGAAATGGTCGAATTTATGTTGTGACCGACTCCGGCAACGATGATGCCGTGAACCCTAAGCCAGGAACTCTTAGGCATGCTGTAATTCAGGACGAGCCCTTGTGGATCATCTTCAAGAGAGACATGGTAATTCAGCTGAGGCAAGAGCTGGTCATGAACTCTTTCAAGACCATTGATGGGAGGGGTGCTAGTGTTCACATTGCCGGGGGACCATGCATCACTATTCATTATGCTACTAACATTATCATACATGGCATACACATACATGACTGTAAGCAAGGAGGGAATGGTGATATACGAGACTCTCCTCGCCACTTTGGTTGGTGGACTCAGTCGGACGGTGATGGGGTTTCCATCTTTGCTAGCAAGCATATATGGGTTGACCATTGCTCCTTGTCTAACTGTCATGATGGACTCATTGATGCCATTCATGGATCGACAGCCATCACTATCTCCAACAACTTCATGACCCATCATGACAAGGTCATGCTGTTGGGCCATAGCGACTCGTATACACAAGACAAAGACATGCAAGTGACTATAGCCTTTAATCATTTTGGCGAGGGGCTGGTGCAAAGAATGCCAAGGTAAAATGAGAAATCCTAACCAATTGTTTACCCTTTATGTTTTTTTTTTTTTTCCAATGATTTTTGCAAGAATGTTTGTCGTTTTGAAAGCGTTTTACATGTTATCAAATTGTTGGATTTGCAGGTGCAGGCATGGGTACTTTCATGTTGTGAACAATGACTACACCCACTGGGAAATGTATGCCATTGGTGGGAGCGCGGCTCCTACAATCAACAGTCAAGGAAATAGATTTCTTGCACCAAATACAAGATTTAACAAGGAGGTGAGTGCTCATGAATACATGAATGAAACCTTCTTCGCTTTTTTATGGGTGAGGGTATTCTTATTTTTTGGAACAACATTTCTTTTTCGTGTCCTATGATAATATGGAATCAAACACAACTACTGCTTAGGTTAATCCTTAAAGGGTCGAAATGCGACCCTGTCGTAATACACAAAAGAATTTGGTTTACTAGTTTCAAAATCTTGACATTCACGCAGGTGACTAAACATGAGGATGCACCGGAGAGTGAGTGGAGGCACTGGAACTGGAGGTCAGAAGGAGACTTAATGTTGAATGGTGCCTACTTCCGGCAATCAGGCGCTGGTGCATCTTCAAGCTATGCAAGGGCTTACAGCCTGAGTGCAAGACCATCTTCTCTTGTGGGTTCAATGACCCTGACTTCCGGTGTACTTAACTGCAGGAAGGGCTCTCGATGCTGATTGTGGCCATGCTCGTAAGACTATAGTATTATTAGCCATAGAAGGCTACCAAACGAGTATGGAAAAACAGTCAAAATTAATTAGGCCTTAATTACGGGCAATTAGTTTGTCATGCATCTTCAGTGATTGTTTTTCTTTCTTTCATTTCCTCTTTTTTTGACTATCTAAATGCATGTATTGACGACCTCTCTGTCTTCTGCTTTTGAAAGTGTTGGAACTGTTGTAATGGCAACCCTTCGTTGTTTTGTTAGAAAAAGTAAGAAAAGAGCAGGAGTGTGTTGATTTAAGTTTGAGGTCTGTTTGGCTTCAGCTTTTGTACTTTACGTCGATGGAGCATCAATCTTTCCTTTCCAATCTATTGATTGATTTTGCTTATTAATTTTCACTTACAACTCCGAACTTCCTTGTTGACGAAAATTACCACGACTTTTTTAGACTAGTTATGATGAACATCTGCAATCTCCACCATGCTAGCTATAAAAACTTGCGTTAAAATTTATATCTCAGTCTCAGCTCAAGTGACAAATAAATTTATTTTTGACAAAACTCATAATTTATCCATGCGTCTACGTTAGTTATTCAATTTTATTACTGTTTTTTTAATTTAGTTATTTAGTTTTTATATATTCGATATAAATATATTCCATTAACTAAATAGTTTACTTATATTAATGAGAGATTTTATGGTGCACATAGATGGGTGTTTTTATTAAAGTAATATCATATCACCAACTAAATTATTTTTGATAAAAAGTCGGGGAAATAAATAAAAGATACCTCATAAATAAAATATCCAAAAATAAATTACTGCATGTGGATAGTGCTCATGAGAAGGGTTAGCGCTATCAAAAAATATCCCAATAGCTTAAAAATACTAAATTTACCATCATCATTCGGGACTGCTTCCTGTGGATGAGAACTCGAGCACCGCAATTTAACCTGAAAAGAAGTTACTGCAATTTATTTTGTCATCCACCGCGATTTATGATAATGTGAAACGGGGAAAAAAACGCAGAAAAGACCAGAAAAATGTATGCAGGCAACCACTAACGCACATTTTGCACCCCGTCAATCGTGGAGAGACACATGCAAGTGGGCCTAAGCTTGGAGGTTCAACTTAGCATAAGTCTAGTCTCCATAATCATGACGAATATCATAGGGGATTGTCGAGGGATGCGTAACAATCCCAGCATGCAAGCACCTTCACAATCATTAAGTTTTCGGTTTGAAGTCATACCTCTGTTTTTTCTTTTTTCTTTTTTATTGTACTTTTATCAGCTGACGGTATTAAAATAGGGATTATTTTTTAAAGTATTTTTTTTTGTTTAAAAGTAATATTTTTTAATGAGCTGATGTTGCATGCTGAATGAAACGGTCCCTACTAGGATTTCTATCGAGTATTTGGGTGGACTTTTGGAGCTCACTGTGAAGGCCAGCCATGAAACGGTGCGTTGAGTGTAATGGTCACTTGATGAAACGGTGCGTTTTTCCATATCAGAATCATGAGAAGATTCTCTCCACGGCTCAACATAAATATTCCATATCAGAATCATGAAACCTTGGGAATATGTTCAACTTGGCATAGGTAATTTACTTCTTCAGCAAATCTTGAGAAAGAAGCTCTGGATCAACTGGCCTAGCAGAGGCTTGATCTTCTTGAGACTCGCTATAGGACCTATAATCTATATTAACACCTTTGGCCTGTGATTTGAAATGGCTATTAACGACTACTCTGCAAGTATCTCATCTGTTATGGGGTCATCCACATCCGTAACAACACAGAGGATTTCAAAACAAGAAACGATGGGATCCGTCAGCTCCATATTCTGTGAAAATGTTTTGGAGGAGTCGTACCTTCCTCCAACAGGAGCAGCAGGAAGAACAGAGCAACGAGCCTAGAGAAAGGTAACAATGCCAGCCTTGGATATACTAATGCTCTGCTGCTCCATTGCTTCATGGATGCTCACCTTGTCCTGATCATTCATCTTGTCAAACTCATCAATCAGGCAGGTCCCTTGATCACCTAGAACAAGGGCTCCTCCTTCTAGGGTCCACTTTTTTGTCACTGGGTCCTTGTGCACTACAGTCGTTAGAACAACAGCAGAAGCCCCTTTACCAGTAGTATACGCGGCCCTCTATCCAGTCTTTCCAGCATACTTTAGAAATCAAGTTTTTTTATAGTGCCAGAATCTAGGAGAAACACATTTATGTCTCCTCGCAGCCGGTGTTTCCCCTCAACATTTTTCTCCTGGCCTCCAAACATAGCCAGAGCTAATGCAGTTTTTAAGCCTTCATGTCCATAGATGGATGGGGCAATAGACTTGATAGTCCTTTCCCCTATCCTTGGGTCTTCAGACAACTTTTCAATTTCTTCTTTGTTCTCTTGAGTGAGCTTATAAACAGAAAAGAGATCCTGCTTCTTTGTGACAAGTTTGCTTCGATTACACAGGAAAAGACAGGAAATCCATTCTATGTGTTCAAAGACAAGTCAAAATTATTTGCATATATGTCAGTGACCTCAATTTCTTCCCCAGGACGTGCACAGTCAATCAAATCATTCAACAGTATCACTTCCTTGTATCTTGGAAGCTGACCGGTAGGCACAATTCCAGGGCTTTCTTGGAGTGTAAGGTAATTACAGTATATTGTCTGCTCAATGTTAACAGTGAATGGTCCCTTTGATTGGCATTTAGGGCAAGAACCAACCTTGACTTCTGAATAGGAATTCTGAAAGAAAGGTCCCAAAATTGCTCCATACTTGTTGCAATCATATTTTACCTTCTGCAATTGAGAGAGGAGAGAGAAAGAGATTCACTTCATTATCATGCAAAGAGAAAAAATTATCGCTGATATCTATTCCGATTATTAAAATAGTTGAAATTGATAACATTTGGGTCTATCCGGTGGTGTTTTATAAAGGTTGTTTTTAGCTTTAATATTGCTTAAAAATATACCTACATGGAGGATTAAAATTTTCATTCAATTTGATTATTTTTTTTTTGTTTATTGGGTTGATAAGATGGTTTATAGATATTTTAAGAGTATTTTTAAAATGTTTTTGGGTTAAATGAGTTGGAAATGAGTTTTATGGATAAAATAAAAATAAAATCATAACCTTGATTTTCTAGTCACCATAATGGTAATCAAAATTTGAGCTGGTTGATGACACGTTATCATCCATAATAGGTGACGTGTTGTTTGCCCTTTTTAATATATAAGAAAATAAGAGTGGACAACAGGACAACCACCCTCCTAAATAAGAAAGACAAAAAAAAAAAAAAACAAAACTGAGACATGCGAGTATGGGCTTGAAGGCTTGCGTATATGGGCTTTTCCTTTCAAAGGCTAGGGTGTTGGGTCTTTTTTGGTGTTTTTTTTTTATATATATTTAGGTTAAATATAGATTTTATAAAAAAAATATTGAATTCAGTTAAGTCCATTACCAGAATCGCATGTTCGATAAGTAAAGCTACAACATTCAAATTATTAATTTTTTGTTTAATGTCTTTTTTGTCCATCAATTTTTTTTTTAAAAAATCAATTTCACTATTTTTACCAATGATTTATTATTTTATTTAACTTAAAACTAGAAAAAAAATACAATTTTACCTTTTGTTATCAATAATTTGCTTGTGCTATCTTAGTCCCACACGCTAGTCAAGTTTCTTTTATTTTTAAAAAATATCTTATACAAAAGAATTTCACATACGTTTTATTTTCATATAAATCTATTAAATGATAAATAATCTTTGGGATAAAATTTTTATTGAATTTGATAGTGTGCATAACTTGCATTGCAAATTTGGTTGGTTGACTCAAGTTCACTTGTTTTTTTTTTTTTTTTTTTTAAATTGAGTGCTGTTTTTTTACCAATTTATTCCTTCAAAATTAAGTTAATTGGATATTTAGCTTCCAAGTTTTTCTTTTCCAAGATTATTCTTGTAATTTTCACATGTTAACCCGAGTTGATCTATATAGTTTTAATGTGGTTCCATCTAAATATTGTATAAAAATATTACTCAATATGCAAATGTTTCTAAATTCATGGTTAAAATATTTGTTTGTGGATACATGTTAGCAATCATTATTTATTTATTTTTTGTGAGAATACTTGTGATGATTTTTTTTGTTTCAGGATTTATTTCTTCTTACCATAGGATGACTTGATTTGAATTTAGTTAATTTGACCTATGATGAGAACCAATAAGCACCATAAAAAGATCCATTAGAAGTGATTATTGGGCCAATTACAAGGTCAAAGGTAAAAAAACCTAAAACGACTTTCAATGGGTTTATTTAGGATATTTGGGCAAAATTAAGCTTTTAGAATTCAATAAGAAATGATTAAGCTTTAATTAATTTGATCTATGCAAGATTCGAACAAGCTTAAAATGGTTTTGAGCTTTATTTTTTTTATTGCTTAACTTTATGCTAATAAACATAATTTTTAATTCAACCATTAGATTATTATGAAATCTTACTAGAAGACTCTAAAGGCATTATTTTTTAAATAGTTAAAATCTTGTAGTGATCTGACATTGGATATGTCTTGCAATACAGTCTAGAAGCTACTATACATGATTTACTTTATTTTACTAGTTAGTTTATGATTCTTTTTCTTATTTGAATTAGTAGTATTTTCTTATTTTCTCATACTTGTTTAAGATATTTTTTCTTATTATAAATATGATTATTTATCTTGTATTTATATTTTTTTAGATACTTGATTTATTTTAAAATAATATTTTATATGTGTGCAAGGTTATTCATTCTCTTAGTTCTTTATTTAACTATTCAAAACTTATCAAATAATTTTGTCTCTGTGACATTCATCCTTATACTTTTAGTTCTTTGGTTTTTAATAATCAAAGGGGCAGGGTCTTTCATTTAATAATTTTGGTTTCTTGGTTGAAGTAATTATTGCGTTGGGTTTTCTATCAATTTAATTTTAGCTTTATTGGGTTATTTCTATCTTATTTGTGAGTTCAAGGGTTCTCACCCTCTAGATTTGTATTAATCCAAAAATTTTGTGATGGTTTGTGGACCTAATTGGGGATATAATTAAGAAAATTAGTTTAAAATCCCAATTCATAAATTCTATCCAATTAAAATTGATTTAAAATCCCAATTCATAAATTCTATCCTATTAGGTTTAATGCCCACTTTTCAAGAGTGAGGATTGAGCTTTATAGCAAAGCATATGCCCCAAATCACTCCCAAGTCCTAATAGTTTATTATCTCCAATGGTATGTAAGTTTAGGCAAATTATTTTGTGTAAGGATATAATATATACTTTTATCATGAAAACAAAGTATGAAGCAATTTATCTTAAGTAAGCCCCTTCCCTAAAACTATGAAGATCGATTGGAGTTTCTAGTTTCTATAAATTGGATGGTGACTTCTATTTTCATTCTTACACTTTAATTCACCATATTGTCTCTTGTGACAAGCCGCAAAGTTTAGGTCAATTCAACAAGTCATAATCTCAATATTAAAAAAAAAGATCATCTTAATTTTTTCTTAAATCAAACCAAGCTTTTACTGGCTGTTCGACTTTTCTTTGAACCTGTCAAGTTAACTTTTTTAGGTAGAGTCAATTCTCATGCGAGTTAATTTAAAACCCGGCCTAGGCAATAAATTGAATTGAGAGGTTTTAAGGTTAACTTGTTAAGTTCGATTTAATAACAATGTCAAATATATATATATATATATATATATATATATATATATATATATTCCATCTTCTAATTTTATTTTCTTTCAATTGAATTCTTTTTGGCTTTTTTTAAATCAATTTTATCCTTCAACATTTGATTAATTTTGAAATGATCTTCATAATTTATTTTAATTTGCTTTCCATGAGATTTTCACAGTATTAAGAAAATGTTCTGGCATTTGGTTAGTACTTAATTATATGAGCATATATTTTTATTATCATTTCATCAAGTAAAAAATAGTTTTAAAGAAAAAAAATTGTTATTCTCATGAGTGGAGTTCATAATCTGGGTCATGAGTTTAATGGGTTAAGCCATAAAGCCGGAGCCTGTCTAATATATCATTGTCTCCATCTTAAAAAAAAACTTAAAAGCCAAACCACAATTTTTTTTTTTGTTGTGTGAGTTGTTTTTGGACCCATAAAGTTAACTTGGTCATGTCAGGGTAACTCTCATGGGGTTAGTTTTAAATCAGGGCTAGGTAAAAAGTCAAGTTAGAAGATTTTAAGGTTATCATGCTCGATAATAAAAATACTAAAAAAAATTCCTTGGAGCTTGGATATTTTTTTTGTTCAATTTTTTTTATCCAACCTGTAGTGTACCGTGGGCTAAAAAACTAGTATGCATGCATGTATGCATCAATTTTGTGGAAATATTTGATTGGACAAAATATATTTTTAAAATTTTACTAGTTTGATGGTTAAATTAGATATGTCAATACTATATTTTAATGATATTAAAAAGAAAAGGAGAAAAAGAGAAGTCAAGTTACAATTTTTAGGATATAGTTAAAAAGAGTTCAAGGAGAATAGGTTAGGTCGTAGAAATACAAATAATCTACAAATGGCTATCTAATACCACTTTTAATTTGGTAAATAATTCGATCATGTTATTATCCTATTTTTTAGTAAAAAATTCTCCATAATAAATAACTTTATAATGATTCTCTATTTTTTAAATCTTTATTGATCTTCCATAAATACATATTTTCATGGGTTTTTTCCTTGTCCTAACACTTTTTTGCTCAAAAAGTTTCATAATTCATTTTTCTAACAATGAGTTTTCTAATTTATATTACTTTACAATTTTGTTTTATCCTCTTAAAAAAAATAAACAATTCCTTTGTAGTATTTTCTTATGGTGGATTATTTGACGATAAAGCTAGCTTCAAAAGCTCCACATTATTAATTATTAATTATTAACAAGAAGTAACTAGAGAGGGAAAATCATTGATCTCCTTCTCACGAAATAGTGCTTATTGAAACAATACTTTTTATTTGTTCGAATTTCATTTTTTTTTTCTAGTTTCATCATTTAACACTAGATTTATTAGTGATTGACCTTCACAATTTATTCCGGTTTACTTTTTATAATATTATCCTAGTCTCATGACTTGAGTCATGAATTTTATGGGTTAACACAATTGACTTGGGTTTTTATAGTCCTTTTTGTAATTGATGTTTTTTTTTTAATTTTATCATTTATCATTTAGATTGATTAAGAATTAAGCTTTATAATTTTTTTTAATTTTCTTTCTATAAAGTTATTTCAATCTCATGATTCGAGTCAAGAGTTTAGCGGGTTAAACTATGTTGATTCAAGTCATTGTTTTTTCTTTTTTTGATTGTTTTTTTTTTCAATCCCACCCTTCAATACTGGTTTGATTGAGAGTTAAAGTTCATAATTTATTTTGCTTTGCTTTCTATTGTGTTATCTCGATCTCAAGATCTAAGTTTGACAGGTTAACTTATGTTGACTCGGTTTTGTTTTTGTTATTGTTATTTCTTTTTTAATTTTATTCTTCAACAAGAGGTTGATTGAGAATTGAGTTTCAATATGTTTTTTGCTTTCTATGAGATTATCACGGTCTCATAACTCGGGTCATGAATTTTACATGTTAACTTGAGTTGACTCGAATCGATCTAATATGTTGTTGTCTCAATATTTTTTAAAATATACTGTCTTGAATTTTTTTATAGTCAAACTATATATATATTTTTTTCCAGTTGCGTAGGTTGCTTCAATACTTGTCAAGTTGACCAACTCACATCAAATCAAACTTTACATGGTTTAATTTTCTTTGTCTTTCTTGGAAACACATTAGTAATGCCTATATTTGTTTTTCACTTTTTTATATAAAACAATTGATCCAATCAACAATGTTGTGTGGGTATATGATCTAATAATATCTAATGCACTTATATTTCACAAATATGGGATAAAATGGAATACTTTGTTTATTTTTTAAATGACACACAATTAAATAAAATGTTCAACTTTTTGTTTTTTTAGATATTCAAGATGTTTTTTTGGTTAATTTATATATCAATTAAAAATTATATATTTTTATTAGATAATTCAAGGGGGTACACTTCCTATTAATGGATGTTTTTTTAATAGAAATTAACCCTTATTTAAAAAATATATCATAATTGCAACAACTGACTTATGTGGATTTGGCCAAGATTTCATTAATGTTCAAAATTAAATGATACAAAGCATATTGGTTAAGGTGGTGATGCAAGGTGGAGATCAAATTAAGAAACACAAAAGAACATTTTGAACTAAAATTAGGACAACAATGATAATGATAATACTAATTATTATCATTGTTGTTTTGATTTTTGCTAACTAGCTAGTATAGGATGCAGTTTTACTGACTTATCACATAAAAATATCAATTTATAACATATAAATAGGTAAAACATTGTATAACTAACTGCATAAAACATTACAAAACATACTAAAATGATTGGGTAAAACATTATACTAATCCACAATATATTTTTATTATTATTTTTATCCTAATTTTTTTTTGTCAATTATAATCTTACATATCTAATTTGATGACAAATTTGTCTATATTTGTTGAGAATATACAAAATTAAACAAAAAGATACCAAAGTATAAAATAAGAAGAAAAAATATGGCCAGTCAAAAATTCTTGGAAAAAGTTCTTTTTAGTCTTCATGCTTTCTCTTTTTCTTTCTTTGTAGTCTCTATTTTTTAACATTTTAATTTTGATTCAAATTTTTTTTTTCTTATGTTTCAATCACCAAAAAAAAGAAAAGAAGAAGAGACAAAGTCACATAAAAATAATGAAAAGAGAGAAAGTCATTGATTTGAACATTGAATTTTTTTATCAATTTTTTATCAATTTAATATTTTTTTAATTTTAAATTGGTTTTTATATTTTTTTTTTATAATATGATTAAATTAAAAAAAAAGAGTTATTGGACCTAGTTGAGTTTAAGTTCTGGATCATAAATTTTACAAGTTAACTCAAATTGATTAAGATCAATCTAATATATCCTTATCTATTTTTTTTTAAGTTCATTTTGAAATTTTTTTATAATAAAAAAATGTAACTTGATCTACAGTATAGCACAATGGGTAAGTTACCTAGTGTTATCTAAAATATTTCAACATAATACTTTTTTATTGCTTTTAAATAATAAATATTTTTAAAGCAATTTAAATAATGCACATGCCAAAAACTTTTAAATAGTTGTTTAACTCTGTTTTGTACTATAGGTGTAAAGAGCAATCAAAGAGAAAGACAATATTATTTATGATCTATGAGAAATAATCTGTACTTGAGAATAGTGATAAAAGTTCAAACTATATTGATTCTGATCATGGTGCAATTTCCTCCTCCTAGTCCATAGACGTAAACACAGCTGAAACAAGTACAATATTAAATTGTGTGAATATATTTTTTTTTCTTGTGTTTTTTTGTATATCTATGCGTGCGATCCTAGCAGAAACTGTCTATGGATCTTCCTATAGGAAAACAGATCTATGTACTGAGAAATGATGAGAGGATTTTCATGCCCAGATGGTAATTAATAGACTCCTATGAAGCAGAGCTATTAATAGACTTCTATCAACAAGAAGTTCTGCACTCATACTACAAAATCTGATTCAACAAATACCATCAAATAGCTGCTGCGATATCCTTCTCTCAATACTCGGAATTTATCAATTCCATATTTAGAAATAAGTCATCCTAGTTTCGCTCGCACAGACGAGAAGCAAACTGCTGTGCAGATCGCCATGCAAAGCAGGGAACCACTAGGATTCAAGAACGACTAGTTGCATGAGAATTTTATCTTCCGTAGCTTATCTGCCAAAGTAGTTTTGTTGGTGTCTGAAGCAATTTGCTTTTGATCATATTGCTACTCCGGCAGACTTGTGGCTGTGCTTTGGAATTCTCAGGCACCGGAATTTTTGCATCTATGGTTGGTTATTCAGGACAACATTAGCTATTCACGTCTGTATTTTGTGAATTCACTTGTGTTTTATGCTTTTTGCTGCTGATGCTCACCTCAGTGACCGACCCCCTCTCTAGTTATTAATTATTTTGAGTTTGCAATCTTGCTATTTGTTAATATTAATCTGTTGTCCTATATATGAGAATACGAGCTATATTAATTAATTTGAATGGTGCTGAAGAGCATTAATTTGGCTTTGTAAACAAATTAATTATGTTAAGAAAACATGAAAGAGATTATTAACAAAACAATCAGCATATTTTGCTCTGTTCTAAAGGTTTGAAAGCATACCCAAACAAGAATCCCACAATTAGCTAACGAACATATAAGATAAATGCCTGGTCTATGAGACACCTTCCTCTATAGATCGGCTTGGTAAATTCATACCTTTTTATTAAATTGAAATAATTGAATAATTCAAGTCAAGTAAGTATTCTTGTAAAACACAAGAATAAACATGATCAATATCTCAAGAGCCTTCCATTGCATTAGTGCTTGTAAAGCTTAGAAGGATAAGAAGACCAACAGGCCAGCGACAACGGCAGCTGTAGAGATCTTGATAGTGGCAGCTCCGTCTTTCAGGGGTGCTGGTGGTGTGGCTGGTGCATCGCTGACAACATCGGTTATTGGTCCAGCAGCAGGCCCTGCAGGTCCTTCTGCGCTAAGGCTGGCTGGGGCAGGAGGTGAAGAGATTTCCTCTTCTGGGGCTCCAGCGGGAACCTCTTCGGCAACAGGTGAGGAGGCAGAGCCATTCGGGGCTCCTGAGATGGTGGGGGCGCTGGCCGATGCCTTTGGGGTATCGGCTGTGGGTGCCTTAGCGGGAGCCACAGCCACCGAGGCCTTTGGTGATGGTGACGCCAAAGGGGTGGCGGAAGGTGCCTCAGCAGCAAATGCCCCAACGACGGCAACAAAGATTAGTGCAAGAGCAAGAACTTGGCGTGCCATTGTGATTTATTTTTGTTTTGGTTTTTGATAGGAAAAAAAATATGATAGGATTCTATAAAGTTATGCAGTACTTCTCAATTAAAGCTATATAGAGAAACACTGCGCAGCTATAGAATGAAGGAAAGAGAGGAAGCTGAAAGGAATTATATAGATTAAAGGAAGGGTAGAAGTCAGCGAGTTGCATGGAGAGGAAGAAAGCGAAAGGGGTGGATGCTTCGCCATTTCTTGGCAACCATGGTTTCATTTTGCATATGGAAGGACAAGAGGCTATTGTTTGACCGAGTTTTATGGGTCAAAAATTAGACAAGTGGTTGTGGTGAGAGGGAAAATTAGACAAGTGGTCTGGTCTCGAAGTGCACCTTTTTAGTTTTAACATGAAATTTATAGCAAACTAGCTATTTTTAGAGGGATTTTTAGATGGTCAGGCAACATGCAACAAGGAAGATCTTACTTCTTTACTATTCCTTTCACTATAAAGAAAAATGCGTTTTATACTAATGTTCAAAACACTCTTCATGATGGGAAATTGTTGGTTTTCTATGGAAAAAACTTCATGCCTAGCTAATTATAAGAGGTAAAAAAGTAATGTTCAGTAAGAAAAAGAACAAAGTCAAATGATGGGTTTTTTCCCACGTATTATTCGTATATACATACTTATACTTGTATTTACTTTCTTTTCTTTTATCTTTCTTTCATGCACAATGAGATGTTTGCTCCATGATGTTTGGAAATATAATTATGGTTATTTTTCAAAGTATTTTTCTTTTAAAATACATAAAAATAATATTTTTTATTTTAATTTTTTTTTATATCAGCAAATCAAGAATAATTTAAAAACACCAAAAATATTAATGTGACGTTTTTGAAACCCAAAAACAAGCAGGTCCTAAAAGAAACTAAAAGAAGTTTTTATGTTACTATTATTCACTATACATATAACACTATGGATTGAAACAATATTTGTTTTTAATTTGGTTCTCCAACTTTTATTTTGCGCAATTTAGTTATTTTGAGCCCAAATGAGCACCAAATTGCATTTTTTTTAGGAGGGAGAGTTGCATTGAAATCCAGGGGGTTGAAGTGAAAAAGACAGGTTGATTGGGTGGCGGATTATAAATTTGTTTTCAAAGTTCATTTACATCCCCTATCTTTTTTATCCATAAGGAAATTGATCTTTGTAATTTTAAAAAATTTAATTTGGATCCCCAATTTTATTTTCCTAACTTTTTAGTTCTTTTTTCATGGGAGGAAAGAGGAGTCACCAGATTCGGGTGTAGAGAGAGAAAGTTGTTGTTGTTGACGATTTCAACCATCAAAACGATCATTTTTTTTTAATCAAATTGTTCTCTGTGATGATGAGAATTTAGATTAGGTGTTTTTTCACCTTGAGCTATATGAACTCGAGAAGATTTGAGGCTCTAGATTGATTTTGAGTTTTGGATCTGGTTTTTGTATTTTTGAAGGTCATGTATTGGTTTAGCAAGGTTTTGACGATGTATTATAAGTATTTTAGGTAAAAAATGGTTGAAAATGAATTTATTTTTTCAAAAACATCTAGAACCCTATTATTCTAGCCACCATAGTGGTTGAATTCTAGGGATTTCTAGAAGGCGTGTCATCTACTGATGTAGGTGATGCGTTGTTTTTTTTTTTTTTTTTTTTTTTTAAATTATGGCATGTCGCTTGCCCTATTAACTTAAAAAATTAAAAGGCCGCGTGCAAGTCGTTGCTTCGTATGCTTAGCCTAATCCTTTTCTTTTTTAAAAATAATTTTTTAATTAATGTCTTATTTTATATGTGTGTTTTGAAATAATATTTTGTTATATGATTCAATTAATACCCCTTCCTTATGCTATTGCTTTTCTCTTATTTAGTTTTTTTTAGTTTGCAATTATTTTTTAATGATATTAGACGTGTTTGACTTTTTAAGAGGTTGGTATGATGCATTTGTAATTTTTTAAAAAATTTATATAGATTAATTTTTTTTTAAAAAAAGAATATTGATTTTTTTATAAGATTTTTAATATATGCATTCTTGTACAATACTTGTTTTTCTTTTTTTGATAAATTTTAAGTGTATGTCGGTTTCTATTATAAACTTGTTTTGATAAACAAATTCATTAAATACAACCAGACAAATCACCTATGTTGTGATATTAAATATCTTGGTTTATATCTCTCTCTTAGTTTTTTTAGAATTTTTTTATGTAAGTATTTTTTATTTTTTTATTTAACAAAAAAAATCTGGTTAGTGGCATCTTGCAGGACGCCAATCTATGGTACGAGACTGGTTACACAAAAGAAAAGATGTTATCACCTCCTAAGAGTCCTATCTGAGGCAGGCTGCATTGTTGATTTTGTCTTAAATAGCTAAGAATTTGTTCTCCTTTTTTCTTTTTAATTTTTCCTTTCATGTTCTTGATTCTAGTGTCAGTGAATAATTCCTATGAATATTTCCAACTCTAGTATTGGTAAATATCGAACAAATCCAAAAAATACGATACTTCTAACTTTAGCATTAATGAATATTTTCGTAAAAAATAAATTTAAAGAAGAAATTTTCTATGTTATTTTTTTCTTGTTTATCCTTCATTATTATTTTCATTTTTATATGAAAATAAAAAAAAAAACATTGCATGACAGATTTGCATTTAACAATAATAGGCTACAAATTGAGCACATAACTTTTAAAAAATACAAAATGTAAAGACAAAAATAGATCAAAGTGCGAGGGGCCCACAAATAAATCAACAAAGATCCCCAAATATTTTTAAATTTTTTTGATATAAAAAAGGGGCTTGTTTGGCTAAATATCAAACTAAAATAGACATAAAAATTATGACCAAGGCATAAGGGTGTGATTTGTCAAACACACCCTTAATAAACATAATTTGGGACGGCTAGGCCTAAAGCCTAGATCCGGCCTACTAATTACCTTCGCATTGTTTTCTTACAACAATTACACAGAAACAAAGAGAAGAAAAAGACTTTACCTCGTGAAGTTGAAAGCGAAGGTAAAGGTCACAGCATAGGGACCAGCTGGAGAATGCTCTCCTCCTTCTCTTTTCAGTCTTTCCTCCTTTTGTTCTTTGTTTTTTTTTTTTTTTTTTTTTTTTTTACTTTGTCCCCTCCTAGGTTTTTTTTGTGATGGCCTCTCTCTAGGTTTCTTCTGATTGTCCCCTTTCTTGTGCAGACATTGAGATCTGTATTTATAGTGCCAGAGTCCCTTCGTGTGTGAGAATGCTCTCCTCCTTCTCTTTTTAGTTTCTCTTCTTTGAAGTTTGAATTTGATTAAGAATCAAATATGAAAGCAAATAACTATCATTATCTTAAAAATAGGGATTATCTTAAAGATAGGGATTATCTTGAAGATAAAGATAAAATGATAAAAGTACATTGTAGTCCCTAGTTTTCATGTAAGTTGACAAATCACACTTTTCATCGAAATAAATCTATGATATTTTAATTTTACATTTTAAACCCTATAAAATTAAATTAAAATCCAACGGGCCAAAATTGAGTTACAACAATAAGAACCAAAGATTGTTCATGAAAATTCAATGAAAATGTTTCTTTTTTTCTTGAAATTTCTTAGTGGGTGTTTTGGATTGTTTTGTCCTTTTTATTAGTTTTTTCATTCAAGGTATTGAGACATTGACTTAGTATTTTTTAAAAATGAAATAAACTTGTGTTTTAGATCATGATTGATTTTTATTTTAAAAAAATATTGCTTACAATTAAAAAAACATGCTTTCGTTCAAACATTCAAGAGATGCATAAGGAAATGAAAATTAAGTTGAAGAAATACATTTATTCTTGGTAGTCTTATTCGTTGTATTTCGTGCAAATATTTATTTTTAAAATTATTTAATTAAATTAAAATGGATTCCAAAAAGAAGGTTTATAAACCTGGTCAGCATTATGACCTAGTTCATGGGCTGGACATGTTAACCCAGGTCCATCCAAAACGTTGTTCTACTTTTTTTTTTATCGAGGAAATTTTAATTTTTTATGGATAAAAAGTCATACTGGATTTTGATCGAGCTACCAGTGCACCCACAAGGTCAAATAGGCCATAATACTATATCAACTCTTACATGGTTAACTTTGAAACTCAGCCCAGTCTAAAGACCAAGATGCCAGTCTAAGGACCAAGATGAAGGATCACATTTTAACCCTATATGCTTGATTGAGTTTAATAATAGTGCTAAAAAATCTCTTGTGACAGTTTGTGAGCCATTAACTAATATCATTTATTTAACTAAAAATATAAATATCTTAAAAAATAAAGATTTTATGAAAATGAACCAGTCATGGGACTACAAAAGCTAAACATTTCTGATTATAAAAATAAAATTGTTATAAACATCTTATAAAAAGGATGAAATTGATCAATATTTGAATAGAACATGGAAACTAATTCAATTCCATTAGAGGTGACCTCCAAAAAGAAATTTCTTGCAGCCCCAGCTAGTACTTATCATCCTCGTCCTACCTCAACTGATCTTCAATTTCAATATATGGTCAATTACATTCCCATAAGTTTTGATGAGAATTCCATCATTTGAATATTATATTAATATTGTCATGAAGCATATGCTTGTTTAGATTGGCTACAATATAAAGGGGAAAAGGAAATAACCTTATACTTGTGACAATTTCCACAAGTCTTTCAACTAAAGATTTTATAGTAGTAGTTCTTTAAATGATTATATGATTTAATTTAATCTTTGGGTCCATCAAGTTAGTGTTTTATCTGATTGCTATTGGATTGGGCATATGAAAATCATGTAATTTTAATTTAGAAAAGAATATTATCCAAGATTTAAACTCAAAAGTATTTATAATAAATAACTATACATATAAATATACAATTTCATAAAGGAAACTATACATATAAATAACAATTTCTCTGTTACCAAGTATATATTTCAAACCAGGTAAGGATGTATGTATGCCATCAATCTTACAATATTTTCAAAAACTAAAAAAAAAAAACTTAAGTTCATCACTTTATAAAATTACAGGTTAAACCTTTTTGCAATTTTGAGTCTCAAAAGACTCTTACAATATTTTCTCCAAAAAAATTATTTATGTGAATTTAAATCCCATATGAGTTTTTCAAATTTAAATTTCAATGTTTTTAGGTATGTTGATTAATACTTAAAAGTGCATTTTTATCAAGATTTTATATCATTATTTTTCACTTGAAGTATTAATAACTCCTTAATTAGAGTATGTTTTATAATAACAAGTCTGATAATGTAAGATACTTGTAATTTATGAAAAATATTCATTTTAAATGCAGGCTTATCATATAAATCAAAGGATTGATTGATGAGTTTAACTTCTAAAATTGAGAAGACAAAGATATGGCTAAGTTTAGAAAAGAGATGCTGATTCAGTCCAAACTGGAATACTATTCGGTTATTGGATTATAACTGGAGTTGTAGAACTTGGATTTTGGTCTGGTTTATATGGATGGAAAGCTAAGACATAGACCTAAAACTTTCATGAAGAGTCCAAGATTCATAAAGGCCGTTTTAAAGTTCAAATTGTAGTAACAACAGAGAAGTCAGAATCTGTACTACAGCCTAAACACTGTTCAGTATTTATCCTATATCTTAAGTTCTAGAAGTCTAAATGCATCAATTCATTTTTTGTTGGAAAGCTGAGATAATTTCCTAGAACTTTCATGAAGACTATCTATTCAAATTCTGATGTTATTAATGATGTTTTGTTCAAACAAGAAAGTAAATATTGTCACCAAGTCAAGATATGGCCACTCACTCAACAATTAGTCATCAAATCAATAGTTCTGAATTTTGGCCTATAAAAAGAGGCATTTGCCATGCATTTAGGTATTTTGATTTTCAAATCAAGATCATATTCTTACTCTCTTTCTTTATATTTTTGTAATGCTTAAGTTTTGCTTTCATTAATCTCTTGTTTATGCCTTTCATTTCCTTTACTATAATTATATAATCAAGTTCTCCTCTTGTTTATTTATGTTTCTCTTCTTCATTATGTTTAGCTGAGTTTATTATATCAAGGTGAAAAGGTTTCACTAATGGTGTTAGAATATGTATAATATAAACTCAATGTTTGTTATTAACATGTCTTATTTTTTTTTCTTATTAATTCTTAATATCTTGCTTGTTAAATGGTTAATCTAGATTTGTGTTGTATAACACTTGGTACAACAAATGCTTGGCACTTTCAAAGCCAACCGTATGGTATAACCTACACATGTGCTATGAAAGGAACTTCATTTGTTATTAACATAAGTTAGCATCATGAATTCCTGACAATATTTAAAAGTATGATATTACTAAAATAAGATAATTAATATGATCATGTTAAAAATTTATAATGAACTATTAAGGATAAATCATCCAATTAGAACTTTATTTATGTGTGGTTTCCAGTTGATTAATAAAAAGAGTTTATACTATACTTATTTCTAATACTATTAGTGAATCCTCTAACCTTGACAATTGCTTTTATCTTTGATTAATACTCAAATCAATATCACATCTCAAAAGTTCTCTCCAACTCCTTTTCACTTGTTTATAATTTTATATAGTTCACCTCCCTGTGATTCGACCCCGTTGTTGCGGTGTTATTTATTACTTCGAAACTCCTGCACTTGGGTGAAGACATTAATCTTTTGGTCGTATTATATGTTGCAACTCAAATGATCATTTATATGTTTCAAGAGGTAGATCGCCACCCAAATGACCACTTTCAATGTTTCAAGAGGTAGGCCGCTGATTAGTACTTAAAAGTGCATATTTATCAAGGTTTTATATCATTATTTTGCACTTAAAGTATCAATAACTCCTTAACTAAAGCATGTTTTATAATAACAAGTCTAATACTATAAAATGCCTTAATATATGGTAAATGTTCATCTTAAATGCAGGCCTATCACATAAATCAAAGGATTGATTGATGAGTTCAAGTATGGAAATTGAAAGGACAAAGAGAGGGCCAAACTTAGAAAAGAGATGCTGGTGCAGTCAAAACTGGAACACTATTCGGTAATTGGGTCATATCACGAGTACTAGATGTCCAAATAACCTCAAATTTTTACATAGATTCAATAAGACATAGGCCTACAACTTTCATGTTTTCATCAAGATCTAAGAAGGCCATTTTCAAGTCCAAATTATAGCAACAACGGAGAAGTCCGAATCTATCCTATAGCCCGAACACTGTTCAGTGTTTGGCCCATATCTAGAGTTCTAGAAGTCTAAATGACCTTCATTTTTTTTTTGGAAAGCTGAGTCAATTTCCTACAACTTTCATGTTTTCAAATGGACCCAGTTCTGATGCTAGTATTTTTGTTTTATTCAGATAAGAAGATAAGGATTTTTACAAAGTCAAGAGGTGGCCACCCACTTAACAATTAGTCATCAAATCAATAATTCTGAATTTTGGCCTATAAAAGGAGGCATTTTCCATGTATTTAGGGGCTTGGTTATTTAGATCAAGTTCATGCTCTTTATTTCTCTCTTTATATTTTTTTTGTAATTTTTAAGTTTTGCTTTCATTAATATCTTGTTTATGCTTTTCATTTCCTTTCCTTTACTTAGTTAACTTGTATTTTCTTTATATTCTTGTTTTGTTTATTTATGTTTCTCTTCTTCATTATGTTTAGCTAAGTTTATTATGTCAAGGTGAAAAGGTTACACTAATGGTGTAAGAATAAGTATAGTGTAAACTCAACATGGACCTTAATGTTTAATATTAACATGTCTTATCTTTTTATCTTACTAATTCTTAATACCTTGCTTGTTAAATGGTTAATCTAGATTTGTGTTGTATAACACTTGATACAACAAATGCTTGGCACTCTCATAGCCCAACCGTATGGTATTACCTACACCTGGTGACACGACCAAAAGCTTGATGT
Organism: Populus tomentosa; assembly: GCA_018804465.1. Lineage (NCBI taxonomy): Eukaryota > Viridiplantae > Streptophyta > Magnoliopsida > Malpighiales > Salicaceae > Populus > Populus tomentosa. The sequence goes on from CM031969.1 coordinate 32,158,586, forward strand.
CTTCTCCTAAGTGCAAGAGTGTCGAAGTAATAAATAACCCGGCAAGACCGGGTCGAACCACAAAGAGGTTAATTGTATAAATTATAAATAACAAGACAACAAAAACAAAAACAACAACAACAATAACAATAACAACAATAATAACAACAATAATAACAATAATAGTAATAGTAATAGTAATAATAATAATAATAATAATAATAATACTCAGTACGTGGCGTTGTTATACCTGAGAATGATCTAAAAGATCAGGTCACAAGTTTCCAGCCTATATACTGAGTTTATGAAAAGATCAAAGAGATATATTATATAATATAAACAAGATAATAATAGTAATAGTAATAGTAATAGTAATAGTAGTAGTAATAATAATAATACTAGTAGTAGTAGTAGTAGTAGTAGTAGTAGTAATATTAATAATAATAATAATAAAAAGAAGAGGAGGAAGAAATTAATGAGAACTTTGAGATGGAAGATTAATGTAAGGATTAAACAATGATAAAAACAAATGTCAAGGTTAGAGGATCCACCAATGGTATTTCAAACAAGTATAGTATAAACTCTTATTACTCAATTTGGAAACCACACACGGAGAAGGTTCCAATCGGATGATTTGTCATTAATAGCTCATTATAAATTATTAACATGATCATATTAATTATCTTATTTACATAACACCAAACTTTTAAATATTATCAAGAATTCATGATGTTAACTGATGTTAACAACAAATCAAGTTCCTTTCATAGCCTAGGTGTAGGTAATACCATAAGGTTGGGCTATGAGAGTGCCAAGCATTTGTTGTACCAAGTATTATACAACACAAATCTAGATTAACCATTTAACAAGCAAGGTATTAAGAATTAGTAAGATAAAAAGATAAGACATGTTAATATTAAACATTAAGGTCCATGTTGAGTTTACACCATACTTATTCTTACACCATTAGTGTAACCTTTTCACCTTGACATAATAAACTTAGCTAAACATAATGAAGAAGAGAAACATAAATGAACAAAACAAGAACATAAATAAGATACAAGTTAACTAAGGAAAGGAAAGGAAATGAAAAGCTAAAATAAGATATTAATGAAAGCAAAACTTAAGAATTACAAAAAAAATATAAAGAGAGAAATAAAGAGCATGAACTTGATCTAAACAACCAAGCCCCCAAATGCATGGCAAATACCTCCTTTTATAGGCCAAAATTCAAAATTATTGATTTGATGACTAATTGTTGAGTGGGTGTCCAACTTTTGACTTGGTGAAAATCCTTATCTTCTTGTGTGAATAAAACAAAACTGTTACCATTCGAACTGGGTCCACTAGAAACATGAAAGTTATAGGAAATTGACTCAGCTTTCTAGGAAAAAAAATAGAGATCATTTGGACTTCTAGAACTCCAGATATGGGCCAAACACTGAACAGTATTCGGGCTGTAGGACAGATTCAGACTTCTCTGTTGTTGCTATAATTTGGACTTGAAAACGACCTTCTTAAATCTTGATGAAAACATGAAAGTTATAGGCCTATGTCTTACTGAATCTGTTTAAAAATTTGAGGTGATTTGGACATCTAGTACTCAAGATATGACCCAATTACTAAACAGTGTTCCAATTTGGATTGCACCAACATCTCTTTTCTAAGTTTCACCCTCTCTTTATCTTCATAAATTTCAGTAGTTGAATTTATCAATCAATCCTTTGATTTATGTGATAGGCCTGCATTTAAGATGAACATTTACCATATATTAGGGCATTTTATAGTATTAGACTTGTTATTATAAAACATGCTTTAGTTAAGGAGTTATTGATACTTTAAGTGCAAAATGATGATATAAAACCTTGATAAATATGCACTTTTAAGTTCTAATCACCCCCCCAACCAGCTTATTACTAGTCTCTAGTAATCAAAGCGTTAAAATAGAATAACAATTTGTAAATTTCATAAAGCAAGGCATTCATCATTCAACTTACTTTAATTTATCCAGATAAACAAACTCTCATTAAATTCAAATATCTGCTCAATACTTCTTAAACAAGATATTACTAAACCTTTCTTTTGTGCTCAAAATATCAACATATAGTTATGGGGCTTTACTTGGAAGAAAAACAATTTTTTGTTCTAATGTTTAAGGCTAACTTTCTTAGGTTGGGATTATTTTTTTTTGTTTTCTTTTATTTATTTATTAATATACACATACAACTTGAAACACAATGTATCTTTAACCCATGTAACGAGTTTTAGGCTAATGACTCCTAGATCAGTTGGTCTTAGGGCATTAGGTGTTGAGACACCCCTACGAACTTAGCAACTCGGGCTGCAGATACTGATACATAGATAGTGCAATGTTTGATTCCCTTAAGCTTTTCTCCTCAACCCATGTAACAAGCGTTGGGCCAATAGCTCCCAAGTCAGTTGACTTTAGGGTATTAAGTGTTAAAACACCCCTTCGGGCTTAATTGCTTAGGTTAGGGAGGCTACGAAACCAAATTTATCTACCTTTTTATTATCTTTTTTTTTTTGCAAGTTATGTACTATCCCTTTCCCTTAGTTGTTACCTTTAACAAAAGAACATAAATAATGTAATAATCCAATGTGCAACCCACAATCATATGTTAAAGTGTGTGTGTGTGAAAATGAAGATTTAAAAATACTTGTTAAATGAGCATATGAGCAGAATCAAGTGCTACCAATACGAGAGTTTGTAAACCTGAATATTTCAAGAAGTATTCTGATAGACCCTATTAAGAATATTTACTAAGATGCGTCTCAAGAGTCACTTTAACAAAAGAACTCCTTTTACTACGCCATCCTAGTAACAATAGTTTTGCAAATAGTTTATGAAATAGAAAACACATGTTTTTTTTTAAAAAATATCAACTATTACCCTTTCCCCCCAACCAAAATGAGACATTGTCCTCAATGTCTTAAGGTAGAAAGATAGAGTATAAAAGACATCACCTGAAATAACGAACACTAACAAACCTGAAACACACTTAAACAAATATAAGAAACAACAAAACACAATAATAAAACCAAAAGACACAAAGTTTTTACAAACGAAGGCTCAAATCCAATCTAAGCTTTTTACGGCTTTCCTTAGTTGACCAATTTATGCGACTCATGGAGGGATTAATTACAGGGATGAAAGATTGTAATTGGTCAATTAATTGTTCAGCAGTAGCAGCAGAGGTTATGATTTGTCGTGCTAAAGATGTTAGGAATTCCTGTTCCACAACATGATCAAGAAAAGACAACAACTTATCATAGAAACCATTAACATTTAACAAACCTATGGGTTTATGATGAATGTGCAGTTGGGCCCAAGAGGAAATATGAAAGATCTCTTCCAATATGCCCAGACCACCTGGTAAGGCAATGAAGGCATCAACATGGTTAAACATTGCATTCAGTCGATCAGACATTGTGGGGACTTGTAATTCCTCTCCAATTGTTTTTCCAATGATGTCCCCTTGTGCTAAAGCTTTGGGGACAACCCCCAAAACTTGGCTACCTCCTAAAAATACAGCTTTTGACACTCCTCACATTAACCCAAGGCTGCCTCCTCCATACACTAAATGAATCTTTCGCTCAGCTAGTACCTGACCAAGATGATTTGCTAATTCTAAAAACTCCTTTTCTTTCCAGGACTAGATCCACCGAAAACACAATTATTGTTTATGTGATGACTTGAGAAACCTGCCATTTCTACACACTTCTGTATTTGATGAATGTATGGGTTGAGTAGAAATGAAGGCAATGAAAAGAAGAATTTATAGATGAGAAATAGAAAATGCAATCATACCACCTATATGTAGGCCAACCGTAGTCTCTCTCTCTCTCTCTCTCTCTCTCTATTTATTTACTTATTTTGAAAAAGCATGTGTATGTACAGGTAGTTGTGATTGTGGCTCACATCTTTCCTTGGTTTTACGTCCAAGAACGGCTTAAACGCCCTTTATGGGTCGGGGATAGGCTTCCCATCCAGTTTTCTTAAAAACTGGCAAACATGGTTTTTTTTAGTCAGATTCCCAAGACTAAGTCGAGCATGTTCTTTATGGAATTGTGGCCATAAATCATAAATTACACAATGCACATCTCCACTAGGGTGCGTTTCAAGAGTCAATAGAAGATTATCTAAAGACCCCTTACTCAGGCCATCTTTAATGAATTGTATTTTATCTTCACGGTTTACAGATACCATTCCTAAAGAACGACATGTTGCATTACAAGTCTATCTGGCATATTTGTGACAGACTTCCAGTCGTTTTGCACGACATTTCTTTGCAAAAGTGCTTTTACCTGTTCCAGGCATGTGTGAAATGAAAGAATTGGAGGACTCACCTGATAATCGGACCTTTGCTTCAATCAGCCAACAAATATCTTCAGGAATTTCATGATTCATTAACAACCTCAGTCTTTCACACCTAGCACGATAAATTTTTATAATCGCATTTTGAGGCAGAGCGGGAAAATAGTTTTTCAATTTTTTAAGAGTGATGTCCATTTTCAAATGAGAATTGGATGAGAGATTCAAAGAAAGAAGAAAGAGTAGAGAATTGCACAAATATATACACAGATATCAGTTATCATGGGAAACTAAAAGAACCGACTTAAGAGTCACGGAGTACCGTTATCCGCCATTTAACCGGGGTGAGAGAGACTAGCAAAACAAAAGTCACACCAAAAAGGAACACCAAAAAAATGTGAGAAAAACAAAATAATCAACCTTTATCTACAAGATCATTCAAAACAATGGATTCATTTTCACTAGGAAACTCATCAAAGTAAGCTTTCAAACGATGTCCATTTACCTTCAAAACATTGTCATTCTTTGAATTCTCAATATCAAGGGCCCTATAAGGATACACATGTTTCAAAATAAAATGACCGCTCCATCGTGATCTTATTTTTTCAGGAAATAAATGGAGTCGAGAATTATAAAGCAAAACTTTTAGACCAGTATCAATTTTTTGACAATTTCCACAAGTTTTGCAGAATGCATGTGTGTCCTTGAACATGGTGGGCCAATAAAATCCATTTTGTAAGATTTTTGCAGTCGTCTTTCTTGATGAGAATTGACTCCCACATGCTTCAGAATGACAAAGTTTAATGACACTACTTACCTCATTGTCAGGAATGCATCTTTGAAATTTTTGATCAGGACAATATTTGAATAAGTTAGGGTCATCCCAATAAAAGTTATTCACTTCATTCAAAAACTTTCCTTTGTCTTCAGAACTCCAGTGAGCTGGCAAATCTCCTAAAGGAAGAAAATTGATATTTTTAGCAAACTAAGGCATTAACTCAGTATATAGGCTAGAAAGTAAGGAACTAAGAGAAAGTAAGGATTCGCCAGGAGAGTAATCATTGATTGGTGGGATGTCAAATGTCAAATTTATTGTCACTCTTGACAAAAGATCGACATTAATATTTTTGGTGCCTTTTTCATCCGTGATTTCTTCCTGAGAATAAATCATTTGCAAATCTTCATATTCATCCAACTTAATTTTACTCAAAGTAGATTCAAGTTGATCATGAACTAATTCTTCAATATGATCTACTTCTTGTAAATCATTATCATCTCCAGGCTGCTTGCAAATGTTGAAAATATTCATCTCCAATGTTATGTTTCCAAAAGATAACTTCATGAGTCCATTCCTACAATTAATCAATGCATTAGAAGTTCAAGAAACGGACGTCCTAAAACAATAGGAAATGAATTACATGCTTCAATAGGTTGCGTGTCCAAGGCAATAAAATCCATAGGATAAATGATTTTATCAACTTGTACTAATACATCTTCAACTATTCCTCTAGGCACTTTTACCGATCTATCAGCAAGTAAAAGAGTTACAGAAGTTGGTTTTAACTCACCTAGATTGAGACTTTGAAAAACCGAATATGGAAGTAAATTCACACTAGCTTCAAGGTCAAGTAAGGCTCTTTCAATTTTATGTTCTCCAATAAAGCAAGAAATTATAGGACATCTAGGGTCTTTATATTTCAAAGCACTATTGTTCTGAAGAATGGCACTTACTTGTTCGGCTAAAAAGGCTTTCTTTTTCACATTCAGTTTTCTCTTCACAGTGCATAGATCTTTCAAAATTTTAGCATGGGAAGGTATCTATTTAATAGCATCCAACAAAGGTATATTGATCCTTACCTGTTTGAAAGTTTCAAAGATTTCAGAGTTGTGATTGAATTTTCTTTGTTTGGTCATGGCCTGAGAAAATGGAAGTGCTGGCGGGGAATCAGTCTTTTCTTTGTAATGTTCAGGTTCAACCCCTTCCTTACCCTCAAAGATAAACTCATCATCTTTCTCACAAGGTTCAATAATGAGTTTTTCAATAACCTTACCACTACGAAGAGTGATGACTGATTTGACTTGATCCGTGTGTTGGCTTCCAGAACCACTTGCATTTGCATTGTATTGCCCCTTTGGATTTTGCTGTGGTTGAGATGGAAACTTACCTTTCTCTTGGAAACTGAGAGCAGATGTTAACTTTGCAAGAGTATCCTTAAAATCTGTCATGCCTTGAGCAAGTTGAGTGTTGATTGCCTCTTACTTTTCAATGAATGCATGCAATGTTTTCTCAAGATTTCTTCTAGGAGGTGGAGCATAAGGAGGTGCATATCCATGAGAATTTTGAAAATTATGGTGTGCTAGAAACGGTGGGTGTGAAGTTTATGCATTGTTCCTATCACTCTTCCAACTAAAATTTAGGTGATTTCTCCAACCAGGGTTATACGTTTGTGAGTATGGGTTATGGTTTGGCCTTTGAAAACTGTTTAAAGCATGGGCTTGTTCATGGAGGCATTCCCTAAAAGAAGGCAAAGTTGGACAATCATTTGTTGAGTGTTCATTGGTTTCATAGATTTGACACACAATGTCTTGAACAGATTTTAATTGACCACTCTTTTTCAATTCAAGTGCTTCGACTTTTCTAGCTAAAGATGCAAACTTGGCTTGGAGGTCATGATCTTCCCTAAGGTTGTGCATACCTCCACTAGATGTATGAGGTTGAGTTTTACTTGGTGCCTCATAAGTACCTGTGGTGTCCTAATTTTAAGCATTTTCGGCTAGCAAGTCTAGGTACTCCATTGCTTCATTAGGGTTTTTATCTTCAAAAGTTCCATTGCACATCAATTCAACCATTTGCCTATCTCTAGGTGTTAACCCTTCATAAAAATGTGAAACCAATCTCCATGTTTCAAAACCATGATGAGGGCAAGTATTAAGCAAATCTCGATACCTATCCCAACATTGGTAAAATATTTCTCCTGGCTTTTGAGTGAAAGTAATGATTTGTTTTTTGAAAGAGTTTGTTTTGTGAGATGAAAAAAACTTCTTTAAAAATTGTTGTTGCATTTCATCCCAAGCGCGAATAGATCCTGGTCTCAAATTTTATAGCCATGTTTTAGCTTTATCTTTTAATGAAAAAGGAAAAAGCTCTAATCTAATGGTGCTCATGCTACAATTTGAGTCATTATATGTATTACAGACCTCCTCAAATTCCCTTAAATGCAAGTATGGATTTTCTAGGTCTAAGCCATGAAAAGAAGGTAAAAGTTGAATAATGCTTGGTTTAAAATTAAAATGAGATGCATCAGGAGGGAAAACTATGCATGAAGGTGCACTTGTTCTTGTGGGATTCATGTGGTCTCTAAGTGTTCTCATACGATTATTCTTATTATTCTCATTATGAAGCGATTGATTATCTTCTTCAGCCATATTTTCTGAAAATGATGAGGATACCCTACAAAGTCTACCACTTAATGTACGTGACCAAACTCTCATGCACGTGTAAAAGGAGAATAAATGAAGAAAAGAAAAGAGAAGAAAAAGAAATAAAAGAAAAGAAAACAAAAGAAACAAGAGTTAGAAAAAAATGAAAAGTGAAAAGAGAAAATAAAATAAATATTATAATTTATACAAGAATTTACCTCCCCGGCAACGGCGTCAAAAACTTGACACGAATAAAAGCTTTATGTCTTCTCCCAAGTGCAGGAGTGTCGAAGTAATAAATAACCCAGCAAGACCGGGGTCGAACCACAGAGAGATTAATTATATAAATTATAAATAATAAGACGACGACGACGACAACAACAACAACAATAATAACAACAACAACAACACCAATAATAATAATAATAATAATAATAATAATACTCAGTACGTGGCGTTGTTATACCTGAGAATGATCTAAAAGATCAGGTCACAAGTTTCCAGCCTATATACTGAGTTTATGAAAAGATCAAAAAGATATATTATATAATATAAACAGAATGTAAATAATAATAATAATAATAGTAGTAGTAGTAGTAGTAGTAGTAGTAGTAGTAGTAATAAAAAGAAGAGGAGGAAGAAATTAATGAGAACTTTGAGATGGAAGATTAATGTAGGGATTAAACAATGATAAAAACAAATGTCAAGGTTAGAGGATCCACCAATGGTATTTCAAACAAGTATAGTATAAACTCTAATTACTCAATTTGGAAACCACACACGGAGGAGGTTCCAATCGGATGATTTGTCATTAATAACTCATTATAAATTATTAACATGATCATATTAATTATCTTATTTACATAACACTAAACTTTTAAATATTGTCAGGAATTCATGATGTTAATTGATGTTAACAACAAATCAAGTTCCTTTCATAGCTCAGGTGTAGGTAATACCATACGGTTGGGCTATGAGAGTGCCAAGCATTTGTTGTACCAAGTATTATACAACACAAATCTAGATTAACCATTTAACAAGCAAGGTATTAAGAATTAGTAAGATAAAAAGATAAGACATGTTAATATTAAACATTAAGGTCCATGTTGAGTTTACACCATACTTATTCTTACACCATTAGTGTAACCTTTTCACCTTGACATAATAAACTTAGCTAAACATGATGAAGAAGAGAAACATAAATAAACAAAACAAGAACATAAATAAGATACAAGTTAACTAAGGAAAGGAAAGGAAATGAAAAGCATAAACAAGATATTAATGAAAGCAAAACTTAAGAATTACAATAAAAAAATATAAAGAGAGAAATAAAGAGCATGAACTTGATATGAATAACCAAGCCCCCAAATGCATGGCAAATGCCTCCTTTTATAGGCCAAAATTCAGAATTATTGATTTGATGACTAATTGTTGAGTGGGTGGCCAACTTTTGACTTGGTGAAAATCCTTATCTTCTTGTCTGGATAAAACAAAACTGTTACCATCAGAACTGGGTCCATTAAAAAACATGAAAATTGTAGGAAATTGACTCAACTTTTCAGGAAAAAAAAAATGGAGGTCATTTGGACTTCTGGAACTCTAGATATGGGCCAAACACTGAACAGTGTTCGGGCTGCAGGATAGATTCGGACTTTTCCGTTGTTGCTATAATTTGGACTTGAAAATGGCCTTCTTAGATCTTGATGAAAACATGAAAGTTGTAGGCCTATGTCTTACTAAATCTGTGTAAAAATGTGAGGTCATTTGGACATCTAGAACTCAAGATATGACTCAATTACTGAACAATGTTTCAGTTTGGACTGCACCAACATCTCTTTTCTAAGTTTCACCCTCTCTTTATCTTCACAAATTTCAGTAGTTAAATTCATCAATCAATCCTTTGATTTATGTGATAGGCCTGCATTTAAAATGAACATTTACCATTTATTAGGGCATTTTATAGTATTAGACTTGTTATTATAAAACATGCTTTAGTTAAGGAGTTATTGATACTTTAAGTGCAAAATGATGATATAAAACCTTGATAAATATGCACTTTTAAGTACTAATCACCTGGGCTATGAAAGGAACTTGATTTGTTGTTAACATCAGTTAACATCATGAATTCCTGATAATATTTAAAAGTTTGGTGTTATGTAAATAAGATAATTAATATGATCATGTTAATAATTTATAATGAGCTATTAATGACAAATCATTCGATTGGAACCTCCTTCGTGTGTGGTTTCCAAATTGAGTAATAAGAGTTTATACTATACTTGTTTGAAATACCATTGGTGGATCCTCTAACCTTGAAATTTATTTTTATCATTGTTTAATCCTTACATTAATCTTTCATCTCAAAGTTCTCATTAATTTCTTCATCTTCTTCTTTTATTACTACTACTACTATTATTATTATTATTAGTAGTAGTAGTAGTAGTAGTAGTAGTATTAATATTATTAATATTATTTACATTTTATTTATATTATATAATATATCTCTTTGATCTTTTCATAAACTTAGTATATAGGTTGGAAGCATGTGACTCGATCTTTTAGATCATTATCAAGTATAACAACGCCACGTACAAAGTATTATTATTATTATTATTACTATTGCTATTGCTATTGCTATTGCTATTACTATTATTGTTATTATTGTTGTTGTTGTTGTTGTTGTTGTTGTCTTGTTATTTATAATTTATACAATTAACTTCTCTGTGGTTCGACCCCAGTCTTGCCGGGTTATTTATTACTTCGACACTTCTACACTTGGAAGAAGACCTCAATCTTTTGGTCGTGTCAACCACCTTATAAATAATCATTTTATATATTTTAAGAGATAGGTTGCCTCTAAAATGATTGTTTTCAATGTTTCAAGAGGTAAATCACCTAAAAAATAACCAATAAGTTTAACATTTCAAGGTAGGTTACCTCTCAAATGACCAACTTCAACATTTTAGAGGTAGGTCGCCTCTTAAATGACCAATTTTAATGTTTCAAGGAAGGTCACCTCACAAATAATCAATTTTAAAATTTCAATGTTTCGAGGTAGGTCACCTCTCAAATGACTAGTTTTTATGTTTCAAGAGGTAGATCGTCTTCTAAAAGACCATTTTCAACATTTCAATAGGTAGGTTGGCTCCCAAATGACAAATGACCTTTTTCAATGTTTCAAGAGGTAGGTCGCCCCTCAAATGATAGTTTTTTATGTTTCAAGAGGTAGGTCGCCCTTTAAATGATTGTTTTTTACGTTTCAACATGTAGGTCGCCTCTTAAATGATTGTTTTCTACATTTCAAGAGGTAATTCACCTCTCAAATGATTATTTTCAATGTTTTATATTGTAGGTCACCTCTCAAATAACCACTTTCAATGTTTCAAAAGGTAGGTCGCCTTAATAGTTTGACCATTTTAAAAAATCTGAGGAAGGTCACCTCAATAATATGAATAATTTTTAAAGTTTCGATGAAGGCCACCTTAATAATATGATCAATTTCAAATTTTCAATGTTTCAAGAGGTAGGTCTACCTCTCAAATGACTAATTTCAAAATTTCTCGAGGATAATCACCTCATGATTTGATAAAATTCAAAATTTCCTTGTGCAGTTACCTCTCAACTTTGATGCTTTTAAGAAACATCATTTTTTCTTTTCAAGTTTATTATATAAAGCTTTTTTCAAAACTTTATACCAAGGTTGTCAAAAACAATTTTTGACACAACATAAAATATACAATATAAACTCGTATTGTAAACTCGAATCGTAAAATTGCATGTAAAGTATTTTAACTACTTATATATTGACAATTCCATTCAAGTAGTAAATAATAATATAACACAATTAAAATAAAAATGAAATAAATAATACAAATGTCCAAACACCTTAAAATACATAGTTCAAATAAAAATTCACACATGGTTTAAATAACTTAAAAACACAATACATTACAGCACAATACAATTATGTCCATAGAATTTCATTAACTAAAAATTAACAAACCTAAAACAAACAATTTTTTGGTGTGTCATATAAACTAAACACAACCTCATTGCCTTTATCTTACTCGTTATTCCTAAAACATTAATCAAAATTATTACTATCTAAATGATTATTACTGCTACTGCTACTACTAGTATTAACACCGATATTATGAACATTAGTGCTACTATTAGTACCAACACCAACACCAGTATTGTTAATAATATTTAACTCCAAACTCCTTGAATTATCTAGATTGACATAATTCTGAATCTTTAAATCATCTTTAGTTCCATGATACTCCATTTCAATATCATTAAAATTTTCTTCATCATCACTTTCATTTTCTTTACTATTTTTTCTTTGTGTTGTACTATCAATGATACCAAGCAAATCAAAGTTTGATAAACTATCATGTTTTTCTCCTTCGGTTATCCAATCATCATCAGATGAGAGATCATTTAAAACTTCACCAAAATCATTAGCTTTCTTTTTGACTTGGTTATCATTCAATTTCAGATTATACATTACAAATATCAAATCATTTATTTTTTTCTGGTGCAAACAATTTCTTCGTTTCGTATGTACCTATGTAAGTAATTCAAATTTATTACATATAAGATTCTTATCAAATATAAAAACATTAAAATTTTAAAAAAAATTACCATCTTAAAATTGCAAATTTTTATAGCTTTAGACATTCATCCCCATAAGAATCCCACCATTTAGTTGGAGTTTTTTTATCCCTTGCTATCTTGGCAGCCTCAATACCAAACAACCCCTTTGCATCCTTGAATGAATCAAGTTATAAGTCAATTTTATACCTTTCACTTGCATCAGACACCATTCTTTCTAAGCATTGATATAATCAAATTTTAATGTTGGCATTAACTTTAAAATTAGGATTAAAATGATAACGAGGATTCAAATAATAAGCTATTGCTTGTAAAGGTCTGTAAAGTTGAAGTTCCCATCTTGCATTAATAATATTCAATATAGGTATATAACTACAAAATAAAAAAAAATATTATCATAAAAAATAAATTAAATAATATAAAAGTGAAATAAACATTATGTATCAACTGATAATAGTAAATAAATAATTAGCAAGATAAAAAATCGATACTTTTTTTTCACAGAACTAAAATTCACCTGTATCTTTCTTTTGCTTGATTCATTGCTTCATGTATAAAACTCATAGCTGGTTTCTCATTTGAATCAACTAATCGAAGAACTTTAATCAGAAGATATGATGTCTTAATAGATATAGTGACATCATGCCAAAACTTGCTGTCCAAAACACAACTTTGAATTCACTTCCCTTCTTTTGTTTTTGAAAACCTATATGACCTTTGACACGACCAAAAGATTGATGTCTTATTCCAAGTGTAGGAGTGTTGAAGTAATAAATAACCCGGCAAGACCGGAATCGAACCGTAGGGTGGTGAACTATATAAATTACAAATAATATATATATTTAATAAAATAAAGAGTTTACGAGAATTTTATGGGATATTAATGTAAGGATTAAACAATGATAAAATAATTATCAAGGTTAGAGGATTCACTAATGGTATTAGAAATAAATATAATATAAACTCTTTCTATTAATCAACTAGAAACCACTCATAAAGAAGGTTCCAATCAGATGATTTATCCTTAATACATCATTATAAATTGTTAACATGATTATATTAATTATCTTATTTAAGTAACACCAAACTTTTAAATATTATCAGGCTAACTTATATTAACAACAAATCAAGTTCCATTCATAGCACATGTGTAGATTATACCATACGATTGGTTATGAAAGTGCTAAGCATTTGTTGTACCAAGTGTTATGCAACACAAATCTAGATTAACCATTTAAAAAGCAAGGCATTAAGAATTAGTAAGATAAGACATGTTAATAACAAACTTTCTTGGATATAAACATTGAAATCCATGTTGAGTTTATATTATACCCATTCTAACATCATTAGTGAAACCTTCTCACCTTGATATAAAAAACTTAGCTAAACATAATGAAGAAGAGAAACATAAATAAACAACATAAGAACATAAGTATAGTAAAGGAAATGAAAAGCATAAACAAGAGATTAAGGAAAATCTAACATGAAATAAAACTTAAATATTACAAAAATATAAAGAAAAAAAAATAAAGAGCATGATTTGATATGAACAACCAAGATGCCTAAATGCATGGCAAATGCCTCCTTTTATAGGCCAAAATTTGGAACTATTGGTTTGATGACTAATTGTTGAGTGGGTAGCCACATCTTGACTTGGTGACAATCCTTATCTTTTTATCTGAACAAAACGTCACTGATAATGTCTGAATTTGAACCACCTATGCCATGAAAGTTCTAGGAAATTGTCTCATATTTCCAGAAAAAAAATTAAGATCATTTGAACTTCTAGAACTCGAGATATGGGCTGAACACTGAACAATGTCTAGGTTGTAGGATAGATTGAGACTTCTCCGTTGTTGCTAAAATTTGGACTTGAAAACAGCCTTTTTAAATCTTGGACTGCACATGAAAGTTTTAGGCTTATGTCTTATCTTTCCATACATATAAAGCATACCCAAATTTGAGATCTACAGCTCCAGATATGACCCAATTACCGAACAGTGTTCCAGTTTGGACTCAACTAGCATCTCTTTTCTAAGTTTAGCCCTTTCTTTGTCCTTTTAACTTCAATACTTAAACTCATCAATCAATTCTTTTATTTATGTGATAGGCCTACATTTAAGATGAACATTTACCATATATTATTAAATATATTATTATAAAACATGCTTTAGTTAAGGAGTTATTGATACTTCAAGTGCAAAATGATGATATTAAACCTTGATAAAAATACACTTTTAAGCACTAATCAACCTCCACTAGATAGAAGTAAACATTGTCATTAATTATATCTAACAATCACTTAAACATCCAAGAATCAAATATATAGTAACGAATCTAGTGGTGACAGGCCTAATTAAATCTTTTTCCGTTGTAAAGTGTATTAGCATGGAAATGAGAATAGTTCTTAAATATATGTACAAGGTGATTCTCCTCCCATTAATAATAGTTACTGGATGAACCTCTAGTTTCTTCTCAAAATATTTCAATATCAAGTCAATACAAAAGGTAACACATGGTGTCCAAAATAATCCTTTTCTCTTTCCCATAAAAAATTGCCATGTTGCCTTATAATTTGCAACATTGTCAGTGATTACTTGCACCATATTTTCCTCTTCAATTCTCTTCAATCCTCTCTACAGTAGCTTTCAAAATCTCAAATACCTTACCAGCAGTCTTAGATATATTAGAGGCATTTATTAATGGTAAAAAAAAATTATCCTTTTAGGACTATTAACCAAAAAGTTGCAAATAGAACGCCTTTTGTTATCAGTCCATCTATCAGACATTATCGAGCAACCTGTTTTTTTTTCCATTCTAGCTTGTACTCCTCAAGCAAGTTCATCGTATGATCTATTTCTTGCTTCAAATACTTCTCTCCAATATCATGGTAATATGGAGGCTTAAAACTTGCTCATGCTTTACAACTAATTCAAGGGCCTTAATAAGCTTATAGTTTTTCACATAGTTAAATGGAATCGCACTAGTGTAGAAAAACCTTACAATTTATTGACATGCTTATTCTCTTAGATCCTTTTTTAGCAGCTGATTGATGGTAGTTTATGTACTTCCACTCCCACTTACTACTCCTTTTCCTTTGTTCACTGAGCTAATTTCATTCCCTTTATCATTATCTTCATCTTTTCCAATATATTGGAAAGCTTTTCTTTTCTTCTTAGTCGCTTCTTGATTTTTCACTAAAATATTCAAATTTATCTTCTTTACATCTTTTGGTACTTGTTGGTATGATATCCTTTCGAGTGCAAGTCAAATGATGCTTGAAATGATAAATGCCTCCACATCAATTTTTTTGACAATATTTGCACTGAACTTTTCTTGAATTCTTATCAACATCTATACCATATTGCCATCCCACATCAAGTTTATTGTCGTTGGTAGTTTTTTTAGATGACATATATCATGTAGTTCAAGAATCAATATATGCACCAACAAGGATGTATAGTGTAAAGAGTTGGACAAAATACAAAAAACAAAACATACATATATATGGTTAAATTCTGCAAAATCTTTGCATTATTATTAAATCAACAATGAAACATACATCTAACAACTAGAGTAAAAAGTATGAAAGCAAAACCTAAAACATGTTACCTTTAAGAATTTTCTATCAAATTATTTGACATTGTAATTAACTTGATTTTTAATATTCCATATGCTTATAGATTTTTATACAGTGACTAGTTATGATCTTCTAGCTCATACGTTGGAACAATATAGTATCCACCATTACCAAATAGATTTAGCTCATCTCATTAATACGCTTTGTTTTGGTCTAAACTCCAAACATGGTCCCTTGTGTTAAGAAAAGAGAAATAAAGTTTACCATTAATGGGCATGCTTACTTTAATTTGGTATTGATCACAAATGTTGTTGGAGTAGGAGATGTTCATTCAATATCAATAAAGAGTTCTAAGATAGGGTGGGAATCTATGTCGAGGAACTGGGGCCAGAACTAGCAAAGCAATTCTCTTACTTTAATGGCCAAAGTCTTTCTTTCCAAGTCACCACAAGTGATGTTAGGACTGTGACAAGCTACAATTCCGTGCCAAAACACTGGCAATTTGGCCAAACATTTTCAAGTGGTCAATTCTAGCTTTTGCAGACAAACAATTCTCATTTATTGTTGTGTGATAGCATTTATATATAATTTGCGAGGGAGGAGAGGGGGTAGGGTAGGAAAGGCATGGCCAATATGTCTGGCTCTTGTTGAGGTGGTTTATTAGCACCCGCTGGGTTTTTATATATGCAACGTAAAATTGAAAGATATAGTTCCTTTGTAGTTTACATACATGGAATATTATGCCAAGATTCACAACCAGGTATTGCAGAAAGCAGTGGAAAAATTGAATACTGATGATGGAAACAAAAGCACGTTTGTAATTCTTGATCTCTATAACGCTATGGTTTCTATTATTGACCAATTCAGACAGGATGCATGTATATCTATTCATGTCTTCTCAACCACACAATGTTTTTATATGCATCTTAATTCTAAGGTTAATGTTTGATTAACCTTTCTTCTTTCTACTTGTCACAACAAATACCTAGTATAAGAACCCATTACAGCACCAGAAAGATTAACTTGATTAATCTCATGGATGAGGAGGAAGAAGAAAAGATTAACAAATTAACAGAAAATAATGTGTTTACCAGATTTTCAGCACCAGGAAGATTTCCTCTTTTTATAAGATTAACAACAAGTTCAAGATTATTTAATTGCCAAACCATCAGACCTGCTCTCTGTTTTATTTCAATCAATTCACGGTTGTATTTTTCATGTTGAAGAAATAAATAAATAAAATGGTGTAATGCTATATAAGTTCCCGTAATCATTTATCATAATTTATAGTTAGTGATATCTATATTTCCATGCATAATCCTAGTTATTATCGTATTAAAATAAGGGATAACTTATCTACCTTTTTACTTTAATATATGGTACAACCACGAACAATAGATAATCAGTAATAAAAAAACAAAAATAATAGGGTGCTTTAAAATCCGACCCATAGTTTTGAAACTCAGCCCGGCCCGGCGGATTGACCATGGGCTTGAACCAGACTGAGTTAACCCTGGGCTTGAACCAGATCGGGTTAAAGAAAAAACAAGGAAAGGAAAACCCCAGTGTGACCCGGCGGGTTGACCCGGCAAGACTTGGTTAAAAACCCGGTTGCAACCCACCGACTTTTGTTTTTGTTTTTTTTACTAAAACGACATCATTTTGATTTTTTAAAAAAAGAATTGATCCGGGTGACCTAGTGACCTGGTCAAAACCCGAAACCCGAGCCTTAAATCGAGCCGACCCCCAGATCGGGTCTAAAAGCTATGATCTGACCTAAGAGGCAGGTTGGTTTACCAGGTTCAAAGGAGATGAATAATCACCTGCTTCCGGAACAAATCGAAGAATTTCTTGGCAATCTTACAAGATCCATTCGTTCTTTTTTCTCTGATAGATGATCAGAACTTCATCTAGGTTCGAATCCTACTAAGAGGTCCACTGTGATCAGAAATTGTTGAAGAAAGAACAAAATGTTTCTTTTGTCCCTTCTAGGTGATCGGAAAATAAAGAAATAGTTAATATATTCAAGACAACCTCTTTCGAGGAATGGGCCAAACCCGGTCATTTCTCAAGAACAATAGCTAAAGGACCTGATACTACCACTTGGATCTGGAACCTACATGCTGATGCTCATGATTTTGATAGCCATACTAGTGATTTGGAAGAGATCTCCTAAAAAGTCTTTAGTGCTCATTTTGGCCAACTCTCCATCATTCAAGAACATAGAGGAGGTAGGATGAGCAGCTGGTCATATCTAGTATGGATCGTACATGGATGATAGTTGGAGTCGATGACTCTCTTAGGGTTCCCTCATCTAGGATCCTTAGGAAAGAGGATCATGTTGGCCTTTGCGAACAGCTTGATGCACTATCCTCCTTTAACCCTTTAGCGAAATGCAGAAAAAGAAAGGAAAATCCATGGACCGTATGTGGGAGCTATAAATGTTTTAATTTTATTTGTTGTGATGTTCATGAATAGTTCATAATATTACAAAGATTTCAATCTTTGGACTGTTGGGAATGGTCTTACTTCTCTAATTTGTACAAGTCTTTTTGTTTTACCAATTACTATTATTTTAAATACAACATGGTATGAGATTATTTGGACTACAAGAGCAAACCAAATTATAGGGCAAGATTTGGTAAGTAATAGTCAACAAATTGGAATTATTTATCAACTGATTTGTTTTCTTCCATTTGAATTTATTTCAATAATTTTTTTAGTTACTTTGATAGGTGCGATTGCCACAGCTCATCAGTAATAAATATTTTAAATTAGCAATAGCAATCCGAATCAGACTTCATTCTATGTTATCACATTTATTTTAAGATTTTTTTTATATAAATTCTTTTATTCAATCTATATTCAAATCTTTTTTTTTTTGTACATGTGATATTCTTATGCTAGTCAAAGTGGCTAGCCCTAGTCTGGGAGTACTCAGAGTACTGAATACGAGGTATCATATAGTCTTTGTTGACCGAACTAGTCTCGTCCCATCTGGGCTCTTTGGCTAAAATAGAAAAAGGCTAGGATTCCGTTCCTGAGGGGGTGAGGTTGTCGCGCTTGGTACGGTGAGTTGCTAGCTATGGACCAAAGAGAAGGGCATATGTGATATCAATTCCAGTTCTTGATGCCCGACCCAACTAGGCAAAACAGCTGAAGAAATGTTCTAGTCAAGACGAGAGCTAGAGAGAGTTGATGATACGTTCCAAGGGTGAAGCTAACGCTTCCCTGGCCACTAGGGAGTCATCAAAGTATGAGTCCATACACTTGCTAGCTAATACTGGATCATCAAAGACCTGATTCCATCATGAATGCAGTTGTCGAAGTGATGGAAAAGAACGAATATCCTTTATGTATCCACCCAGTTTGTCAACTTTTTTAGAAATAATATAAAGAAAGATGTCTCTGTTCACAATAGAAAAACTCTCCTTTGATAAATTGTATAATCATTTGAATTATAATAATGAACAAAAAAAAAAACCTAAGTAACGAGTTCATAAATAGAATATAAGTTCTAGATAAAGGGTTTCGTGTTTTGAATATACTAAAAAAAAAAAGAAAAATGAATTTTTTTATTATTAAATTCAATACAATATTAAATAAATAATAAAAAATTTAAAATGAAACGAAAGTCTTTTTATTGCACCTATTAATCTTATATATTATATAGATATAAATATCAATATAAATTGTGTTCTGGAATCAAAGAAAGATATTTTTAATTCCCTTAATATGTTTTATTATGTTTTATGTTATGACTTCAAATAAACTTTATGTGGAATGGAGGAAGGAAATAGTAATTTATTCCTATAGAATAACTAGATAACTAGGAACAAAAAGATTGAATCAGAAATATCGATAGATTTTTTTTTTTTAGTCAAAGAAATATGAAAATGAAAGAAAAAGGCGGATGTACTGTTCCAATTTCATCTATATCAAATTTGACTATCTGAATTTTGATCGCCAACTCATACTAGATCTAGTTGCATTTTATTGGAAATGGGAGACCGGTCAAAATGAATTTTCCTTTATGTTTTTTTGTTTCTAAAAGAACTTTCATCAACTTGCCCTATTCTGATATGAATCTTTCTAAGCAATTTGTTAGATCTAAAAGTAAAATAATAAGAACCCCCTCATATGATCCCCTATATACACATACTACACATATATAGCTACATGGGCTTTGCATTTATTTCAGGCATCCGCTCCAATCATGACTTATTTTCAACAAATATCTCGTTTACTCATATATCATATTTACGTTTATGCCTGCCCTTTCTTTTACTCATATAATACAAAAAAGGATTTATGGCTACACAAAGTGTTGAGGGGAGTTCTAGAACTGGTCTAAGACAAACTATTGTAGGGGATTTATTGAAACCATTGAAATATGGTAAATTAGCTCTAGGGTGGGGAACTATTCCTTTGATGGGTGTCACAATGGCTCTATTTGTGATATTCCTATCTATTATTTTGGAGATTTATAATTCTTTTATAGAAAGGAAGGGGGGAGCACCCAATTAGAGTTTTAGATTCATGGATGTAAGGAGTTTTAAGATTCGGGTGAGATCTAATGTAGATCCAACTTTCTATTCACTTGTAGGATCCGGGCGATCCGGGGGTGGGGGGGCATCATGGCTCCTCTCTTCTCAAGAATCCATACATCCCTTATTAGTGTATGGACAACTATCTCTCGAGCACAGGTTTAGGTTCAGCAATTAAGGCCATTGCGACACCCATGCATTGATGGGTGGTAGGGACCCATATTAACTATCATAAAGTCCTTTCTTGTTGCTAGTACATTCATAAGGGGTTCCTCAATTTATTTTTCCATGAATTATTGAAAACTAAAAGAAGTTCATCAAAATTCAAGTTTAAGATCTAATAAATCAAATAATAATAATGATAATAATAATAATAAAAAGACTCTTTAAATTAACGAGTTTTTGATTCTGTGGAAAGCAGTATTTGATGAAAGTCATATGTACGGCTTGGAGGGAGGTCTTTCATATCTTTTGAGATCCACCCTACAATATGGGGTCAAAAAGCAAAAATAGATGATTTTATTAGCCCTTATAAAAGGAAAATTGATTCTTGAGAATCCCTTGCATGCTTATGTCACATCGAGGTACTACAAAATAAAAAACTGTAAAATCCAATCCAATTTATTGGAGGATGATCAGTTATCTCTCGATTCCATTAGTAATAAGGATTTAGAATATTGCATATTGATTAATCAAAGAGAGATTCAACAACTAAAAGAAAGATCGATTCTTTGGGATCCTTCTTTTCTTCAAACAGAATGAACAAAGATAGAATCAGATTGATTCCCTAAATGCCTTTCTGGATATTCCTCAATGTTCCAGCTATTCATGAAAGGTACGAAGGAGATGAATAATCATCTGCTTCTGGAAGAAATCAAAGAATTTCTTGGGAATCCTACAAGATCCATTCATTCTTTTTCTCTAACAGATGGTCAGAACTTCATATAGGTTCAAAACCTACTAAGAGGTCCAATAGAGATTAGAAACTGTTGAAGAAAGAACAAGATGTTTCTTTTGTCCCTTCTAGGCGATCGAAAAATAAAGAAATAGTTAATATATTCAAGACAATTATGTATTAACAAAATACCGTCTCAATTCATCCTATTTCATCATATTCGGGATGTGATATGGTTCTGAAGGATGAACTGGATATGGACAGTTCTAATAAGATTTCTTTCTTGAACAAAAATCTATTTTTTGATTTATTTCATCTATTCCATGATCGAAACTGTCAGGGGGGGGGATACACGTTACACCACGATTTTGAATCAAAAGAGAGATTTCAAGAAATGATGGATCTATTCACTCTATCAATAACCAAGCCAGATCAATCAGCTTTGTCTACGAACAAGGAAGCTATAACTAATGCAACTAAGAATCTCATGGAGAGTTCTATCCTGGTTTAGGATGAACGTTGGCGGCATGCTTAACACATGTAAGTCGGACGGGAAGTGGTGTTTCTAGTGGCAGATGGGTGAGTAAAGCGTAAGAACCTACCCTTAGGAGGGGAACAACAGCTGGAAACGGCTGTTAATACCCCATAGGCTAAGGAGCAAAAGGAAAAATCCCCCTGAGGAGGGGCTCGCGTCTAATTAGCTAGTTGGTGAGGCAATAACTTACCAAGGCAATGATCAATAGCTGGTCTGAGACGACAATCAGCCACACTGGGAAGGATGTGGCGTACTTCACTTAATTTCCACATCTTTCCCTTACTTAATGGAGGCAGTCAATCAATATGGATTGATCCGAAATGTGATTCAAATCCAATATAGCACCTATGGGTACATAAGAAATGTATTGAATCAATTCTTTTTAATGAATAGATCCGATCACAACTTCGAATATGGAATTCAAAAGGATCAAATAGGAAATGATACTTTGAATCATAGAACTCTAATGAAATATACGATCAACCAATATTTATCGAATTAGAAACAGAGTTAGAAGAAATGGTTCAATCCTTTTATTTTTCTTTCTCGAATCGAGAGATATATAAATTGGGCCAAGTGACAGGTCTGTAGCGAGGGTAAGGTTACAATTCAAGCTAAAGTGCTAAGGCTGTTTGATCTATCTTCCTCAACTTTGCCTTTATTTGGGTAGACCCAGGCTACCCTTGCTATAGATCCCTTTTCGCCTTTACTGAATAGCCTTGTTAAGGAATTGGAAGACCCAAAGGATTATTCCAATGTATCATTTCTGGGTCCAATGGAATTCATAGGTATAGGAAGAAGCCCTGCTTAATAGAGATTTTTTCTTTCGACCATCTTTCAATTGTTAATACAATATACAAGGACCACTACTACAAATAGTACTACACCCTTGATCATGAAATATCGATTGCTTGTTGAACCCTGTGAATTGCGTGAAAATAGGATACTCCGAATTCGGGAGTCTAAGAGTTTTATAAAACGTTCTTGATGGAAAAAAAATGTGAATGAAATATCCCACTGAATTGAATTGAGTCTGTGAATCTAAGAAATAGTGAGAACATAGTTTTAGGAAGGATCAATATGGATAGATTTATAATTCTTCAGTAGAAAGGAAGGGGGAGCACCCAATTAGAGTTTTAGCTGCATATTCTATAAACTTGTGATAAGAAGTTTTAGGAAAGATGTGGATACTACAAATTCTATTATAGACGCCTTTCCATACTTTGTATCTGGCATACTTTACTTAATTTCCTCTGCAATATTGGGCTTTGGCAGTATTTATCATGCACTTCTAGGCCCAGGACTCTTGAAGAATCTTTTCTAATTTTTTGGTTATGTATGGAAAGATAGAAATAAAATGACAACAATTTTAGGTATTCATTTAATTTTGCTAGGTATAGGTGCTTTTCTTCTAGTATTCAAAACTCTTTATTTTGGGGGCGTATATAATACTTAGTCTCCGGGGGGGAGATGTAAGAAAAATTACCAACTTGACCCTTAGCCCAAGTGTTATTTTTGGTTATTTACTAAAATCTCCTTTTGGAGGGGAAGGATGGATTGTTAGTGTGGATAATTTGGGTAATATAATTGGGGAGCATGTATGGTTAGGTTCCATTTGTATACTTGGTGGAATTTGGCATATCTTAACCAAACCTTTTGCATGGGCTCGCCGTGAAAGGGATATGCTCTTCTCCCTTGCCCTTCTGAACCCTCTTTTTGCTTCCCTTACTTTTCATGTGGGGCTAGGTACGCAAAGGCTTATCCTCAACTAAGCTCATCTTCTTCATTGGCACTGAAAAGAGAGATCATCCAATAACGTCATAAAAAATAGTTAGACCTAACCCCATGAATCGAAGGAAGGGTAGGACTTTGACCGTGCTTCCCGAGAGTAGACAATTGAAATAATGCCCCTTCGTAACCTAACTAGGACATGAGCACGGAACCTGTAGCTTTTCTTTTTCCAATGCCCTCATCGACTGGGAGTTTCTTGCACTTTTTCTGGGGTGATCTTGTAGTTCTTGGTCTGTGAAGATACGTTGTTAGATGCTCCATTTTATTTTCCCATTGAGACCAAACCTAAACCTATGCTCGAGAGATAGTTGTCCATATACTGATAAGGGATGTATGGATTCTCGAGAAGAGAGGAGCCATGGTGGTCCCCCCCGGACCGCCCGGATCCCACGAGTGAATAGAAAGTTGGATCTACATTGGATCTCACCTGAATCGCCCCATCTATCCTCCTGAGGAGAAGTTTGGTTTCAAACCCCGGTTCGAACAAGAGAAGTATGCCATGCTAATGTGCCTTGGATGATCCACATCTCAGTGTCAGGCGCTGATGAGCACATTGAACTATCCATATGGTTGAGAGCCCTCATAGCCTCGGCACAATGATGCAAATATCAAGGACGCACTCTACCATTGAGCAAATAGCTATGCCAAAAGAGAGAGAAACCCCATCCTTCTCTTTACCTTTTATGTCCCCATGTTGCCGCGCGGGAGGGACACGGGGGCGTAAAAAAGGGGATCCTATCAACTTGTTCCGACCTAGGATAATTTCGTGATCCGCGGCCGAACTTATTCCAATTCAATTAGAGATCTCGGATCGAATCGATATTGATATACCGATTCGATCTGAGATCTCTTATTGAATTGCTAATTCAATGAGCATTCTCAATATTATGCCTTGAAGAGGACTCGAACCTCCATGCTTTTTAGCACGAGATTTTGAGTCTCGCATGTATACCATTTCACCACCAAGGCATCTTGAAAGTGAATCGTATTCCATGAATATGATATCTATCTAGTGTGATGTATGGTATATATGACAAAGGTGGAGTGTTGGAGTATTTCTATTGATCAGTCATGTCATATAGGCCCAAGTCAGACATCCATCGCACTCTTTCAAGAGTGGCTGTTTCTAGGCAAACCTCCTGGTTGTCTTTGCACCCTTACCTCATTTATCACTGAGTAGTCATTTAGGGGCCTTAGCTGGTGATCCGGGATGTTTCCCTTTCGACAATGAAGCTTATCCCCCATCGTCTCACTGGCCGACCTTGACGCTTGTTATTTTGAGGTCATATCTAGTATTCAGAGTTTGCCTCGATTTGGTACCGCTCTCGCGGCCCGTACCAAAACAGTGCTTTACCCCTAGATGTCCAGTCAACTGCTGCTACTCCATTACTCCTTTTTCCTATAAAACATTTACTACCTGAGCCACAGAAGATGCTTTTTGACCGATAACTACATAAACACATATTACATTTTGCCATTGTTGATTGAGAATCGTATCTGTGGCTACTGTTGTTTTACCGGTTTGCCTATCCCCAATAATTAATTCTTGTTGACCACGTCCTATAGGGATCATTGAGTCAATAGCAATAAGTCCTGTTTGAAGAGGCTCATATATGAAACGCCTCAAAATAATCATGGAGCGGGAGATTCAATTAACCGAGAAATAGCCCACTTCTTTCTCGAGAAGAGATGGGAAACATGCTTAATATCATTTGATTGAATAGTTGACCCAGCTCCTTGTTGTTTAATGAAACCCTCCACTTCAATTGGTATTTTTTTCATGAAAAGTAAACATGAGATAATAAATCTAGTCTTTCACTAAGATTTTGAATAGCTGTCCCAAATTCAAGTTGATTATGTTTCACCCCTTCCTTGGGGAAAGACGATCAAACAATTCCCAATCATGGTGCTTGCGGATCGGATCATCCATATAATATAAAAAAAGAAACTCCAGATATTTGATATCTTTCTCTTTGAATAAGATCTCAATTTCAGCGACGGTTTCATTAGATATCTTACAACTAGAATCCCTTTTTTTTCTGATCTAGTTCCTCCACCACCGCGAACCCCAGTTATATTCAAACATGATACACTTTTTTGTTATTGGGAGAACCCAAGTACTCTCTTTTGGATCCAGGAAACGACTCTCAGAGATCTTTTTTCCTTTTGGAAGATACAGGAGCGAAACAATCAACCTATTGATATTGGATCGGCTATTCCCAGATACTATCATTGCTTCTTCTCAGGGAAAAGAAGTTCATGACCTATAGGCCTTCTACCTCCATGCGGCATTGCTCCATCAAGCTTTCGTCCATTGCAAAAAATTCCAGCTTGGCAGTTTGGTCAGGGAGACACAGAAATAGTACTTTAAGACCCATTATGTGTCCAAGGCCTTTTGTTCTTCTTGGCATCTATTATTTTGGCACAAATCTTTTTGGTTCTTAAAAAGAAACAGTTTGACAAGGCTCAATTGTCCGAAATGAATTCCTAGATTACGAATTTATCAACATCAAGTTTTTATCTTTTCTTAATTTCTTAAAAAGAAGAAAAAATTTTGTTGGAAATTCTGTATGATAAAAAAAAAATACAAAAAGACTTTTGTTTTGCTTTATATATATATATATATATATATATATATATATATATATATTTTATACCAAATTAGGGGAATTACTTGTACCACATTTTTATATTTAGTATGTATATTGGTAAGAAGACTATTTGACTTTATCTGCTCTTTTCCAATCTAAACCACCATTGATATCGACATGGCTGAGTTCACCAAATGTTCGAGAGTTCCTTTATTCAATCCTTTTCCTTCTTCTTGTTGCAGGATATCTCATTCGTACACATCTCCTTTTTGTTTTCCGAGCCTATAGTGAGTTATAGATAGAGTTCGAAAGGTCAAATCTTTGATGATTTCATCATACATGATTGAGTTGCGAAAACTTTTGGGTAGGTATCCGATATTTGAACTAAATTCTTCTGGATAAGTACGTTAGAGAGGTGAGAATTTTTTGAATGAACCGCACTCCTTCATATACGTCAGGAATCCATTGATGAGAAGGGGCTGGGGAAAGCCTGAACCTAATTCCTACAGTGATGAATATAAGCGTAATTGAAATTCCTGGGGAGTTATACAGTTGTGTATTGATAAGACCATTCACTATTTCTTAAAGCTCAATTTTTGCCCCGGACGAACCATATAACCAAAGAGAAACCATGAACCAGAATAAAAGAGCTTGCCCCATCCATGAGTAAATATTTTGTAGTAGCCTCATTAGACTATACATCTTTCTTGGTATATCTAGATAATAGGTATGAACATAAACAGAAACATTCTAGAGCTACAAAGATAGTTATTAAATTGTTAGCACTACATAAAAACATTACTCCTAGAGTAACTGTTAATACGAATAAGAGATTGGCTATTTAAAAAGCCCGTTTTATGAAATCTCTACGAGATTAAAAAAAAGTACAAATACTTTATTTATCACCAAATAGGGATGAATACTATATGATAGCGACAGGAAATTGTTTGGCGCTGAATCAAGGTGCTCAGAAAGAAATGAAAGGGGTGATCTCGTAGTTCTTGGTCTATAAAGATACGTTGTTAGGTGCTCCATTTTATTTTCCCATTGATGTCGAACCTAAACCTATGCTCAAGAGATAGATAGTTGTCCATACATTAATAAGGGATGTATGGATTCTCGAGAAGAGAGGAGCCATAGTGGTCCCCCTCGGAATTAAGAATGAGAGCTCGTTGCGTTTTTATTTCCCTATAATTAGAGCTGAGGAGCTCTGTCCATTTATTAACTCGACCCAACCCCAACTTTGAATTGAATTCATTTGTTTTTATGTTATGCACTAAGAATTCAAATTGTCTATGAGGATCCCACCAGAACGCCTTTTACTTCAAATAGGCCATGAACTAGGTCAGAATCACTCTCAACAAGTACATAATAAGTGATCCCATTTTTTCATCGGGTCGGGGTAGAGACCAAAGGTCTCAAGCAATCGATCTTGTAGAACAACTCAAAAGATAAAGAAGTATCGTTAATTTCTTCATGCTCGTTGGAAGACATAATGGAATCTGATAAGTGAGATTTCGAGTAAGTGTTTACATAATCTGTTTTTGTTTGAAGAAATGATTCATCAAAATAATGAACAACCATTGATATCGACACATTTGAGATTACCAAATGTTCAGGAGTTCTTTTATTCAATCCTTTTCCTTCTTCTTGTTGTAGGATATCTCATTTGTACATATCTTCTCTTTGTTTCCCGAGCCTAGAATGAGCCACCGATTCAAGTATAGGATACTATCATTATCACTTGGACAATAAGACATCCAACCCGTAGTCGCAACGACCCAATTGCAAGAACGAAGCTCTACCAACTAAGCTATATCCCTCTGAGTCAAGTGGAGCATGTATGAAGGAGTCAGATGCTTCTTTTATTCTGTTCTTTTCTTTGGCGCAGCTAGGCCATCCTAGACTTGAAACAAAGACGTCGTTCGTAAAGTGAATCATTGCACCTACGGTCCAACCAATTGGGAGAGAATCAATAGATTCCTTTTCGAGAGCGATTCATCCTTCCTAAATGTAGCATACAACTCTTCAGTGCATTGCGCTCTCCAAGTGTGCTTGTTTCCCCCTTCTTCCTTACCATAGCGAGTTTTTTTGAAATAACTCCAATGAGAAGAAAAAAAGAAGGCATTAAAAGACCCTCTGGGCCCACCTTAGACACTCTAAGATCCTTTTTCAAACCCGCTCCCATTTCGAGTTAAGAGATGGATAAATAAACACATCCCATTGCACTAATTGGGGGTGTTCGTTGTGACTGAGGGGGTCGAAGACCAATACCTGTGATCTAGATAATATGTGATTTAGCTTAATAGAGCGATTGTGGTTATTTTTTAAAATATTTTTCTATTAAGAAATATATTAAAATAATATATATTTTTTATTTTTAAAAATTATTTTTGATATCAATGCATTAAAATGATTCAAAAAAATAAAATAAAAATATTAATTTGAAGCAAAGAAAAAAATAAAAAAATTTCATATTTTTTCAAAATGCTTTTAAAACGCAAAAATAAACAGGACTAAAAAAAAAATTAACTCTGTTTTTGGGAACACGGTTGAAATAGTGTTTCCTCAAAATTCAAAAAAAAATTTTGCTAATTTTTTTTATATTTTCAGATCTTTTTGATATATTTTAAAACAAAAATTATTTTAAATTATAAATATTATTACAATCCTAAACATACTTGTATCATGATAAAAAACTGATGTTAACTCGCAACTTAATCAGCAAAATAAAAATAAAAAAACTTAATCAAAACTAATTCATTTAAGTTAACTCTGAAGTTAACTCTAGTAAATTTATTTGACCAATAATCCAAGACTGGCCGGATTGACCAAGTCGGTTTAAAAACTAGTGTGCCAAACGTACATTCAAACCCAAACATGGACCAGAAAAACCCCGTCACATAAATCTCCAAGCCCAACATCCGGAAAATGGGAGAGGAACCAGGCACGACTCCAGGCTCCGACGGCACGACAGTGGATGAATGCGAAAATATGATTCGCCGGAGTTTCCGGAGTAAAATTTCAAAACCCTTCCGTTTCTCATTCTGATTCATAAATCTCATTAGAGTGTAG